>JARHVA010000022.1:4210000-4707500 GCA_037957365.1 Torreya grandis
TTCTTGATGATATTCACTTTCAAAAAGAATTTCCTATAGGGATATATGGAGAGATGAAATTTAGACCTCAAGAGGTAGAACTTCCTTAACTCCAAAGACCAGAGAAAAAGGTGTAGCACCCATAGCAGTTTGGATAGTAGTGTGGTAGGCCCATAGAGAAAATGAGATATGAAGGTGATAATCCTTACCTGAAGCATTGACCACCTTGGTGAGCATTTTGACGAGGGTTTTTTTAGAACCTCCAGCCTATCTATTGGCTTATGGACTATAAGGTGAATAAAAACTTAAGTCAATGCTAAAATCCTTACAAGTTCCTAGAACTTTTTGTTCTTGAAGGATTTTCCATTGTAAATGATGGTTTTATGAGGGACACCGAAGTGGTAGATGATGTGATGGGTAATGAATTCAATGATTCTTTCATCTTTGATTGAGATCAATGGAATGGCTTCCACCCATTTGGTGAAATACTCTATGGTAGTGCTAATATATTGGTGGCATTGAGAGGAATGAGGATTGATCTCACCAATAAGACCAAGACCCCATTACGAGAAGGGATAATAATCTAATAATACATGCAGACCATGAGGAGATGCATGATGGAGGTTAGCTTGTTGTTGAAATTTGACACATTTCTTAGAATAGTCACAATAATCTTGATTATGTTTAGGCTAATAGTATCCCAAGGGAAGAATACACTTTACAATAGCCAAACCACTAAAGTTTCCTCTACAGATGTTGTCATGTGTTTCCTTAATGGCATGACAGGCTTCATTTTTATGAAAGCATCAAAGAAGGAGGCCATCAAAGCCTTGTTTGTAAATAATTCCCCCTAGTATTAAGTAGTGAGATGTGATTTGAATGAAATTTCTATGACCATTTCTTGAAAGATTAGGTGGAAGGACACCAACATTAAGGTAGTCAAATATTTGATCATACCAAATGTCTAAATGTGATGTTTCCACTTGGTAAATCGTATGAAGATCGAGACTAAGGTAAGATTGGGTGACAAAGTGATGTATGGTGACAAATAGTTTATATTTAGTAGGTTGGGATGGAATTTGGGATGCAAGGGAAGCCATTGTGTCTAAAAATTTATTTATAGGGCAAGGGACTGATTGAATGGTATAATGGTTAAATGATGTCAATAGTTTGTCAGTAAGTTTTTTATATTATAGAAGAACATAATTTTTTCATTGATAAGCTCTTATGACTTGGTTGATAATAATTTGAGAATCTCCAAAGACACGTATAGTTTTGATTCTTAAGGCTAGGGTAGTTTGGAGACCTATGATCAAGGCCTCATATTTAGCTATACTATTGGTGCATTGTAAATTGAGTTTGAAAGAAAGAGGGAGAGGTTATTTGCTTATGGTAACACCCCCAGCATTTTGACATTTGGAACCATCAAAATGCATAGTCATTTGATAGGTGGGTTCTTCTGAAGAAAGAGTAGCTATAGACTCATCTAAAAAGGAAAAAAGAGGAGTTTGATTCTCAGGGAGAGGGGCTTCAGCTAGTTGGTCCACAATGACCTATCCTTTAATTTACTTTTGTGGAAGAAACTCAAGATCAAACTCAGCCTAAATCATGAGCCACTTAGACATACATTGGTTATGATATGGCTTAGAGTGCATAGACTTGAGGGGGTTAGTGTTGGTAAGGATATAAGTTTTGTGGTTAAGAAGATAGTGAAAAATTTTAGAGGCAATGAAAACTAAGGCAAAGCAGAGTTTTCTAGATGGGTATATCAGGTTTCATAGTCAATGAAGGTGTAGATGATGTAATAAATAACCTGCTCCTTATGTTGGTCATTATAATGAGTGAGAATGGCTCCCAAGGAATAACTAGTGGTAGATAGGTATAAATAAAAGGTTTCATCTTCCTTTGGAGGAAAAAGGATAGGTGGAGAAAGAAGATACTCCTTGATTACATCAAAGGCTTGTTGACACTCCTTAGTCCATTTAAAGGAGGTATCATTTTTCAGGAGGTGGTGAAAGGGTTGACAATGATCAGATAGCTAGGAGATAAAATAGTGGATTGACTGAAGCTTACCTTGTAGGCTATGAAGTTATTTTAAGTTATTAGGAGGAGACATTTCTATAGTGTCTCTGAGTTTTTTGGGGTCTATTTCTATTCCATAAATGGAAATAATGAAGCCTAGGAATTTTCTCGATAAGACCCTGAAGATGCATTTCTTTAGATTAAGCTTGACATGATAATGGATACGTCTTGTAAAGATGATGGCTAAAATGATAAGGTGATCTTGGTGATGCTTGGATTTTCTAAGCAAATCATCAACATAGTCTTCAACTATTGTATGAATGAGGTCATAAAAAATGTAGGTCATGGCTCATTGATATGTGGCTCTTGCATTTTTTAAGCCAAAAGGCATGACATGATAGTATAACATTCCCTATGCGGTGATAAAAAATGTCTTATGTTGATCTTGGGGGGCAATCAAGATTTGGTTATATCCCAAAAATCCATTCATGAGGGATAACATTTTATGGCCAATGGTAAGATCAATAAACTGGTTAATGTTATGTAGGGGAAAGTCATCTTTGGAGTATGCAAGGTAAAGATCATGGAAATCCATAAAAAGGTGGAGTCCCCCTATGGGTTTGGTGATAGGAATAATGTTAGAGACCCATTGTGGATAGTAAATGGGTTGAATGAAATTAATAGATAGAAGGCATTGAAGTTCTTCTTTGACAAGAAGAGCTATACAAGGATGGATTTGACAAAGTTTTTGTTTAACTGGCTTAACCTCAAGATGGGTGATGATGTTATGAAGGGGAATGGATGGGTCAATACTAGGCATATCCTAATAATACAAAGCAAATGTTATGCTATCTTCATGAAGGCTGTATAGTTTCTTTGTTCCTCAAGAGTTAAGGATTGACCAATCTTGACAATATCAGGGTTCTCTTGAGTAACCAAATTAAATTCATTTAGCATTTTTTGCTTTTCAAGAGGGAGGGATTTTTGAAGAAAAAATCCTCAGCACCTAGATAGTTAACAATAGATTTATCATTTTGAATTTGGATAGTGTTAATTTTAGGACAATCGTGCATGATTATTTTAGGATGGATGAGAGGAATTGTTTTAGTTTGACCCCCCTATTGATAAGTCAGGGGACCTAAACTGATAGTGTTGATAAAAAAAAATTAGGTGGGATGATATCATTATCTTCAAATGGAGATGGTGAGGGTATAGGTTATTCAAATTAGAAATGTGAGGTTGATAAGGGTAGAAGTTCCTCAAATGGGAGAGGTGGAATTGGTGAGGTTGGTGGTTCTCCAAATAGGAGAGGTGGAATTGGTGAGGTTGGTATGGGATCTTCTAAGGGAACATAACCTAGGCCAAAGAACTCATGAGGTTTCTAAGTTTTGATAGCAGGAATTTCATGGGGTCCTTGTTCATAGAGGCCAAACCTAAACCATTTCTAAGTGCAACAATGAAGGTACATTTAGGTAAAGGTTAGGTTGATAAGATAGGAAAAGTTGGAAGTGGATGGCTGAATACAAGGCATGGTTGTGGGTGTAAGAAGTAATTTATCAAGTCCCCCATTGATAAAATATGTTTTATATTTGGGAAGACCAAAGGGGACAAGGGTGCCAATATTGGGATCATAACATGGATCATTTTGAAGGTTCCCAAATTAATGTGGAAAGGGAAAAGCATCCAAAACTAAAAGTTGATATTCCCCAAGTGTAAGTCATTGGAATGTGGAATGCAAGGGATGCTTTAATAGGATTTGTGATGGATGAATAGTTGAACTAGTGGATGCTTCATTATTATTTAAATTATAATTATTGGTGTGTTGGTTTGATTTGGTGATTTGGTTAGTCGTTGGTTGTGAAGAAGATGAAGGTGGAATAATAACATCATTGGGTTGATATGTCATATTACAGGAAATAAAGGGACTTAGATCAGCTTTGATTGTAATGACTTGTCCCTCATGCTCAAACTAGATGCATTGATGAAGGGTACAAGGGATGCATGTTATGGCATGGATCTAAGGGTGACCAAGTAACACATTATATTTAAATTTTTCCTCTAAGATGTAAAATAGTTTAGGAATGGTTTGATTCCCCAAATGGATGTGGAGAATAATTGTCCCTAGAGTAGTGGCCAAGGTATCATTGAATGATCGAAGAACCACCAAGCTGTCTGACATGATGTTTTTAGGTAGTTGAAGTTGATCATAAGCATGGGAGGATATGATATTGATACTTTCTCCTCCATCAATCATGAACCTTTTGACATGTGTATGATTGATGGATGCAGTGATAAAAAGAGGGGGATCATGATCTTCACTATGATATGGTGGGATTTTAGATTCTTGAAAGGTGACATTGGTAACATGTTGGATAGCTCCAATCAAAGATGTAAAATGTTGGGGATCATCTGGTTGAACTTCTATGAAACACATTTCTTTGATTAAAGCTTGATGATGTTAAGTCAAGGTGTTGATTAAGTCATAAACACTCATTTTGATCAGCATTTGGTGAAGTTTTTTTTATCACCAGGGATTGGACAAATAAAGGTGCATTGGAGGAGGAAGGGAATACCAAAATGGAGACCTTAGGCTTGAATGGTTGTGAAGGTGAAGGCATAATATGTTGGGTTTGGTTATTTGATTAAGGAGGTAAAGGGTAAGACCATGGAATGGTGGCCTTAGCTTTACCCTTTTCATTTTGTTGGAGCCCTTTACCCTTGTCCTATGTTGGGCTCTAAACTAAGTTACCATATGAATAGTATGGATAAAGGGAATAGTTACTTGTTTTGGTTCATCTGTTACACTCCTTGGTGGGAGTAGAGAAGGAGATGATTAGTAGGAGGATTGGATAGGTGGTAAAAGAGGCAAAGGGCTTAGAGAAGGTTCATCCAATAGATCATCCTCCTCCAAAAGGCCATCAATGATAGTTTGGAGAGGTTTATAGTTATTTGTATCATGCCTAGGGTTTCTATGGTAAAGACAATTTAGATTGTCATTAATCTAAGTTGGCTTTTGATGAGTGGGGTTAAAAGGCTTGATGGGCGGTAATTTAATGGCATAATCTTGCGGGAGCCTTTGAAATATTATTGTATAAGACTCTAATAAGGATTTTGGAGATGGTGGGGTTTGGATTTTTGGTTTAGGTTTTTTGTTGGGTAAGGGATTTTTAACATGAGGTATGGTTGGTGGGGTAAGCCTAGCTAGAAGTTTTGAATGAATTGTCTTAGTTGTAATTCGTCTATAAATTGGGGGTCTAGATGATGAGGGTTTAATAGATGGGAAGGTGGATGAAGAAAGTTTGGTAAGGAATGACAATGAACTAGGAGATGGGCTTGTTATAGGTAAAGAAAAGGGAGATAGGTTTTTGGAGAAAGAGTAAGTTATAGGAATCGTGGAACGATGTGGTCCTAAAATAGAAGGCAAGAGTGAAGGAGTTGGTATGGTTCTTCCTCAAATTTGAGGTCTAGGTAGTTCCTCCTTAGTGGGCTTAATTGGAATGGATTTTAGTTGGATAGATGTGGTTAGATCTAGTCTCAAAGGATGGTGAGTGGGATTTGGTGTGGGAAGGATCCCCAAGGTCTTGATTGGCTTGGTAAAAGAAGCATAGGGTGATTTAGCAATTTTAGATAGGGGTAATTAAGGTGGCCCCTTAGTAACTTTAGGAAGAGTAGTTGGTGGAGTTGTAATAATAAGCTTGACAGTGGATTATAGTGAAGTAGAAGATTTAGTTTTATTTTGATATGGGAGTCCAAGTCAATGTCAAAAGGTAGCTTTATGAAATTTAGGTTAGAAAGTAACTCTAAACTTTGAACTAGCTAGGAGAAGGGTTTAAAAATAGTAATAATTCCTTGATCATTACCTTCAAAGTGTAAACCCTTTGGGGATGAAGAAATATCAATTTTCATAGTATTATCCTTAGTAAAAGGTTCTAAAGGAAATGGTTGGGTAGATAGGGGTATTATCTCTAAAGAGATAGATTTTAGGGAAGATATAAATGATTCTACAATTGGTGTGGTAAGGGTAATGGTTTTAGGTGGAAGGATTGGTTTAGATTCCTCTTCAGTTTGGTTGTCTAAAGGAATAAGTAGTTTTTTCAGTTGGATTGGAGAAGTGAATAAAATGGTAGATGGAGTGACCATCTCCTTGGGTGTTTCCACAATATGAGGGGTGTGTAAAACCATGGTTTCATTTAAGGAAGTGGAGGGGATAGTCACTTAATTCATTTGGGAATTTGAAGGGGTTGGTGGTAGGTGGTTCTCCTTAATATAGGTGATAGAATTAATAACTTCTTCAACAATGGGCACATTACTGATGACATTGATTACAAGTGCTTCATGTGAATTGGAGGATTTGGGTTGGTTTTCATGGTGTTGGGTTTAAGGTGGATGGTTTGGAAATGGTTTTTGGAAAATATCAAGGGATTGGTTTGAAGGAGCATTTGGGTTGTCAGACACAAGATCCCCTTTATCAATTAGGTCCTAGACATTGCTTTTACAATTATTGCATCTAACATTATTATGTCCAACTACCCTATGATAGTCACAATGATCATTCTCATTGTACCACCCAAGAAGGGGGTGAGAAGTATCAAATTATTGAAGGGGTTTGATAGGTGGAAGATGGATTAGATTGGCCTAGAGTAATTTCTCCAACACCAATCCATAAGATTCTCTAATCAAGGTAAATGGTTTTGAAGGAACCCAATTTTCAGTACAGTTTTGGTGATTGGAATGGTTTTTGGGTGGAGGTGTTTGGTTGATGGGTGGAGGATGTGAGGTTTTAAGAATGACCAAATGTGCTGATGGTTTCACTTTAGAATTGGTTGGGTTCATATTTTTGGTGGAAGTTGACTCCATGGATTTGAAACTAGAAGTTTTATTTCACAGCTTGAACTTCCCTTCATCAATTGCATGGTTTTCCAATTTATGGGCCATAGTAAAAGATTCATCAAAGTTCCTAAAGGTTTAGACTCAAAGAGTTAGATCAATGTGTTTATCACAACCCTGAGAAAAAAATTGATTAATTTGAGTTGAGGTAATGGTAAAGTGAGTTGATTAATAAGACCTCTCCATATAGCAATGAAATCAACAATGGACTCATCTTCAATTTTTTGATGGAGTATAGGTTTGTAATGGAAACCTTTTTAGATACGTTTAAAAAAAGTGTTCGAAAAAGGTTTGTGCCAATTGAGAGAAAGAAAAGATAGAATGAGTGGGAAGAGCACTATACCAGTCAAGGGTGGCCCAAGATAATGACATGGGAAAGGGTTAGAGGATAAGAGCATCATCATAAGAGATCAAGTAGCATGCATGTCATAATGCTCTTAAGTGTTACTGAGGTTCCTCCTTACCTTGGAATTTATAAAATTTGGGCAATTCCCATTGAGAAGGATAAGCATGAATAGGTATAGAGGGATGGATAGGCTCATTAAAAATTTGGTCGTAAGACAAAAGATTGGTTGAGGCAAATATGGATCACTCCAAACTAGTCATTTTATCCATAATCATTTTGATTAAGTTATGATATGGTTGAGAACCCACATATAAAGAGGCACATTTTGTTGAGGATAGTTTTTGGTAATATATGAATAGGTAGTAGATGGTAATGATGAAGCCACATACTAATAGGTGGTGCTAAGAGGTTAATATGGTGACACATAAGAATTTTTTGCTATAAAAGGTTAGGTGGTGGTTGGTATGTACCCTTATAGGTTAGGGACATAATGGTAAGTTATATAGGCAAATGTTAAGGAAAATATGTGGTTGGTATGCTTGAGGTAGGAGGAATTAAGGAAGTTTGAGGTTGGGTGGTTACCCTAGTGATAATTGGAGGAAAATTTTGAGGTATGGAGATAACTAAGTTTTGAAGTGGAACTATGGTTAAAGGATTGGTTACAACTGAAGTGAAGATAAAAGCTAAAATAGAAGATAATGACACAATATATAGGGTACAGGTAACTAATGGTAAGGTTGAACCCCATGGGTTATAATTGGTGGTGTTTGGTTGGGTGGTGGAAGGTTGGTTTGGGTTTGGGTGGATGGGATGTTGAAAGAGGTCTAAGCTAATGGTTGAGTTGAAGTGGTTCCTGCCATGAGGTGGGATGGCATACCAAGAGAAGGTTTTGTTGTTTCCAAAATCAACTTAGCTCATTTTTTAGAATAACCCCCTACGAAACTTGTATGTTTTGCCCTTTGTCTTTCTAAGTCTGTTTTCAAGACGGGTTTTTCTTGTTCTCGTATTAACTCAACTGACACCATTCAAAATTTGTAACATATTTTTTTATGTTTTCCCCAAAATGTGAAATTTGTTACGGTCTTGATGCGACTAGGGGACCAAAACTTGGCTTTTTCAAAGTTAGTGTTTTTCTTTTGTTATCATGCACAGGTGGTAATTTTTGCTGGCAATACATTTTTCCTTCCAACATGCAAGAGTGACAAATTTTTCCACCCTTACATTTGGACATGTAGGAGTGGAAAAATTTGTCGTCCCTACATTTTTCCTCTTTTACATGCAGGAGCGGCAAATTTTGTCGCCATTACATGTCCCTTCATTTTTCTAGTGCAAGGGCGACAAATTTTGCCACCCCTGTACTACCTCAATTTTCATGTGTGGCATTTATTGTCACACATGCCAAGTGGTTAGGGTCATTTTTCACCCCATTTAATCCATTTTTCACCTCATTTTGTTTCATTCCTTCCTCTCCTCCTCCTGCCTTCTACCTTTAGACGATCCAGTGAATGGGTAAAAGTGTGTTTTAGCAAATTTGAGCTCACAACACGTGTGGTTTTCTAGGTAGGTCTTGTATTTGGCATTTATTTCTATTCCTTTCCTTTCTTTAAGTTTTGTTTCCAATTTTGTTTTTGGTTTTTCTTTCATCCCTAACCCATCGGCCCACTCCAATTTTCTCCTCCCGCCGAGCTCTCTTCCCCGTCGGCCTTCTATCTTTCTCCCTTGCTAGGGTGGTGAATTTTGCTGCCCTCCATTCTCTCCCCTAAACTTTCTAAAAATTTCCTTACCTATAATGGGTGGAAAATTTTCCACCTTAACTGTGCCCTATCCATTTACTTGTATCAGCAGTGAATTTCACTACTGATACAGGTTGGCTGTGCAAGGGTGGAAAATGTTGTTGCCCCTGCACTTTCCTACCAAACATGCATAGGGGAAAAATTTGTTGCCCGTGCTTTTTTTTCTCCCCCTTACATGCAAGGGTAGAAAAAATTGCTTGCATGCAAGCCATTCCACATGCTAGGGTGGTAAATTTTGTCACCCTTGCATTTTTATTTTCCTCTAAATTTCTCTAACTCTAGAGAAATTTTCATCCTTTTCATTTTTTTTATTTTTTTTATTTTTTTATTTTTCTTTTCCTCCCATTTTCTGACCTGGCCCTGTCAAGTGCCCTTCCTTGGTCATGATCACCCAACGTGAAAATTCCCCAATTTGCCCAATTTTTCCTAAATTGCACGATCATGATTATTATTGCAGTACCCCCTGAAGATTCTCATTCATTGGCACCCACTCAATCAAGACTAGTTTCAATGACTAAAGCTTCTTTGAAGAAGTCAAAGGCAATGAAGTATCAGAACTAAGGCATATTCTTGATCACCTCAGTCACTTGTAATGTCGATGACATTAGAGACACAGAGATCGGCCATGTGGATATGGTTGTGTTCATAACCAAAACCAAGGCGACGAACCCTATCTCGAAAATGAAAATAATAATAAAAAGCAACATTCATCTAGTTGCTTCTTTCCCAATAGCAGGACATCACATAGAGTTCATTCTTTAGTGCACCCAGTTTTACAATAGAGAGACCAAGTCAGTATCAGATGCTAGTGGTAACATGATAATTCAACTAGACTCAGAATTTATTGACAAAGTCTTCATGTTCCCTCCTGCTACTGAAGTACTAAGAATCAACTTTGTTAAGGCACAAAATGAGTATGGCAAGGACCCCAAGAGGGCAAATAAGGTAATGAATAATAGGTGGCTACAGACTCCCAAGACCAATTTGTCTAGATGGCCATAGAATTTCTTGAGGAGTGATTTCATTGAAGAAGTTGGTGACTTGATTACTCTCCTCAGTAGGGCATGAGGTTTGTTGTCTTCTTCACAATTCCATGAATGGATGTATCCCTTCATCAAGATAATCCTCCAAGGGAAGCAAGTCATCTTCTAGGGTGAGCAAATCAACAATGCTCTTCATGATCAACTAACCAAGGTATCTACTACTTCAAAGTTCTATATGAATTCATACTTGGTGTACATTATGGCCTCCATGCAAACCTTTCCAAGTTTGAAAACTGAAGGAGACAGGAAAACCACCCCAGTCTACTCATATTACCCTTAGTTAACACTACAAGGATCAATCTATCATTTTAGGAGGGTAAATGATGTCTTCTTTGTGGTATTTTTGTGCCTTTTTAACCCTCAGCTTGAATAGAAGAGAGTATCTGATGAAGCCTGGATGGTCATCAATGACTTTGGCTGCATGTTTCTATAATTTCCCTCCTTTTACTATCTCTGAGTTGTATTTTTCTAAGGCTATCCCTATATGCTCCCTAGGTTTCCTTATAATAAGTTAGTCATAATGGAGCTGTGTAGACAAATGGTTGTCATACACACTAGGCAAATGGAACTTAAAAAGCCAGGTTTCAAGTTCCCAATTGAAATTGGAAAATATTTGATTTTGACTGCAGCCAAAGTCAAGGTCATAGAGATAGAAATGCAACTAGTTACTATGAAGCAGTTCAAGAGAAGGGACAACTTTGACTAAAGGGGTGTCAAAGATATGATCAAAAGAAAGACTCAATTTTATGAGCCTATGATTGAAGGTATCTAGGTAGACCTGAGAACAGCCAAAGAAATTAGGAGGATGGACTACAACAGGCTGACTCTAGAGCAGATCAAATATCTAGGGCTTACAGATATTCCCTCTAATTTGGTTGAGGATAAGAACATTATCAACAATAGATACCTGGTTGAGAAGGTTGCTAACTCTCCTCTTCCTCAAATTCAGTGGTCCTAAAAAGAATTGACTTATTTGAGGAAGAGATTTGAACCAATATTGGCTAACACCAATGATTAGTTAGCAGCCAAAGGAATCATGCTGAAGGAGTTTATTACAGGATCAGAGGTTGAATTCCAAGTGAAAATAAGGAAGAAGGTATAAAATAGGACCAAGAATAAAGGTGATGTCCCTTCTGCATCTAGGCCTCACAAGCCTAGAATCATCTTTGTTTCCAAGAAATTGAAAGTTGTTGAGGAGCTAGAATCAACGGCTAAGGGAGTTAAAGAACAAAGCTCCCATGAACAGGCAGCTCAGCAAATGGAGACATATGACAGGCCCTTAGAGCAGTAATGATCTGAGCCTCTACCTTCTAAGGAAGGGGCATAGCCACTTACAAGTATTTCTCCTTCACCACCTCAATCTCCTGTAGCATCTCCTTCGCCTCTTTCTCCCATTAGTGTTCCTTATTTTGGAGCCACCTCTCCTTCTAGAGTTAT
Organism: Torreya grandis; assembly: GCA_037957365.1. NCBI lineage: Eukaryota > Viridiplantae > Streptophyta > Pinopsida > Cupressales > Taxaceae > Torreya > Torreya grandis. Next base: position 4,221,508 of record JARHVA010000022.1, read on the forward strand.
GTTTGGTGATCCTCAAGGTGCTTCTGGAGATACTCTTCACTCCTCAAGTTCTATCCCTATTATGGCATCTCTTTCTTTCAGTATAAGAAAAATCTCTATCATTGATCAATTAGCGGCCGATACAGTTTCACCAATTACTCCCACTGTGCCTGTTGTTACCACTAGCAATGTAGACGTTACCCGAGTAACACCAGCTATAGGAACCATTGCCATAGTAAGTACTTCTTCTTTCCCTCCTTGGATGTCAGCTTTCACGCCCAAAAAAAAGAAGCTAGCCATCTCTGCATATGACTTTGATTTTGGCAAGATAGTGCTAGTGAAAGCTAAGGCCCCTAAGAGACCAAGGATCCTTTCAAAATTAATTGAGGAAAAGGGGTACAAATTCTTAGAGATAGCTAAATCTCTATAGGATGAAACACTTGAGGGTTTTGACATGAGTAGCTATTCCATTTCTCATTTTGAGCTAGGGAAAGTCACTCACAAGGGTGTGAAGAGTGATCTACAGTCCACAATGGACATCATGGTCCATAAATTCAATAGACAAAAGAAGATAAAAGATTATTATAAGGAAAAGGTAGAGCAATTAACTGCAGTAGTGAAAAAATTCACCCTTTCCCCTGAAGCAGCAACCCCAAAAGCCTTTTCCATAGATGACCCTATTATTCAGAAAGCAGAGAAAACCTATATGAAAGCGAAAGTGCTAGAGGATTACATTGAAAAGATGCACACTCAAGGAATTTCCTTACTTACAGAGGTTGCTAAGAAGATGGACAAGATGAAGAAGGTGAGGATAGATTTAGAGGACTTCATCTCTCTTATTTCTTAGGATATTTATAGTACAGAGAAATATCTTAGCAAGTGGAGGGAGATGAAAGATCTGAAGAAACACACCTTGCTATCCATCAGTGTCATTACCAGCAAAGATTCTTATGTTGAGATCAAGGAATCACTGATATACCGGATTCAGGTACTCAAGGAGCTGATCAAATATCTCAAGTGTTCCAAGGATGCTAGTGAGAAAAGTGATACAAGCCTGTTGAATCAACTAGAAGAATTTCCTTCCGACCTCACCTCCAGAGATAACCAATTTCTCTCAGCAAAAGAGATGATTTGAGAATTCAAATGTATGGTTCAGAGGGATTTTGAAGAGAAAGCATTCTCAATGACTTAGGTGGATAACATTTTGGATACTCAGTTAACTCTGGATAATCTAAGATCCAGGTTAACTAGTCATGCCAAGGCAATCACAGCACTGAAGGATGCTACAATTAGGGCCAGAATGATCTTTAAGAACACCATTACACCAGACAGTATAGGAATTTAGGCATCTATCACTATGTATGATGCTTATCTAAAGAAGTTTGGTGGCAAGAGTTGAACCATTTCCCCTTTCTCTCTTCTTCCTCTCTTCTCATGCACTTTTGTCATGTAAAAGTGCATGCAATTTTGTAATATGTAATTACATGTAAAAAATCTAGAAAAATATCTCAAAGTCAAAGATGACTCATCTTTGACTAAGATATTTTTATATTTTAATCTTTTTAATTTTGAAGGTTTCTCCCTATATATAGAGGGGACCTCTTTTGTAAAAGGATCTTGAGATAATTGAGAGCAAAAACTCTATTGAAATTGAGACACTTCTTGAGACTTTGTGCTCAACTTGTAAATCATATTTTATTGAATGAATAAGAAACAAGTTTATTTCAGACTTTGTGTTGAAGTAATTCATGTTATTTAAGAAATAGTTCTTATATCCTTTTTCCTGATAAGCTCTTATCTCTTCGAATTAATAATTAAAGTGTGTGTGTTGACATTATCTGAAGACATTTCTAAAAAATAGAAGAGAGACTTTGAGCTACTTTTATCTTGGTGATCCTTTTATCCATTGTAGTTTTAGGCAAATACTTTGTGCTTTATTTCACTCTATGGTTACACTTATCCCGAATCAGCGAAGGAGATGATGGAAGACTTTGTGCTTACATAGGTTTCCTTGTAGACTTTATTACCTACTTCAGGGGATTTTTCTACTCTATGCTAGATACCATTCCTAAAAGAAGAGGAATGTTCTTAGCCAATGACCAAGATTTCTCTCTCTTGTTCCTTAGACATCATCTTTGAAAAAAGAGAGATGGATGTTGTCATACTACCCTGAGTATTATTTTTTTCTTACTTATATATACATATAGCATATCAATATTCATAGGGAACCTCCCCTTGATGAGAGGAGAGATTTATCTCATTTGGATGTGGTAAATCCACATTTTTTGTGGCATAAATATCCTTTTGCTATGGTTGATATACCCATTTTGTCATCAGTTAGTTGACGACAAAATATTCACCCAATAGCTTTTTGGCGACTCCGCTGGAGATACAAATGTGCATTTTAAAGCCTCAAGCTTAAACTTGAAGTAGTTTCGGTCCCTTTTTCATTTGACACTCTGGAAGATCCATCATACACATGAGGCTAGAGAGCGCAAGGTATTGTTGATCCTATATTTGAGCTGGTGTAGTAAAATAATTTTAAGATTTCTCCTTCATCATCTCATTTTAAGTGAACTAGGAGCTTCCCTCCTACCAATGCCAGATCTCCCATACTTGGCGAAGCTTCTAGCCTCAAACTGGTAAGGCTTTGTCTTTATTGACCCCACCAAGATTCGTTATCCCACCATTTAATCATCCTATCATAATGGCTCAAGATCCATGGGGCGCTTCTTTTGGTCCTCTTAATTTGACCCCACCCTTACATGAACTACCTTGTATTTCTAGGAAAAAATTTCTCAATTTTTTTTGTGATGGGAAGGTTCATCCCGATGAGCATATTGTCACCTTCTCTATAGCATGCAGCATAATTGGTGTAGAATTGAAAGATGTTGTAGTGAGACTTTTTGTAGAAACTCTACATGGTGCTGTCGTAGATTGGTTCTACCACCTTCAAGCCTGAACTATAACTGACTGTAATACATTAAAGTCTAAATTTGAAGCTAGATTTAAACTTGTTGAAGATGCACATGCCTTGTTAGCATAGCTAACATAGATGAAAAAGGAATCCCAAGAACCCATGAGGGATTTTATAGCCAAATTCAATAAGTTAAGGAAATAGATTCCAATCGTCACTCAGCCCACACTACAAAATCTTATGTGCTTTTTTATCAACTCACAACTTCCTAAATTAAGTTTCCTATTGAGGTGAGCTGGCCCTATGGATCTCACACTGGCTCAAAATTTAGCTACTGAGATTGAAGATGATCTTATCCTGGCAAGTAAGATCAGAAAAGACTCCAATAAAAATATATTCTCTTCATCTGTTGAAAGCTCTTCTACAGGCACTACAAATCCTATGGTGCAAAAATTGACAAATGAATTAATAGATTTGAAGAGACAAATTGCCCAATGTGTGTCTGTTTCCACCTATCGAGACATGCTAAGAAGAACATTCCAAAATCAGCAATATCAAGGCAATGCTGCCCAAAACCAAGGGCAACCAAATTGCTTGCCTCCCCCTCCAAGGAAATTGTTTATTGAAGCAGCACCTACCAATTCAGTAGTTGGTTACCTAGAGGTTGAATGCGACTTTTCACTCCAACCTAAGTTAAACCAACAAGATGATGCTAATCTCTTCAAAGAGCAAAAATAAGAATTAGCTGGTGATTCCAATAGTGGTTTCCTAGATTACTAGGATGAAGCTGGAAGTAAAGGAGAAGGGTTGGATGAATCTTATGCTATTTTTACTAGATCTCAAAACCAGTCAACTTCACAGGCTGACAAAGGAAAAGTAGAAGAAGAACCTTGATTGGTGGTTTCCATCGCTAAATGAGAGACTCCATTGCCTCCTCAATCAAAAGATCAATTAACTCACAAAAAAGTAAGTACCTCCAACTGCCCCATATCTTTCACCTCTGTTGCTCAGACCAGTGCCACACCCACTATAGACCTAGATGATGGACCCTCTTCCTCTATCTCAAATTCTTTTCAATTATTTGATATAATTAATCACGCTAGAAATAATAAGATTCAGATGACAGAAATTGAGTATTTGAGAGCTAATCTTAAACAATTTGATAGGTTGGCAGAATATGTGAGAAATAAAGCCGTCCCCATAGGACAAGATTCTTCAAAGGCCGTTAATAATCCCCCCAAGGATAAATCCACCCAAAATAATCTTGTCATGACTCCTCCTGTTGCTCTCAAGAAAATAGAACCTTTTTATGTTTCCCTACTTATAAATGGTTACAAATTGAGTAATTGCATAATAGACTCCAGAGTCTCAGATAATGTCATGCCCACCAAGGTGGCAGATTCCCTTGGTCTAACTTTGACCAAAACTTTTGGGAGGTGTTTTTCTATGGAAAATAAGCAAGTCCCAATCCTTAGTCAGATAAAAGATGCCCAATTTGCTTTCATAGCTTTTCTAGAAAAGAGGATAAAAATTATGGTTCTAGTGGCTGATGTTCCAGCCTCTTACAGCATCCTACTTGGATGGAATTTCTGCAAGGATGTTAGAGGTGAACTAAGCATGGACTTGTCAGAGGTGAGGATCTCAATTTAAGGTGTTATGAAGAAATTACTTCCTAAAAAAGAGGCAAGATATGTAGTCACTCGATCATCAGCACTGGAAGCTCAAATTTTATTTGAGTCTTTTGGCATGGGCAACTACTTCTTATCTACAGATGAAGTCCATGAAGCATCTGACAAAAATCCAATGAGTGACAACTTGGAAATGTGTTCAGCTAACACAATGGGAGAGTCAACAAAGTGAAATGAAAGCACGAAAGAACCTCTTCCCCCTAATGAAGAGGTTTTCAAATGAAAAGCGGTGTCTAGGGAGGTATGGATCTTAGAATTTGATGGTAGCTACTCTTCTACCAGTTTAGGAGCTAGAGTTGTGTTGGTATCTCCTCAAGGAGATATTGTTCCTTTATCCTGCAAGTTACAGTTTAACAACACCAACAACACAACTAAGTATGAATCCTTGTTACTTGGATTATAGGCTACTAGAGAAAAGGGCATTAAACAACTCCATGTTAAAGGGGATGTTGAATTGCTGGTTGGCCAGGAAAGAAGCCTCTATCAAACCAAGAATGAAATATTGTGCCACTATCGCAATCTTTTCTGGGACCAAATTAAAAATTTTGACGCTTTCAGCATCTCTACCATTCTAAGAGAATTTAATGACCGAGCAGATGCATTGGCTATTTCTGCTACTCTCTTAGTTCCCCACCTAAATTTTAAAAGAGATAAGTACACTATTAAACTAATTTTTTGGCCTAGTGTACCTGATAATGCCATCCATTGGCAAGTATTCAATAATGAAGATCAAATCATTGCCTTCTTGGAGCAAAAAGATAGCTTCAAACAACTGCATTTTGAAGGCAGTGAACTTTAGGAATGTGAAGCAACTTCTGAATCGAATGAGAACACAAGTGAGGATTTCTTGTAGGTTAAAGGGAATAAGATTCCCAAAGGTTATAGCTTAGAGTATGACATTCCTCTTAAGGCTTGGAGAATGTCTAGGAAATATAATCCAAAAATCTTAGGTACCATTTTAGCTGAGATACATAAAATGCTTGATGCTCGAATAATTTTCCCAATCCATCACTCCACATGGATTGCCAACATAGTGCATGTTAGAAAGAAAAATGGTGAAATTCGAATCTACATGGATTTCAAAAACTTGAATCAACTATCTCTAAAAGATAACTATCCTCTCCCTATCATGGATCAAGTGTTACAAATGGTAAAAGGTTCAGAGATGTTATCAATGCTGGATGGTTTCTCGAGATACAATCAGGGTGAAGTTGGAAAAGTAGATCAGCATAAGACTGCCTTCATCACACCTTGGGGCACCTTCACCTATCGAAGAATGCCTTTCGGTCGAATAAATGTAGGTGACACATTTCAAAGAGTGATGGACCTCACTTTCAAGAATAAAATGGGTAAGTTCATTACAGTATACTTGGATGATCTGATGGTATTTTCAAAGCATCATTCTGACCATGTCCACTATTTACAAAGAATACTGAAATGTTGTTGTCAGAATGGTATTTCTCTAAATCTCAAAAAAATTGTCTTTGGAGTGACTAAAGGGAAACTTTCTAGACACATTATGTCCCAAGAAGGTATTAAAATTGACTCAAAAAGAGTCAAGTCCATCCAAGAACATACTCTACCTACTAGTAAAAATATGGTTCACTCTTTCTTCGAAAAGGTGAATTTTCTTTGAGGTTCATCCCTGAGTTCACTGAGAAGAATCACCACATTGTCAACATGATGAAAGGTAATGTTACCTTTAGGTGGACTGTAGAGGGCAAATCTGCATTTAAAGACATCAAAGAAGCAATAACTCGCGCACCAATTTTGGTTTGTTTAGACTACACCAAAAACTTTAAAATATACAGTTATGCTTCTGAACATACACTCTCAGCTATTTTAGTTTAACAAAACCAAGAAGGTGTGGAATCTCCTATTTTCTTCATGAGTTGTCCACTCAAGGCTCACGAGCTAGAATATTCTAACATGGAGAAGCATGTGTATGTAGTGGTTAAAGCAGTCAAGCATTTTAGGTTTTATATCTTGAACTCGCACACTGAGGTTCTAGTCCCTAATACAATAGTGAAGTCTATTTTGACTCAATAAGAGTTTAGTACTAAGCGGGGTAGTTGGATCACCAAGATTTAGGAGTTTGATCTAGACATCAAACCTACCAAACTCGTGTGGGGAAAGGGTCTTTGTCATTTGATTTTCCAACAGCATTCCTGAAGGAGCAAAAAACAAAGAAATAAATATCGAAGGCATACCCCACGGTCCTCTTTGTTGCCACTACTGATGAGTGGTATTATGACATTGCCTATTTTTTGACTTATGGTGAGTGTCCCACTCATCTATCTTATAAGGAAAAATAGAATGTTAAAACTAAAGGCTGTTAGTTATGTTTTGTGTCATAATGGCTTATACAAAAGGAAATTGGAAGGGGAATTTCTTCATTGTGTCGATAAGGTACAACAAGATAGAATCTTGGAGTCTTTTCATAATTTGGCCTATGGAGGACATTTTTTTTCACCAATGATAGCACATAAGATTTTTTGAGCAAGGTACTATTGGCCTACTCTATTTCAAGATGCTTACAAATGGGTGCGTAGATGCGAATTATGTCAACAATTTGTTGGAAAGCCTAAACTAGCTGCATTACCTCTCAAGCTAGTAATAATTGAAGAGCCTTTTTAGTAGTGGGGTATTGACTTCATTAGTATAGTTAACCCATTTTCAAGTTCTAGACATGATTATGTCCTCATGGCAACTGATTACTTTACCAAATGGGTGGAGGCCATCCCAACCAAGCACGCTACGTCTGAAGTGGTGTGTAGTTTTCTTAAGGAAAATATCATTCCCTGGTTTGGGGTCCCACTCAAAATTATAAAAGATAATGTAACATATTTCTCTTCACATGAAATTACTCAATTCTATTTTTATTATGGGATTACCCTATCCCACACTTTAGATTATTTTCCATAGGGAAATGGCCAAGCAGAATTGAGCAATAAGAACCTGGTCACTATTATCAAGAAATTGGTAGATGATAATCAGAGAACTTGGCATAAGGCATTGTTCGATGCTTTATGGGTAGATAGGATTACACCCAAGAGGGCCATAGGTATGTCACCTTTCCAACTTCTATATGACTTGAATGTGGAGATACCCATCACTCTAAAACTACTGATGCTTAGGTTAGCCAAAGCAATCGAAGATTCAATCTTCAAAAGTTTGATCGACAAAAGGATCATGTGTCTGACTGAATTGAATGAGTCACAAACCATGGTGGTGGACCAAATTATAGCACATTAGAATTAAGTGAAGAAACTTTTTGATGAAAAGGCTAAGGTTCATGATTTTCATGTCAAAGATCAAGTCTTGTTGTGGGACAAGAGGTGAGAATCGAAGGGAATGCACAGCAAATTTGACTCTTTATGAAGAGGTCCATTTACCATTTGACAACTCTATGGTGAGAGTAGCTTCTTGCTGGAGTATTAGGATGGAACATCATTTGCACTACCCCATAGTGGGCAACATCTAAAGCTTTTCAATCTTTAAAGTTTAGATGGACCCACTTGTACATTCGTATAGTTTTTACATTTTGTTTGTTTTTGTTTCATTTTTAGCTTGACTCTATAGCCCAATGGCTTGGATGAAGGCACTTAGAGACTTGTTCCTACTTTCATTAATTAGTTTAATCAACAAAAGTTCCCCAATAGGAGCCAGTTGTTTTTTCCAAAATTAGTTTAGCTCATTTTTGGGAACAACCCCCTACGAAACTTGTCTGTTTCGCCTTTTGTCTCTCTAAGTTCATTTTTGAGACGAGTTTTTCTCATTCTTGTATTGGTTCAACTGACACCATTTGAAATTCGTAACATATTTTCATTACATTTTCCCCAAAATGTGAAAGTTTTTATAGTCTCGATGCGACTAGGGGACCAAAATTTGGCTTTTTTAGAGTTAGTGTTCTTCTTCTATTGTCATGCACAGGTAGTAATTTTTGCCATCAATACATTTTTCCTTTCAACATGTAGGAGCGGTGAATTTTGCCACCCCTACATCTAGACATGTAAGAGTAGCAAAATTTTCTATCCTTGAATTTTTTCTCTTTTACATGTAAGAGCGGCAAATTTTGCCACCCCTACATGTCCCTTCATTTTTCCAGTGCAAGGGTGGCAAATTTTGCCGCCCCTACACTACCTTGATTTTTGTGCATGGATTTTATTTCCATGCATGCTGAGTGGTTAGGGTCAATTTTCACCCTATTTAATCCATTTTTCACCTCATTTTGCTTCATTTCTTCCTCTCCTCCTCCTACCTTCTGCCTCTAGATGATCCAGTGAATGGGTAAAAGTGCGTTTTGGTAGATTTGAGCTCATGATGCACGTGGTTTTCTAGGTAGGTCTTGTATTTGGCATTTATTTCTTTTCCTTTCCTGTCTTTAAGTTTTGTTTCCAATTTTGTTTTTGGTTTTCCTCTCTTCCCTATCCTGTCAGCTCGCTCTCATTTTCTCCTCCTGTCAAGCTCTCTTCCCTGTCGGCCTTCTCTCTTTCTCCCCTGTTAGGGTGGTGAATTTTTTTGCCCTCCATTCTCTCACCTAAACTTTCTAAAAATTTCCTTACCTATAATGGGTATAAAATTTGTTGCTCTAACCATGTCCTACCCATTTCCTTGCATCGGTAGTGAATTTTTCCATTGATATAGGTTTGCACCTTTTACCTACATCGACGGTGAAATTTGCCATCAATGCAGGTCGACTATACAAGGGTGGCAAATTTTGCTACCCCTACACTTTCTTATCAAACATGCATAGGTGGTGAAATTTTCTGCTCGTGCCTTTTTTCTCCCCCTTACATACAAGGGTGGAAAAATTTGTTGCCCGTGCATGTAGGCCATTCCACATGCTAGGGTGATGAATTTTGAAGCCCTTGCATTTTTTTCCTCCAAATTTCTCTATCTTTGGAGAAATTTTCATCCTTTTCATTTTTTATTTTTTTCTTTTCCTCCTATTTTCTAACCCGGCCCTTTCAAGTGCCCTTCCTTGGTCATGATCACCCAACGTGTAAATTCTCCAATTTGCCCAGTTTTTCCTAAATTTCATGATCATGATTATCATTGTAGTACCCCCTAAAGATTCACGTTCATTGGCACCCACTCAATCAAGACTAGTTCTAATGATTAAAGTTTCTCTAAAGAAGTCAAAGGCCATGAAGTATTGGTACCAAGGCATTTTCCCAATCACCTCAGTCACTTCTAATGTTGATGACATTGAAGATACAGAGATCAGTACGTGGATATGGCCAAGTTCATAACTAGAACCAAGGTGATGAACCCTAGCTCAAAAATGAAAAGGATAATCAAAAGCAACATTCATCTAGTTGCTTCTTTCCTAGTAGTGGCACATCACACAGAGTTCATTATCTAGTGCGCCCAATTCCACAACAAAGAGACTAGGTCAGTATCAAATGCTAACGGTAATGTGATAATTTGGCTGGACTCAAAATTTATTGATAAAGTCTTCATGTGCCCTCTTGCTACTGAAGTACTAAGAATCAACTTCATTGAGGAATAAGAGTATGACAAAGACCTCGAGAGGGCAAAGAAGGTAATGAATAATAGGTGGCTAAAGACTCCTAGGACCAATTTATCTAGATGGCCATAGAATTTACTAAAGAGTGATTTTATTGAAGAAGTTGGTGACTTGATTACTCTCCTCAGTAGGGTACGAGGTTTGTCATCTTCTTCATAATTTCATGAATGGATGTATCCCTTCATCAAGATAATCCTCCAAGGGAAGCAAGTCATCTTCTAAGGTGAGAAAATGATCCAAAACTTAGAATTTTTAGTTGATAAATATCTCAATAACATAAAAATAACACAGTAACAATGAATTCTCTGAGAAGAGATGTAGTATTACTCAAGATCATAATACAAATATATGCTTATCTCTGGGAAGAGATGTCTATCTTCACAATTCAGGTTACCTCTTCATTTATACACAATTTGAAATCATGGGGAGGATGTGGAAGGTCACCAATATTGAGGGAGATGAAGTGGTATGACTTCTAATATTTAAAATAATACAAATTTAAGGAATTACTATTTTTAGAAACTTATTATTTTTAGACTGCACTATTAAAATTGAAATTTGAGGCACTTTCATTGAGTTTTCAAAGGTCAAAATTCATCAAGTAGAGATCAATGCCATTTCAAAATGTTCTCCTCATTCTTATCTTTCCAACAATTCAAACGGTGAGTCAATTGGAGATACGGTGCAAAAGTTATGGCTCCCGAAAGTTCTGTCATCAATTGGGGTGGAACTGTCACCTGAATTGTCACCTAAATTGTTACCTGGATCATTCCACCCTCCTTGAAAATTAATGGTCCCCATTACATCAATGTTCCCCATCAAATGTGGTAGTTGTTTCTTGATTTGATTCTCTGTGATCTAAAACTCAAAAGTTCTGGTTGATAAATATCTCAATAACTTAGAAATAACACAGTCACAATGAATTCTCTGAGAAGAGATGTAGTATTACTCAAGATTGCAATACAAATATATGCTTATCTCTGGGTAGAGATGTTTGTCTTCACATTTTGGGTTACCTCTTCATTTATACACAATTTGAAAGCATGGGTAGGATGTGGAAGGTCACCAATCTCGAGGGAGATGAAGTGGTATGACTTCCAATATTTAAAACAATACAAAATTCAAGGAATTACTATTTTTAGAAACTTACTATTTTTAGACTACATTATTAAAATTGAAATGTGAGGCACTTCTATTGAGTTTTTAGGGTTCAAACTTCATTTAATGAAGATCCATGCCATTTCACAATGTTCTCCTCACTCTTAGATTATCAACGATTCAAACGGCGAGTCAATTGGAGCTATGGTGCAAAAGTTATGGCTCCCAAAAGTTTTGTCATCAATTGGGGTGGAACTGTCACCTGAATTGTCACCTAAATTATTGCCTAGATCAGTAGATCAGCAACACTCTTCATGAGCAACTGACCAAGGTATCTACTACTTCAAAGTTCTATATGACTTTGTACTTGGTGTACATTACAGCCTCCATGCGAATGTTTCTAGGTTTGACAACTAAAGGAGATAGAAAAACCACCCCAGTCTACTCATATTACCCTTAGTTAACATTTCAAGGATCAATCTATCATTTTAAGAGGGTAAATGATGCCTTCTTCATGGTATTTTGGTGTCTTTTCGACCCTCAGCTTGAATAGAAGAGAGTATCTAATGAAGCTTGGACGGTCGTCAACAACTTTAGCTGCATGTTTTTACAATTTCCCTCCTTTTGTTATCTCTAGGTTGGATTTTTCCAAGGCTATCCTTATATGCTCCCCAAGTTTTCTTATGATAAGATAGTCCTAATGGAGCTATGTAGACAAATGGTTGTCATACACACTAGGCAAATGGAATTGAAAAAGTTAGGTTTCAGGTTCCCAATTGAAATTGGCAGATACTCGATTTTGACTGTAGACAAAGCCAAGGTCATGGAGACAGAAATGCAACTAGTTACTATGAAGCAGTTTAAGAGAAGGGACAACTTTGACTAAAGGGGTGGCAAAGATATGATCAAAAGAAAAACTCAATTTTATGAGCCTATGATTTAAGACATCTGGGTAGACCTGAGAACAGCTGAAGAAATCAAGAGGATGGACTACAGCAGGCTAACTCTTGAGTAGATCAAATATCTAGGGCTTGCGGATATTCCCTTTAATTTGGTCGAGGATAAGAACATTATCAACAATAGATACCTGGTTGAGAAGGTTGCTAACTCTCCTCTTCCTCCAATTTAGTGGTCCCAAAAAGAATTGACTTTTTTGAGGAAGAGATTCGAACCAATATTGGCTAACATCAATGATTGGTTAGCAGCCAAAGGAATCACGCTGAAAGAGTTTATTATAGGATCAAAGGCTGAATTCCAAGTAGAAATGAGAAAGATGGTAGAAAATAGTACCAATAATAAAGGTGATGGTCCTTCTCCATCTAGGCCTCACAAGCCTAGAATCATCTTTGTTTCCAAAAAATCAAAGGTTGTTGAGGAGCTAGAATCAACGGCTAAGGGATCTAAAGAACAGAGCTCCCAGGAATAGGTAGCTCAGTAAATGGAGATAGATGATAGGTTCTCAAAGCAGCATAGAGCTGAGTCTCTACCTTCCCAGCAAGGGGCACAACCACTTACAAGTGTTTCTCCTTCACCACCTCAATCTCCTATAGCATCTCCTTCACCTCTTTCTCCCATCAGTGTTCCCTCTTCTGGAGCTGCCTCTCCTTCTAGAGTTATGTTTGGCAATCCTTAAGGTGCTTCTGGAGATACTCTTCACTCCTCAAGTTCTATCTCTAGTCTGGCATCTCTTTCTTTCAATATAGAAGAAAGCTCCACCATTGATCAGTTAGCAGCCAATATGGTTTCACCAGTTACTCCCACTGCACCTACTGTTACCACTAGCAGTGCAAATGTTACCCCAGTAACACCAGCTATAGGAACCATTGCCACAATAAGTACTTCTTCTCTCCCTCTTTGGATGTCAACTTTCATGCCTAAAAGAAAGAAGCTAGCCATCTCTATAGATGACTTTGATTTTGGCAAGATAGTGCTAGTGAAAGATAAGGCCCCTAAGAGACCAAGGATCCTTTCAAAATTGGTTGAGGAAAAGGGGCACAAATTCCTAGAGATAGCTAAACCTCTGCAGGACACAACCCTTGAGGGTTTTGACATGAGCAGCTATTTCATTTCTTATGTTGAGCTAGGGAAAGTCACTCATGAGGATGTGAAGAGCGATCTACAGTCCGCAATGGACATCATGGCCCAAAAATTTGATAAAGGAAATGAAAGATTACTATAAAGAAAAGGTAGAGAAATTGACTGCAGTAGTCAGGAAATTCACCCTTGCCCTTGAAGCAGCAATCCCAGAAGCCTTTTCCATAGATGACCCTATTATTCAGAAAGCAAAGAAAACCTATATGAAAGGGAAAGTGCTGGAGGATTACATTGAAAAGATGCACACTCAAGATATTTCCTTACTTATAGAGGTTGTTGAGAAGACAAACAAGATCAAGAAGGTGAGGACAGATTTAGAGGACCTCGTCTCTCTTATTTCTCAAAATATTGATAGTACTGAGAAATATCTTAGCAAGTCGAGGGAGATGAAGGATCTAAAAAATGCATCTTGATATCTATCAGTGTCATTGCCAGCAAAGATTCTTATGTTGAGATCAAGGAATCACTGATATACAGGATTCAGGTACTCAAGGAGCTAATCGAAGATCTCAAGTCTTCCAAGGATGCTAGTGAGAAAAGTGATATAGGCCTATTGAATCGACTAGAAGAATTGGCTTGCGACCTCACCTCTAGAGATAACCAATTTTTTTAGCAGAAGAGATGATCTAAGAATTCAAAGGTATGGTTCAAAGGGATTTCGAAGAGAAAGCGTTCTCAATGAATTCTATGGATAACATTTTAGATACTCTATTAACTCTAGATGATCTAAGATCCAAGTTAACTAGTCATGCCAAGGCAATCATAGCATTGAAGGATGCTATAATCAGGGCCAAAGTGATCTTCAATAACACCATTACACCAGACAGTATAGGAATTAAGGCATCTATCACTATGTATGATGCTTATCTGAAGAAGTTCGGTGGCAAGAGTTGAACCATTTCCCCTTTCTCTCTTCTTCCTTTCTTCTCATGCACTTTTGTCATGTAAAAGTGCATGCAATTTTGTAATATGTAATTACATGTAAAAAATTTAGAAAAATATCTCAAAGTCAAAGATGACTCATCTTTGACTAAGATATTTTCATATTTTAATCTTTTTAATTTTGAAGGTTTCTCCCTATATAGAGAGGGGACCTCTTTTGTAAAAGGATCTTGAGATAATTGAAAACAAAAACTCTGCTAAAATTGAGACACTTCTTAAGACTTTGTGCTCAACTTGTAAATCATATTTTATCAAATAAATGAGAAACAAGTTTATTTCAGACTTTGTGTTGAAGTAATTTGTGTTATTTAGGAAATAGTTCTTATGTCTTTTATCCTGATAAGCTCTTATCTATTCGATTTAATAAGCAAAGTGTGTGTGTTGACATTATCTGAAGATGTTTCTAAAAGATAGAAGAGAGACTTTGAGCTACTTTTATCTTGGTGATCCTTTTATCCATTTTAGTTTTAGGCAAAGACTTTGTGCTTTGTTTCACTCTATAGTTATGCACATTCTGAATCAATGAAGGAGACGATGGAAGACTTTGTGCTTACGTAGGTTTCCTTGTAGACTTTGTTACCTACTTTAGGGGCTTTTTCTACTCTATGCTAGATACCATTCTTGAAATAAGAGGAATATTCTTAGCCAATGACTAGGATTTCTCTCTTTTGTTCCTTGGACATCATCTCTGAAAAAAGAGAGATGGATGCTGTCATACTACCCTAAGTATTATTTTCTACTTACTTATATATACATATAGCATATAAATATTCATAGGGAACCTCCCCTTGATGAGAGGAGAGATTTATCTCATTTAGATGTGGTAAACCCACACTTTTTGTGGTGTAAATCTCCTTTTTTTGTGGTTGATATACCCATTTTGTCATCAGTTAGTTGACGACAAAATATTCACCCAACAGGTTTGAAAGAAGGAATTGAAGTGGGAGGGGTATGATGAGGCAAAGTGTTAAGTTAATGTTGCATGGCAACTATATTATTGTCAAGAAATGTGGTGAATTCTAGATCTCCTTCAAATATGATTGGAATTCTAGAGGGAAATGGTGGTGGAGGAGAATGGTGATGTAAACCATAGGGACATTTATCCACATCTAAGGTATAATCCATGGATGAAGATGACAGTGGTGGTTGATTATTTTAATTTTTCACTTGTCTGGTCAAAACCATATGAAAAATTTGGAAGTGGACAATGAACCTTTCACCTCAAACAATTAGCAATCCAAGAAAAACCCAAAACAAACAAATCACACACTAAAAGTGCAATTAATCTTAGGATTTATATTAAATAAATTATGGTTTATGCCTTAAAGATTGTGAAAGGGAAAATTGGCTTATTATTTGGGTACTAAAAATCCATCTAAGGATGCTTTCAGGTTAAGTTTGGGTGCTCAAAGAGTATGTACTAGATTTGGTACATGGCCTAATATTGGGGTTTTACTCTTCACACTTCACAAACCCAAAGCCAAGCTAGGATACTTTAATATATATTGTTTATCTATAGTTTATACTCCACCAGAGAATGGAGTGGGTCCTCTCCTTGGTGGTGAAATCTAAGTGGGATCACTGGGTAGGATAAGGAGATCCAAAGGGTGATGAAATCCCAATGGGCCTTGTCTCAAGTATTTTTTTATGTGTTCTTTGGTGTAGTGGTTTGGTAGTGTAACATATGTGTTCTACAATTCATTCAAAATGTCATTAATTAATCTAGGTGAGCTAAGCATTAAATAGGCAATTCAATATATGCACTTAATTTTAGCCCAAAAATAAATCTTTGGTTTCTTTGAATGTAAAAAAGGAATAATTCAATATGGTAATATAACCTATCCCTTTAATGAATTTTGCACTCTTTTTTTCAATTTAGTTTGATTTTAGAAAAGAAAAGTAAAAAAAAAATTGTATTTTTTAGAATTTAAAGAATTGCATAAATGCAATAAACATGAGATTCACTAATGCAACTATATGAAATAAACAAAACTATGAACCCTTAAGGGGTGCCATCAAGTATGATAGAATGTTTCACTCAATTTCTTACTCTAATTATTTTTATTTTGAAGGAGAAGAGAAACAATAGATGAATGGTGTGTACCTGGTAGAAAGCGCATGCATTGATATCTAGATGAGGTGAGAACTCTTTTTTGGTGAGGGAATAATGACTTACAAATCACATTAACTCATTAAAAAATATGTTAATAGAGAGGTAAGGGGTTTCCTAGTGAGAAACCAATCCGAAGAAAGGAATACACTTCCTTAAATGGATGTCAACCCTTGTTCAACATTCAAGTTTATTGATAAAAAGGAAATTACAAATAGTAGACATAAAATCATGTCGATGAACAATATAAAAAGAAGACTAAAATATAAAAAGATCGATGTTATCAAAATACTGGTCCAAAATGCAATAGCCTCATCAATATCCTCCTGGATTATGACTAACTATTCCTCTACATCCTCTAGATGGAGTGTGAGAACCATAATGAAAAGGGCTAGCTCAAAGGCAATGTCACTTTGATTGAAAAATATAGGTTGTGGGATAATAGGAAGGTTAAAGACACTATATATCTAATTTGCAAGTCCTAGTAAGGTCATCTACATGTAATAAATAAGTTAAGGTCAAGTCCAAAAAAATCAAAAAGTGTTCAAGTATAGGTCAGGGGATGGCCAAAAGTTTGAGAAGGTGAAAAGGAGGGTCATAATAATAATCTACAATTTCAGGTAATAGTGACCATCAATGGTCAGGGTCATTGGCGATGGTTATCCTAACCATCAACAGTTGGGTGACCAGTGGTTGTTATAACTAGTGATGGTTATAGCAACTATTGGTGGTCACCTATCAAAAACTAGATGGGGGAGTAAAAATGAGCTACAAATAGGTAACTGAGGGGATAAAAAGTTTGTATGGGTAATGTGGGTAAGGTAAAAGAGGTAAGAAGAGTATTCAATAGAGAATGCACTTATAATAAGCAAAGAAGGATAAAAATAAATAAATAAAACAAAGTGAGGTACCTTTACTTTGAAGATTTGGATGGTTGAAAACCTAGAGGAATGTAGGTAGTGTAATGGTACCTTGATGAGAGAATCACATAGTTAAAGCTTTGGGTTACTGAATGCCTACAAATAAAATAAGAGAGTTTGGATGCACAAGTTCTGGTCCCATGTCTCCTCCATAAGCATTGTATTTATATCATAAAACTTTTTGAATGAAGAGAAATATTTGCCAAATTGAGGGAGGGAAAGTTGCTAAGTTGGTCCTAGATAAGTGTGATGGATTGATGGAAATAAATCCATGAGTTTGTGCATGGGAAAGTTTCCAATTTTGTTAGTGCAAGCTTATTCATAGCTAGAAGTTTTTAATTTTTTGGGTGAGGGTACCTGACCATCGATGGTTAAGATAATCATCAATGGTTAAGATAATCATCAATGATTAGGATAACTTTCAACAATTAGGATAACCATCGACGGTTGACCATCTTGGGCTAAAGAGGTAGAATTCAAGGTGTTAAGTGTTTTGTTTAGATTTGTGTAAAAGGGGGTCAACTAGGTTAAAAGAAGAGTTAACTAGGTTAATGGTTAGGTCAGGGTCGAGAGCTAGGTCATGGTGATGCAACCTTAAAAATGACATAAGGGATTTTTTTAAGTGTCTATAGTTACAGACCATTTTTAGGACAAGGATGATAAGCTAGTTTTGTACAAGACCATGATCGACACTCTCAAATAGTAGATTATTGATGTATAGTTTGAACATATACCAAGGACCAACAATATAATAATAGATGTAATGGCCACCATTGGATATTTGATTTGACATATAGATATAGCTAAAGAATACCAGTTTCTCATTAAAAAATTTCTAGTGCTAGCTCATGAACCTTCAACTATTATAATGATCTATGATATTGTTGGTCCCAACTCTACTTGGTATTTAGACCTATATGCCTATCTACATGACCAAGGTATGCCACCTAACCTATCTTACAAATAATCTAAAGCCTTTATTCATCATGATGCATGTTATACCTTACTTAGACCAACCTTATATTATTATAGTTTTGATGGAACTCTGCTTCATTATTTAACTTTAGTAGAATCTAAATTAGTGTTATGGAAAGTTCATGGAGTATGTGGATCCCACACAAGTGGGGTCATCTTATCCAAGAATATCTTGCATACTAGGTATTATTGGCTAGTGATATATGTATATGTATCTACATATGTGAAAAGATGTGATAAATGTCAATGACATGCCAATTTGATTCATGTCCCAACCAAGACTTTGAAACTAATGCTGATACCATGAACATTTACTACATGGGACCTTGATCTCATTGGGAAGATAAACCCCACCTCATGCAATGGCCATAAACATATCCTTACTACCACCAAATACTTCACTAAGTGGGTATAAGCTATACCCCTTACTTACATGATTGGAAAGAAAATATCTAAATTCATATTTAACCATCTCATTTTCCACTATGGTATCCCCTCTAACATTATATCTAATAATGGTAGATTATTTAAGAACAAGGATGTCTAATCACTATGTGTTGAGTATAAAATTAAACAACATTTCTCTATGGCATATTACCCTTAAAGTAATGGCTAGGTAGAAGCATCTAACAAAACCATTATCAACATCCTTAAAAATATTGTTAATGATGTTAGCCATAATTGGCACCTTCAAATATTTCATGCCTTCTAGGAATATTGTACCAATAATCATAATCCAATAGGAACCACTCCATATTCACTTTTTTATGGTATTTAATCCATTCTTCCCATTGAGGTAGAATTATCTTCTTTATGTATCTCTTTGAATCATGTCCTAGATAATGAAGATTGTCGATTAGATTACCTACAAGAGTTGGAGTTACTTGATGAGAAATGCATGGATGCAATAAATAACCTTCAAGTGCATCATAATAGAATCCGTGGAGACTATAATCGATGCATGAAACATAGAGAATTTGATCTTGGTGATCTTTTCCTTAAAGAAAACCAAATGAATACCAAGGTTGAAAAGAAACATAAAGGCAATTTAAAACCCAACTGGGTAGGTCCTTTCATCATTATTACAAATGATTGTGCTAGATCATACATGCTCACCACACCAGAGGAGGGTGAACTTGATGATCCAATGAACATTATACACCTCAATCATTAATTTTCTTGAAAAACCTGGTGTATTTTCTATGAGGACTATTTCTAGTCGTATCATATTATCAAATTTCTTCTTTGTACCATACCATTTTACCATTATATCACTTTATTGTTCCACCATTCCATTCTACCATACCTTTTATATCAATCAATTTGTTTTGACCCTCCATACCTAGCCCATTTGACCTTGGTTTCATTTCATTGGTTCTGCTTTCAGCATGAAGATTTAGATCAAGTTTAAATGGTTATTTTAGTATTCTAGATACAAGTCATATTTTAGAGCAGTATGATAGTGGTTTGGCAATTGCATCATTCATTTATTATTCTATTTTATACCAATTATTTTATTTCTCATCATTTTATTTTATCCTATTTACTCAAATACATTTAGCATAAATATTTTGTTGGATATTACATCCATGGAACTATGTAAGTAGCATCCACTTGCCTAGTGCATTTGGAGACAAATTGGCCGTCCCCTTCCTTTTCTTTTGTTCCCCCATTTTATTAGTTTGTTGTCTCCTATTTTCTAGGGGAAATGTTCATCATATTTTTTGTGTCATGTTGTTTTTACTAACATTGTGACTAACCCTTTTTTCTTTGTTTTGTTTTTTTCATTTCTTTAGTTTCTAGGTGTTTTGTTTGGTTGTTTTTTTGTGTGTATGTTTGTTTTCTTTCTTGTTGTGCCTTGATTCAGTCTATGTGTGTTCATTGGGTGATTCCTTGTATATTATTATTAAATCTATCCATATTCAAGCATCCATAGTGTCATCATAGTTTTATCATTAGTGCATTATTTTCAATTGAATATTGGATTAGGTGTCAATCCTTACGCATATTTTAGCCAAGTCATCATGGTGTTCTATCATGATGCCTACCATCATGTGCTACAAAAAAATTAGCTTCAGAGATTCTATGCAATAATGTAGTAATGGAATATCTTCTTGTCACTAGCATCAACAAAATTCCTGATCTAATCCAAATTATATCCCAAATAGAGTAATTAAACAATGAAATAATTTTCTTCCTTACTAGTTCAGATGAGCATATCCCTACTAAAAATTTTCCTAATTCATCTTTATCATCTATACCACTTTGCCTTCATGTTTTCCATCATCATGTTTGTCACTATTAGGGTACAATGCTTATAACCACCTCTAGATAAATCATTGCATACCATCCCGCTTGAATTACCAATGATTCTAACTGACTTTGGGTAAATCATTTTGTTTCCATCAATTTGAAGTTTAGAAATTATAATTATTGATGGGTAAATCATTCTCTTTTTTTGACCCAACTCCACCACATTTCCTTGGTGATAATACTTATAACCTCCTTTAGGCAAACCATTATTCTTATCCACCTAACTAGAGCATGTTTTGATCTAGCCAATAATTATAACTACCTGTAGGCAAATCATTATTTTCCCTTTAACTAATTATAACCACCTTTGGGAAAATTAGTTTCTTCTTAACCTAAGCCTTTTTTGATGATTTTAACTACCTTTAGGAAAATCATCACCTTTTTTATCCTACCTATGTTGATGATTATAAATTCCTATGGGCAAATCATCTTATTTATTTGCCTTAATTGGGGTAGCTCCATATGCTAATGATTATAATTGTCTATGGGCAAACCAGTCCCTTTCATCCCATCATTTCATCTATTTGGTCCACTTATTTCCTTCTTTTGAGGGACCATTTTTTGAACCCTTTGTAAACCTCTCCCTTGAGGGAGAACCTACATTACATCCATTATCGTTTAAGTCCTAAGAAAATAGTACATTTTCAATATTTGAGAAGACTTCATTGTGCTTACAGCTTCAATGCCTTCCCAAGTAGGGGAAAACTATAGACACCTAAAATTGGCCACCAATGGCTTCATACTGGACTTTAAACCAATTCTTACCAACCTCTATAATTTAAGACTAAGAATCACTACACATCTCAAATTTAAATTCATAATGTCCAATTTGGCCTATAAATCCATTAAATGGGGCAAATATAGACATGATATTAAATCAAATCTTGTAAAATGCTAAAAATCCTAAACATAATTACTTAAAATGCTAAACCTAATTAAATGCCTAATTGAATAAACCATGAAAAATTAATGAATTATCAAAAAGGAAATTTAAAATCAAAGAATATCTTAAGATTTCATAATTACATTTTTATGAGTTGTCACATATCCTAAAATATCTCAACATGTCTATTGATTGCTAATCATGAGGTTTTGACACCTTTTAAATATACTAGGGTTAATTAACTCACTAAGGTCAGATTTGAACCCATCCTAAGCTCTAACTACACCTTAACTCACCTTGGGTTGGGGTTAGTTTCTAAAACCTATAAATATAAGCTATTGCCTATCGAATTTATGAGAGATTGAGCATAATAAAGTTATAATGAAGGATTTGGTGAATGATTCAAATATATAGTGCTATAATGCCAAAATCATAATCCAAACCATCAAAATACATCAAGCAATCATAAGCTAGCAATGGTGCCAAGGCGAGAAAGAGATGCACAACTCCATTTACCAAAGATTTTTTGAGTACAAACTCATGAAGCCAAAAAAACACATCATTTTAAGCATTCAAGGAAGGTAACGAATTTGTAATTTATTTTCATTTTAGTTGAGGTTTATCATTTGTTATTTATTTACTAATTTTCCCATATGATCTAGGCCTCTAGATGGTATACTTGTTAGTGTATTTATTTCATTATTTTATATGAAAACTAACACTTGATCTAACCTCCTCTTATGAGTCAAATTCCTAGCATCATAAATGGCATGTTTGATGGGACCAATGAGCACCCCATGTACTAAGGAGATAAAGATGCAATTCATAAATAATCAAATGGATGCTTGAATATATTCAAAATTATAGTTTTAGATTTATTTTTTCATACTTTTTTATTTTTGAATTAACTCAAATCTACACAAAGATTGATATTGGTTAGGCATAACCAGCATCAGTTCTACCAAAATGTCATCAGTTTTGCCTAATCAAGCTCAATTTTGGGTGACCATCATTAATCAGGTTACAGTGGAAAATGGCTCAAAAAACTTTTATTTTGAATCTTTTTAGCAATCATAATTTTTGTTTCTTGGTTTCATTAGCATTTAAACTTTCTATGTAATTATTGTGTTACGATTTTAAGAAGTTTTTATCTAACCATTGATTAACTAACATTTTTATCTCGTGTTGGTTTTTTATTTGAGTTTATAGGTGAATGATATCAGTCTTAATGGACCAGAATTATTTCTTTATAACCATCATTAGTTCTCTATGAGGTCAACTGGAATTGATTGCTTAATAGCTGGCATCAGTCAGTTCTAACCGATGTCGATCTCCATGTTTTTAAAATACAAACCCAAGAGATAATTTTTGAAATTTTTATTTACTCATGATTGAAAGTAATTCAAAGTAAGGGGAAACCATCTAACCCTTATAGGTCTAATACATGATTGGAACATAAATTTTTAAGTTTAGACTAATGCACATTTCATTTTGGATGTTTAAAAAGAATTAGCTAAGTCATTCACACATCATTTTGGTGTTATAATGAGCATTTTAAAATCTTGATCATTTGATCTTTGGTGCTTAAAAGGAATTAGAATTGATATGTTTTTAAACACTTAATTTTTGGTGCTTAAAATGAATGCTTAAGTCTTGAACACTTCATTTTGGTGTTTAAAAATGAATTTGGATAAATCTCAAACATTTGGGTTTTTGTGCATAAAATGAAGATAAGTGCTTTTACCTAAGAGGTTTCATGAAATTTATTTCAAGCTTTCACACTTAAGCTAATGGGCCAAGTAAATAACTTTGTCAAACATTTCAATTTGGTGCCTAAAATCAACACTTACTTCAATCACAATTTCTTAAAAGCATTTATTACTTATTTATTTTCGTAAAATGAATAACATGTGTATGCTCTCCATATAGACATGTAAATTTGGCCACCAATGGCTTCATATCTAAATTTGGAATAATTATTGTTAATCATTGAATACCTAGCCCAAAAATTTATATTAGTCTTGTATTTGGATTTATAACCTTTCATTAAATCAATTTGGCATATTAAATTAATTAAACAAGGCAAATACACACATTAAATTAATCAAAATCAAACAAATGAACAAATACTTAAAAATAATTAATTAACTTGTACACCCTAATCAAAATAAATTATCAAGTTAAATAAATTTCAAATCTTAATTGAGTACACACTAATTGAGCTAATAAATTAATTACTAAAAAGGAAATTCAAGAGCATCTTATAATATTCTAGAACACACTCATTACCTTTATGAGTTGTCACTTTTGAAAAATATCTAAAAATATATTCTAGGAATATGCCAAACTCAACCAAAGTTAATAACTCAACCATGGTCAGGTTTAACCCATTTTAAGGAATTTTAAAGTCTATAAAAGCAATCTTAGAGCTCTTCATTTAGGGAGCTTAATCAAAGTAGAGTTATAATACAGGAATAGATTCATGAAGCTAAAAGCCTAGTGTTATAACTTTTGAAATTGAGCCAAGCCATATCAATCAAGACAAGCATTAAACAATGGTGTATAGAGGAGATGGTGTTAGCCATATGTCATTAATGAAGACTTCTTATGCATAAACTGAGTAATCTAATAAATAAATCATTTGGATCTCTCAAGAAAGGTAAAGATTGTTGTTCTTAACATTTTAGTTAGGTTTTCAATTGTTGTCTATTCATTAATCTCCCCCTAATATTTAAGACTAGAGATGTTAGTATGTTAGTGTATTTATTTCATAGTTTTATGTACTAACACTTGATCTAACCTTCTCTCTTTGTCAAATTCCTTGATCATAAATGGCACGCCCAATAGGACATGATTACACACCCCACATCTTTGAATAAAAATGGCTATTAACATAGATCTAATTTTTAATATATATATTATATAATTTTATTACCGGTTTCATCTTAATTCTCTAAAAAATTTATTAAAATCTGATTTGTAGTTTAAAAGTTATAACTCTTTTAGTGACTATCACTTTTTATTTATTAATTTTCTAGTAAAAATGGTTAGTACATAGCTAATAATTTTTTTTTATTCACTAGTTTGACATTAATTTTTTTATAAATTTAAATTTAGACCTATAAATAACCACCAAAAATTTTGGGACAAATGGATGTATATTTTAAAAGTTATGGCCAAATAATTGATGCAAGTTGTTATGATTTTTGTGTTCGATTTTATTATTTTTAACCTTCTAACTTGTTTGCATGTTTCATAGGTTTATTATATTTTTTTGAGATTTTTTCTAACCTTTGCCTAACCTAACATGTTTTTTTTTTTGGATTTTGTCTTCAGGTCAATAGTTTTTACCCTTCAAAGTTTCTTGATCAATAGTTTTTACCCTTCAAAGTTTCTTGTCTCATTTGATAAATAAGCTTCAAAGTTAAACAAAGTTTTAATCTTTTCTTTATAGGACCTATTTTGAGAAAACCATTTCAATCTAAATTAGTCTTTTCACACTTGATATGGATGTCTAAAATGAACTAGAAATCCTTCATTTTGGTGTTTAAATAAATTTTTTAGGGTGTTTATTGGTTAAGATTTTGTGATTTATTTCAAAGTTCACAACTTAAAGCCAAGGGGATAAAAGAACACCACCACACATTTCATTTAGTGCTATAAAATTGAATACACTTCAAAGTTTTTGCAAGTTGTTTTTATTATTTTAGTCTAATAGTTTTTGAGTAAATAGGTAGTTTTTCATGTATGCTATCCCATCCATCCCATCTAGGAAACTTTTGAGATCAAAAGTGCCAACTTCTTTTTGGGTGGTTTGTGATTATTTTTATTTGCACTTCTTAAAGCCAAGGGGCTAGTAACAAATCTAATCAAACACTTTCAATTTGGTGTAACAAAATTAACTTCACTTCAATTATTTTAAAACTTGCTTATTAATTGTGTGTTTAGTGAAAATATATGTGCATGTATGCTCTCCCATCCATCCCTTTTAGGAAATTTTTTGGATCAAAATCACCATCTCATCACACTTTGAGCCTAGTCTAAATCATGGAAATAATGTCATTTAAATCTCTCCCTAAAAACTCAAAATAATATTAGATGATCTTGAGGTGAACATAAAGTATTTATATTAGGTCATTTATTTCATGCATCTTGACTTGTGAGTTGGACTTCATTACCTCTCATGATTTCTTTAGGGAAGCTTTGACCTAGGTTTTCATCTCCTGGCATCAACTTCATCATCCCCACTAGGATAAGAGGTTTAAGTTAGTAAACTACCTTTTAGTGTTGGGGTTAAGCATTGGGATGTATCTGCACAATGGACATCAAACTACATTAAGAAAGTGATGGATGTAGTGGTTATAAAAAGATCAAGATGTTTTTACAATAAGCTAAGTACCACACACATATAATTAAAATGCACTTCTTTTATTTTCTAACATGAAATTCATATGCATTTGATCCATCTATAAACATTCAAAAAAATAATTAGTTTAGTCAACCCCAAATTCCATATCCTTACTAGGATTTGGATGATTATACTTAGTGTATTTTAATCAATTTAGCTTGGTGTGTTAAACTAAAACTTATATTGTTCAAACCATATCATTTGATGATTCACGAGTCCACATCACTCCAATTTTGAGGAGGTGTTATGATATCCATATGACACTATAATTTAACTTATCAAACATTCCCTTTTTATGTCAAAATATTAGGAGTAGCACTTGATTGATGAGGGCACTATTGCACATCCCAAATCATTTCAAAATCTTGTGCCTTTGAAGTATTGAAACTTAAACCATTTGTGACATCATCTTTCAAGAGTGATAACATCTTTAGGCTACCCACTTTGTTTCAAAAGACTTGTCTTGTTTCATCTTATGTCTCCATTATCATTTATTTACAAACAATCACTTGATCCTTATTGAATCTTGGATTAGCATGGTCACATTCATCAAATATTTCGAGCTCTTTGTCATCAAATTCATAGTTTACCTTAGTTGATTCCTTGATTAATTATTATAGTTTCAAATTCATATATTGGTTGATTTTGGTTTAGAACTCATTTTTTGGGGTTGATACCCATATCTTTCTCTTTTGGAATATGTAAATTGGGTTAATTCATCACTCAAATTTGGAAAATTATATTTTTTTGTGCTTTTATTTTGGTCAAATTAGTTTATCTTCAAACATCTCTTGTTTAGCATCTTATACCAATCAGATCATGTTTTATGCCTAGAGTCATGTACCTTGTCTATGTTAAACTATTCCAAGTTTATTAGATTAATAAATCATCCTTTTTAAATCTATCTTTTTCCATCATTTGGCCATTAGTCCTTGCATATCCTATTTGATCCTAGCTTTTCACTTTGCATTTGGATAAAAGACATCGCAACTTTTGCCTTTAGTATCTTCGACCTACTTGGAACACATTTTTACATTAGTGTTTTGTAGTTTGTTTCTCAGGTAATTTAGCATGACCTTTTCATGTATATGACACTTAGAATTTGTCATTTATCACTACACTAATTTTATCAAGTCTCTACATAGACTTTTTGGAGATTCAACTCCAGCTTTGACCAAGCTAGATTACATTTGAACCCTTTATCTTTCTAAAAGGCATATATTTTCTAGATTTTATAGAACCCTAATCCCTTCTCTTATTGTGAAATATTTTCCATTTAAATCGAACATGTCTCACTATACACGTAGTGGAACTATGCACAATTAAGGATATGGAAATCTTTTCACACAAGAGGACTTTATGGAAAACCCTACTGAAGATAATGTAATTTGGGAAACAGATTCTTATCCACACCAAAACATTCAACCAAGGGGACAAAGTCAAGATACTTTGGCCAACTATTTAGTTAGTACACCTTTATATACAGAGAAAGATCAAGAGATAATGGCCCAATACTTATCTTGCATACCATTAGTTGTAGAAAGTACTCAACAACAACCTTATCACATCATAACATTGTCAATGTATGATCCTAATAGAACCATAGAGGTAGGGTATGAAAACTTACAAAATCTAGAAAGAGAGCCTTCTGAGATGTTTTACAATTAGACTCATGAACAGTTCTCTTCTATTAATCCTAATGACATTGTAATAATACCTTATCAAAACCTTTGTGTGTTTATCCCACAAATATTTCTCATGGATGACCACTTCGATCAAATGCATCAAGAAACTATACATATCTCAATTTAGCATGTAACTTCACTAATATGGCCTTATCAAATGCATCTCTTATTAATCTAGCTCCTTGAATAGAAGTTTTAACAGAGTTGACAGGTCAAGACAATCAGGTTTTAGACCCATTTATGCAAAACACTTTAGTAGAAACCATGTTCAATAAATTGATTATAAAGGAAATATATTCATATTTTACACAAGATATTGATCAAAACATAAGGGATAATGCACAAACAATGTCCAATTTAAACCAAAGTGGTGCTGGCACACAAATAATCAATCAACAAAAAAATGTGCCTTTAGCTAGCACCATTAGAGGTTTTCAAAATCAAGGAGTAGGAACTTTGACATCCTAAACTCAACCAACTACTTCTAATCCTCAACTAGATATTTATTCAAGCACATAAGCAATAGGATTAAGTAGCTAGCCAACAAGCAATGTTGCAATGAAACAAAACATGTCTAATCCTACTCCTCCCCAAAATGTGATGAACAATATTAAGCAATAACAGGCACAATCAAGTATCCCAATGCAATAGAGGTTGATCACATTACCACCTCAACAAAAAGCAACCAATTTTCCACCTCACCAGGTAGTAGCAAATATACCTCTTTCTTTGCAGGCCAAAATACTAATCCAAAATCAAATGATGTCTTATCAATAGTATGTTCATATTGGTTAGTGATAGGTACCAAATATACAACATGCATCCACTTATCAATAGTTATTCATGCAATAAAGAGGTTCCAATGTTCCTCAAGTACCTTCTAGGCAACAATTGTCTTTTATGTAGAACATACCATAGGTTCAGAGATAAAGTCTTGGCCCACAAATTCCCACTCAATAGCAAGGTTTGAATAGTTGACAAAAAGTTTCTATTCAACCACAATAGGCATAATATAGTTATATCCCTCCATCCTAGCCTCAATATCCACAAAATCAATCATACATAACCAACCCTAATCATAATGTCACACCACCATAGGTATAATTTCAACAATTGTACCCTAATCTACATATGCACATTCTGGCACCATTCCTTATCCAATCTAACATACCCCAAGAAATACTTTCATCATACCCTTATCCAAGTAATCCATTTGTGACCACCCAACCATCCATCCAAGCCAATATTCTAACAAATTTACTTGAGCAAGAATTACAAAAAATGAAGGATGTAATTGCTACCATCCAAGCTAGGAAATAGGTTAAAAAGTTCAAATTGGACAATGTGTGTTCATATCCTTTTAACATGGAGTACTTATATATTTCATTCCCTCTAAGATATGAGCCACCCATGTTTGACAAATAAAAGGGGAAAGTTGACCCCAAAGCACATCTAACAGAGTTCTTTGTTGCATGCCATCTAGTAGCATAAAGTGACATTTATCTATTATTATTATTATTTCTAAGGTGTTTATCTAAACAAGCCTTGGAATGGGTTCTGAAACTACTAAATAACTTAGTTTCTAACTTCGATAATCTATCAAATAAGTCTATGCAACACTTTTCATATAATATTGAGCATGAGATTTCACTGGTCAACCTAACACAGGTAAAGTAAAAACTAGGTGAAAGCTTTGCAAGTTATCTATAGTAATGGATAGCCCTTTCCAGTTTCTTTACCCATAGTCTACTAGACAAGTAACTAGGAATTGTTTTTACCAAAAATTTAAATAGTGAAATATTCTACTATCTAGAGTTGTAATATACACATACGTTTAAAGAGATCATCGATAAAGGTTTAATGATCAAAAGAACCCTTTTTAATAAAGGGATCATAAAAATAAACTCAACCAATAAAAACAATGGCCAAAACCAAAATTAGGCCAATAATCAACATCAAAATCAAAACCAACTGCAAGCATCATAACCAGCATAGGCCAATAACAATAATAGGCAGAATAACTTAACTATAATAAGAATGTTATTGGGAATAGAGTAATAGAGTCACACCATGTAAAAATGGTGAAAAAACCATTTGCTCAGCCAGTGTCACCTTTTCATCTAACTCCTACCCATCAACCTCTTCAATAACCATAGCATGCACAACAAGCACAACCTAGTCTAGCACAGTAAATACAATAATTATAGCAGCCTTTGACTTTGTAAAACCCACCTCCTCCAAGGATAAACCTACCTACTCACCATCCTTTTACCAAAATTCAAGAACCCATTGAATTAGTCTTTCAAAATCTCATAGCAATTAACCTAATCAAATACCCTATTCCAAAAGAGTAATATCATGAGCGTACAGACACACTAGACTGGTATAAGCTAGAACAATTCTATGAGTTTCCTAGGGTTAAAGGCCATAATTTTCAACATTGTGTGTAAATCAAAAATGTCATTAAAAATATGTTGGATAATGGGGAGATCACATTGGATAATGGAGCTTCCACATCTAGTAGAACCAACAAAGCTAAAATAATGGACATAAACAAGGCTTGAATAGTGGCCAAAACTAATAAACCTACCACACTATTATACATGACTATAACTTAGTTGTAGGTCATATCTCTGGATGTAGAGTTAACACCATTTCCACTAATCCTAGACCAAATTTTAACTAGACAAGAACATTGCTAGTCATACCAAACCAATCTAATCATTCTGATAACCCTTTTTTGACCTAAGACCACACACAGGGGAACTAGTAAGTAGGGATTCCTACATTAATACCTTATAATGATAACTCATCATTTTCTTGTGACCACACTCAATTACATTAATGATAAAGACTTATCTTATTTGGCCCCCCTCCACCATCATCAGTTTGCAATAATAGTCCCGTATATAATCTTGATTATGCAATCACAACTTGGTAGTCTAAAATTACCATACCAAGCCCACAACCGCTTTCCACTTCACCCATCATCTAACCCATGGTTTGGCCTCAAAATAAGCCATTTAACATTGATCAAGAAAAGATATTTGATATAGTGGAGAAATTACAAAAGATGCCAACACAAATATCCATTTTATATTTATTGTACACATCAACAATCCATAATAAAATATTGAATGAATATCTTAGCCAATCCAATATTTTGAATGACATATCCCTTGACCAATTTCAAGCTTTGTTTGGACACCTAGCTCTAACCCAACAAGTCACATTCAACCAAAGTGATATGTCACCTTTTGGCCCACTGCATAACAATCCATTATACATTGAAGTATATATAATGTGACACAAATTGAAATGTGTATTTATAGATAATGGATCAATTCTAAACATAGTGTCTCTCAATCTCATCAAGTTTCTTAGGTACACAAAAATAGATCTCTAAGTAGAAACAATCATCATCAAATCATATGACAATCAAGAGCATGAATCATAGGGCACCATTAGCTTACTAGTTATCATTGGGACCTTGACTCATGATAATATTTTCCATGTGTTAGATCTTGATTTTTCATATAATATGATTCTAATTAGGCCTTGGTTACATGAGATTCATGCTTTCCCATTAACATTACACAAATTTATCAAGTTCTCCCATTCAGGTATGGAGGTTAACATTCCAAAAGATTTGCATTCATATGAGCATTGTAAACATTTAGAGGCTGAGTTCCAAAGTTAAAAATACTATTTTGGCATGAATCCATCTAATCATTAGGATAAGAGGAAGGAAATACTCTTTAAATTACCAAAAGATAATTGTATTAATCTTAATACCCTTGATTCTCTCAGTCACATGCCACCTCCTAAATATCTAATAATTTTACCATCTCAACTAATGGCCTAGAACATTACTTGACTCATGACATATTTTATATTGCAAAGCTTCTTCATAACCAAAAGCCATTGGAATATCTAAAGCTATGCCATGCATGCACTGATAAAGAAAGGGCAAAGGCCACATTCATAATCTAAGACCAATCATTTTCATACCATCTTCTAGCCTAGAATAAGACCCTCTCAAAGGAGATGAGTCATGGTTGTATAATGATAATTTTTCTAATTTTTACAAGAACCCCAAGTATCCCATTCAAAATCACATTATGAAAAATCAAGATTATGAAGGAAGGGGCCTTGAGCCAAATCTACAGGGAATGCTGGAACCTTTTTTTATGACCAAGTAAGAAAGACCCTATGGAGTTGGATTTAAACCACCTGAGGATTACCCCATATACCTTACTTGTGTTCCATATCCATTGACTAGTGATGAGGATGCTAGTAGCAAAGCAGAGCCTGATCATATACTATTAGAGGACTTAGCCCAGACCAACTTATTTGATAATCACACCATTTACACTCTTCTCCCAGTCATTCATAACAATCCCCTACTATTATATTAGCCCCAACTAATATATTGGGACCAACAAGAGACACACATACCAATTGATGAGTTTCAAAATGATGAAGCATTCTATGATTTTCTAGGCCTTCGAGATAATATTCCATTGGGAGATCATCAATCAAGATTCTTAATCAAATTAGATCCTAAAGCCTATTTTGGAGAATGTTTGAACACCCTTATCCAAAATAAAATAAATAAAATATTGAGGTCTCAAAGGGAAAACCTATTTGAGGCACTTTTTGACCAGGGAAATAGTAAAGATAAAGGCCAGTCTAGTAGTGAAAACCTATTTCAGGCACCACTAGATAGGGGTGTTCAACCTTCTTCACGTATAGACCAGGAGACCACCATTTATGAAATTTTCTATGGGTCCACAATTAGTATTGAAGAGCGTCAAGATTTTGAACAAATCATGTAAGAAACTAACAATGATGAAGCTTACTATGGATCTAAGTTCATCCCTAAAGAGCAACAGGATTTTGATCAAATCATTCAAGAGGATGCTAATAATGAACATGATAATAGATCTAAATTCAATCTTCAAAGGTAGGAAGACTTTAATCAAGTCATATAGGAAATTTTGACTATCTTTGTCACATGGCTTGATCTCCCCTAAGGAGATTTTATTTCATCATGTCTTAGAGAGATTTTCAAAGAACCAATCCTAATAGATGACTCTAATGTTACCAATTAGTTCAAATCATTACCAACTATCCTTGATGATGGCTCCACTCTTCTAGTTGAAGATACAACAAAGGTTAACATTGGGTTCCTAGTTAACCCAAAGTAGATCAAGCTAGGTACATCCCTCAATGAGAAGGAACATGAAGTCTTCATAACCCTACTGAGATATTTTGTTGATATATTTGCTTGGACATATTCTGACATGCTTGGTTTGGACCCTACATTGATTCTACACCACCTTGTGGTCAATCCTGATGCCAAACTAGTAAAACAAAATTTACACAAGATGTATCCTCACATTGTTGTATTATTGAATAAAGAGTTGGAAAAACTCTTAGAAGTAAAATTTATTAAACCAATTGACTACTCTAAATGGATTTCTAATGTAATAGCTATCAAAAAGAAACTAGAGGAAATCAGAATCTATACTGATCTCTATGACATTAACAAAGCATGCCCTAAGGATGAATTTTCATTGCCTAACATTAACATGATAGTCAACTCCATAGTGGGTTATAAAATGCCTTCATTAATGGACAATTTCTTAGGTTACAATCAAATTAGAATAACACTAGAAGACCAGCACAAAATAATGTTCACCACTCCAAGGAGAACACTCTATTATAAAGTTATGTCATTTAGCCTTAATAATGTAGAGGCCACTTATTGAATACTTATGACAATCATATTTCATGATATAATAGATGACATTGTTAAAGACTACGTTGATGACATACTAGGTAAATCTAAAACTAGGGCCAACCATCCAATAGCATTAAAGAGTATATTTGAGCAACTATGATATTATAAAGTTAGGCTCAACCCCAAGAAGTGTGTGTTCAAAGTTAAATTAGGTAAATTATTAGGCTTCATCATGTCTCATAGGGGTATTGAAGTTGATCTAGCTAAAGTAAGAGCCATAACAGAGATGCTACCACTAACCAATCTAAAGTAGCTTCATAGTTTATAGGGTAAGATCTAATCCATCCAATGCTTCATATCTCAATTATCAAAAAAGGGCCATCCATTTACACACCTACTAAATAAAGGTGTCATGTTTCATTGGGCTAATGATTTTTAAAAGTCTTTTCAATAGCTGAAGGAATATCTCATGAATCTCCCAGTTATATTTCCTCTAACACTAGGGAAACCATTATTGTTATATCTTTATGTTACTGATAATGCTCTTAGCGAAATTCTAGCTCAACATGATGACAAGGGAAAAGAGCATGAAGTATACTATCTAATTTGTACATTGGTTACATATGAGCACAACTATATGCCCATCAAAAAAGCTTATCTCACTATGATTTTTTTAGCTCAGAAACTATGCCACTACATGTTGAATAATAAGACCATGGTTATTTCCAAAGTAGATCCACTTAAGTATATACTATCAAAAAAATCTCTGCAAAGATGTATGGCCAAATGGATCATTCTACTTAGTGAGTTTGAGATAGAGTATGTAAACTAGAAAGCAATTAAGGGGCAAGTTCTCATAGATTAATTTGTTTAAGCACCTCTTGAAGACATAGAGCCATTAATATTCCAATTTCTTGATGAATCCATCATGACCATCATTGAAACACCTATTAAGAAGCTACCCTATAATTTTAATTTTGATGGATTATTAACTGCACATGGATCAAGGGTAGGCCTTTTATTCATAATGCCTTAGGGGGATCTGATCCCCAAATCATTTAGAATCAGCTTTCCTTGTACCAATAAAATGGTTGAATATGAAGCACTCAATATAGAGCTTTGATAGGTGGTATAATGGAACATATATCATCTAATAATTTATGGTGATTCTTAGTTAATCATCAATTAGGCTACAAACCACTACAAATTAAAGATGACAAGTTGGTTCCATAAAAGGTAATGGTTGATACTCTCAAGTAACAAATTATCGACATTCAATTTGAGCATATACAAAGAGTGAGCAATAGAATATAAGATGCCATGGATATCATTAGATCATTGATTCATCATAAAAACATAACTAGTGATTATAAATTTCTTGTAAAAAATCTAATAGCACCAACTCATGAACCTTCAATTGTTGTAATAATATGTGATATTATTGGTCACAGCTCTAATTGGTCCTCAAACATATATGCCTATCCACATGAGAAAATCCTCCCACCAGACTTATCTTAGAAATAAACTAAATATTTCATCCATAACTAATGTTATACCCTATGTTAGTTCCCAAAATTATGCTGTATCAATTTGGGTCTTTGTATGATGAATTCCCTATGCCCGAGCTAAGTGAGTTTTAATGTTTTAGTTTCTTACCTTCCCTCATCAAGAGAAGAGATTGGGAAATGTATTTTGAGTAATCATATCTATCATCTTGATTAGATGAATCTAGAGGGATGTCTAACAAAGATGGAAAATAGCCAAGAAATGTTCAATAAAAATTAAAGAGTTACAACATGTGGAGCAAAGATCATATGGCACAAGAATCTACAGTGAACAAATGAGGGTGTAACCAAGTCTATTTGCAAGCTTGGATCCTTCATGCTTAGGAGAAGAGATATGTTAGTATCCCAAACAAAATTAATAGGCTACACTTATGTGTTTTGGTGATTAAGGTGAGGAGTAGTCTGATGAACCAAATGAAAGATATGTATTTAACTCAAGGGATCCCCAGGAGTAAGATTTTGGGGATGGAAATATTTTGAACTTCTCCCATTTTGAATAAAGTTGGTATAAAGGGTGGAATTGGCCATGACCCTAGCTTCTTTTTTAATTTGGAAACATGGTAGAGTATCGAGCCCTCAAAAATGTCAGGCCTCTTTAAAGAATTCCCTGTTTTACCTTTTTGGTGGGCATGATTCTTAAAATCACCAACAATAGTGCCATAAAATCTTGTTGGTTCCTGATTGCACACCACCATCACTCAGCCTTACACACCCTAGAAAAGGGGGGGATGAAATTCAAAGGTGAAGAATATCTTAAGATGTCATTGGAGATTGGGAGGGCTTAGGACCTTGAAAGAACCGAATGGAGACAATGACTAGGAGGGGCCCAAAAAATGGGATGGTTAGTTCCCTATTGCATTTGGTTTTGCCTTAACTAAGGTGTGAGGAGCTATAGGGGTAGTTCATTCCAGTGAATGGACTTTAAACCTTCAAACCTTTATGAGGATTTGTAATTATGGAAGAGGGGGTATGACCAAAGCATAACCAAACTCACACACTCCACCTAGGAAGGGTTGTTACATGAAATGCATGAATGCCTTATGTCATATGAGAGTTACTTATGGAAAATGAGAAAATGGCTAAAATATTCAATGTGGAGATTGTTTTTGAATGATAAGGAGTAAGTGAGGAATGCAACATTAGGATTTTAAGCACATAATATGAACACACTTTAGGTAAATAATGTATAATGGATCCATTGGGTAAGCAACACTTATGGTGTGTGATTTATATGTTATATGTGGGGTAGAACAAGGTAGGATAATATTTATATGAATATATTGATAAAAAGATGTGGAATGATAATAAATAAACATGGAGGGATTCACATAATCATGATATCATCTTTATCAACAGATGCTTGCTTGATTCTAGAGACATCTAGGAAGAAAATATTCCATGATGTTAATTGAAAAATTATGAGCAACACTACAAGTTACCCCTCAAGAATTATTTTCCATTGTATTCATGAGCCCAGGACTACCCTTAAAAAGGATATCAATGCTTTATTCCCCAAAACATTAAAATATAAAGTATCTTACATTATGGTTGCACCTTCTAAATGACTACAACAAAGAAACATACACCAAACAACCAATCTATTTAGCTTGTGAAAAGAAACAATGCACTTAAACAACAAGACAAAATGGAAACCATGAACATATTTTATTCATTCACTAAGAAAGGATTGATTATAATATATTTCTTGAAAAATTGATATCGTGAGAGCATACCTGTAAGTCCAAGGAATCAAGTTCATTACAACCAACCCCAGGCCTATGAAGGAATCTTCCAACTAGGGTATCTTTGTAGAATATGCCAAGTGTGGATATGAAATTATATAAGTAAAATGGGTTTATCCCTTTACAAAGGTTGACTAAAATTTAAGTATAAAATATGTAGCTCAGAGATTCATCCATGTGTAGTGCCTTAGTGCCAAATTGATTTTGGTTATAAAATCATTGGCAAACTTTGAGATAATCCATGATGTTCCCTTGTTATAGAGTCATTCTATATAGTGGTGATTATTCCTACCTATTATGTGGTGATTCAGTTTTGATCCTCGATAATGATGCTAAAAAAATCATGTTAGTTCTTAGTTACACACCACCATCGCTCAGCCTCACACACCTTGGAAAAAGGTGGGGGAAATTCAAAGCTGAAGAGCTACTTGATATGTCATTGGAGCTAGGGAAGGCTCATCCCCTTGAAATAATTGAATGGGAATAATGACTGGAAGGGGCCTGACAAAGGGGATAGTTAGTTCCCTATTGATTTTGGCTCTACCTGAACCAAGGTGAGAGGGCCTACAAGGATAGCTCATTTCAATGAAGGGATTGTAAACCTTCAACCTTATGAGGATTTTTAATTAGGGAATAGGGGGTATGACCAAAGCATAACTAGACTCACACACTCCACTCAAGAAAGGCTGTCACATGAAATACATGAATGCCTTATGTCATATGAGAGATAATTAAGATAGATGAGAAAATGGATACAATCTCCAATGTGGATATTGATGTTGAATGAAAAAGAGTAAGTGAGGAATGAATCATTAGTATTTTGATCACATAAAATGAACACATTTTAGGTAAACAATGTATAATACATCCATTAGGCAAGAAACACTTATGGTATGTGAGCTATATGTTGTAGGTGGGGTGGAACAAGGTAGGATAATGTTTATATGAATAGGTTGATAAAAATATGTGGAGGAATAATAACTAAACATAGAGGGATTCACACAATCATGATATCATATTTATCAGCAGATGCTTGCTTGATTCTAGAGACAGCTAGGAAAAAACTACGCATAGATGGTCCTTGAAAAATTATGAACAACACTACAAATTACCCCTCAAGAATTTTTTCCTGTTGTATTTGTGAGCCTAGGACTATTGGAAATATTGTCATTGATGTCAAAGGTCTAGCATTATTGGTGATAAAAGGCCCCATTGCATTTAATGTTGTTTGTAATAAATATATATTGGCTAATGTGAGTTAATATTTATTCAATATTAACGAATATATTTTTGGTTGCATATGAGACAAAAGAAGGGCCCATGGAGAAGTCAAAGAGCCATAGGGTAAAGACAAAAGAAGGATGGGATACATTTTCCCATGAAGAGTCATCTTGGGGAATTCCAAGAGTCACCAAGTGAAGACAAAAGAGGAAGGGTGCAATTTCTCATGAAGGGACACTTAAAGGAATACAAAAATTCACCAAGATAAGGACAAAAGTGGGAAGGACATTTTTGGTCATGAAGGGTCAACACGTGACTTTTAAAAGGCAATAATATGAAGGGTCATAAAATTTTGGCACCATTTTCCATGAGGATTGAAGGGTCACAAAGGGGGAAGGCCAAAGGTCATTTGGAAAGCTATAAATAAAGGCTTGAGTAGCCATTTGTAATATGAGAGATAGAGGTTGATTTGATATTGTAATATCCAACTTAGAAGATAAATTATGAGAGATGAATATGATTTTTATTTGTTATATATAGCTTAGAAGAGCAAAGGTGAGAGAGAGGAAAGAGATGTTGTATTGAACTATCATTTGTTGAGATAGCAACATTGAGAGATACGTGTGTGGTATACACAAAGGGGTTAGTGCTTTTGTGGGTTGGCGCTCATGAATTTTTGTTGGGTTAGTGCTCGATAAAGGGGTTGGTGCTCCTGTGGGTTGGTGCTCATGAATTGTTACTAAGTTGGTGCTTAGTAAAGGGGTTGGTGCTCTTATGGGTTGGTGCTCATGAATTGTTGCTAGGTTGGTACTCGATAAAGGGGTTAGTGCACTTGTGGGTTAGTGCTCATGAATTTTTATTGGGTTGGTGCTTAGTAAAGGGGTTGGTGCTCCTGTGGGTTAGTGCTCATGAATTATTGATGGGTTGGTGCTTGGCAAAGGGGTTGGTGCTCACGAATTGTTGCTAGGTTGGTGATCAGCAAAGGGGTTGGTGTTCCTTTGGGTTGGTGCTCAGCAAAGGGGTTCATGTTCCTACAAGTTAATGCTTGTGAATATTGTTTGGGTTGGTTCTCATTCATATACTTGAGATTGTTCTCTGTGGTTTTTCCCACATTAGGTTTCCATGTTATATCTGGTGTGTCTCTCTATCTTGTGTGGTGTTTATTGTTTGAGTTTCATTACATATCTTTAATGTTTGATTAAGTTGATTTTAGTTAAGGGAAAGTTTTATAAGATATATGATATAGTGATTCACCCCCCTCTTAGTATATCTTGTGCTTAACAATTGGTATCAGAGTAGGTTCCTTTTTGAAAAGTTTTACAGCTTGACGGTAGATTGGGAAAGAACGATGGCTAAGTCATAGGAAGGATTTTCTACAAATAAGGCACCTTTATTTGATGGGATGAATTATGATTTTTGGAGCATGAGAATGAAGATTTATTTGATGGCCCTTGGATTTGACATATGAAAAGCAGTGGTGGAGGAATATGAAGAGCCACAGACATCTACAATTACTCTAGTAGATAAGAAGGCAAGTGAATGTAATGATAAAGCTTTATATGCTATTTTATGTGGTTTATGTGAATCTAAATTTGTCAAAGTTATGCAATGTAAATATTCTCACAAAACTTGGGTAAAACTTGAGAATATTTACAAAGGTGATGGAAAGGTTCAGCAAGCTAAGCTTTAGACTTTTAGAAGATAGTTTGAAAGTTTGAAGATGGAAGAAGAAGAAGATATAGCAAGTTATCTTTTACGAGTTGATCAAATCATAAATCAGATTCAAGGTCTTGGAGAAACTTTGGATGAGTCAATGGTGGTGCAAAAGGTTTTGAGATCTCTACCAATGAGATATGATGTAAAGGTTTTGGCAATCAAGGGGATGAAGAATTTAGCCAAGCTAAAGATGGATTAGCTTCATGGTATACTCACGACATATGAGATGTAGATAGAATAAGATAAACCCTCAAAGAGAGAATCAGCTTTCATGACATTAAAAAAAGAGAAAGCTAAGATTCAAGAATAAAGTGATAGTTCCAGTGATGATGAAGATGACAATGGAGCACTTTTCATTCGCAAGTCGAAAAGAGGAACAGGTAAATATCAAGGAAAATTACCTTTTAAATGTTTAAATTGTGGAAATATTGGACATTTTTCAACTAAATGCCCAAATAAGGGTAATGATGATGAAGAAGAAAAGCCTACATACAAGAAGAATTTCAAAGGCAAATCCAATAAGGGATTTAAGAAGAAGAGCCAGTATTCTAAGGATCCTAGCTCAGTCAAAGATAGTCGAGTCAGTGATTCAAAAGAAGAAGAGATTCTATTCATGGCCATACATGAAGATGATCAAGAAGAAGAGGAGGAAGTTGAAGTGAATATGGAAGGAGAACTCATTTGTGCCCTTGAGGAGTTAAAAGTTGTTGAGAAGAAGAATCGAAGATTAAAGCGCCAAATCGAGAAAAATGAATATGAGTCAAAGGAAATTATTGCTAATCTAACAACACACTTGGAAGAAGCCAAGAAGAATGAAGAAGACCTCACAACACAATTGTAAATAGAAATAAAATAATGTCAAAGGTATGTTATTGAAATTGTCTCTTTAAAAGAAGATATTGAGAAAGCAGTCAATGATAAAGTAGTTAGTGATCCAAAATTTGAGGATAACACTAACATGCTAAATAAGATATTGGAAAGTAAAAAAGAAAATTTAGATAAGACAGGGATCGGATTTGAAAAGAAAAAGAGTTATGCTGAAGCTCTTACAAAAGAGGAAACAAAAAGGGGAGAAATGAAGAATACAGAGGACATTTCAAATAGACAAGGTTGCAAGGAACAAAGCTACAAAAGGCAATTAGGTCAAAGATATACAAATAGGTCTTATTTTTATGGCTATTGTTTTTATTGTAATGGATATGGTCATAAGAAATTAGAATACAGAAAAAGAGCTAACAATTTTAGAAATAAGGAGAAGGAAAGTCAAGTAGAGTCAAGCAGAAGCCACAACTCTTTTGTTCCTCTATCAAGCTTTGATGAAAAGACCATAGTATGCTACAAGTGCAACAAATTCGGACACATAGCTTGGTATTGTAGAAACATGTTTGATTCAGTCAAGAAGGATCAGAGTTTAAAAGCTCCATTCATCAAGAAGAAGGTTTAGACATGTTCATGGTAGAAGAAACAACCTGAAGATTCTATGATGGTTCAGACAGCCCTACATGTAAGAGGTAAAGATCAGCCATGGTTAATTAATAGCAGATGTTTGAGGCATATGACAGGAGATAAAATTAAGTTCATTATTCTAAAGAATATCAATGGTCGTACAGTGAGATTCAGAGATAAAACCACTGCCAAGATAGCCAGAAAAGGTACATTGATTTTGGATTATGGTAGAACTAAGACTAAGAATGTTTTATATGTAAAAGGTCTTAAGCATAATCTATTGAGTGTTAGTCAAATATGTGATCAAGGATACACATTAAAGTTTCATAAAGAAGGTTGTGAGATTAAAATAAAAGATTCAAATGATTTGATTGCAGATGCTCAAAGGACAAGGAACAATGTATATGTATTATCAGATATCTTCTCAAAGGCACGATCGAAGGACACATTCAAAGATCTAAGAGAGGAGTTGGGAGTAATTTCTATTACTTCCTACCATTGATGTTCATCATCAATTGAGGGGGAGCTAAGTTTTACCTCCATGTAGGACATTTTCCATTGATGTCAAAGGGGGAGAATAATAGGTATAGATATAGGTGTAGAAACAAGTATAAGGAACAGGTATAGTTTACTACAATAAGGGGGAGTTACTATATGTCTTCAGATGACAATATGTGTAGGTGACAGGATGTGGTAGTTTCAAGATTGAGGTTGCCATCAATGACAAAGGGGGAGATTATTGGAAATATTGTCATTGATGTCAAAGGTCTAGCATTATTGGTGATAAAAGGCCCCATTGCATTTAATGTTGTTTATAATAAATATATCTTGGCTAATGTGAGTTAATATTTATTTAATATTAATGAATATATTTTTGGTTACATATGAGACAAAAAAAAGGGCCCATGGAGAAATCAAAGAGCCATGGGGTAAAGACTAAAGAAGGATGGGAAACATTTTCCCATGAAGAGTCATCTTGGGGAATTCCAAGAGTCGCTAAGTGAAGACAAAAGAGGAAGGGCACAATTTCTCATGAAGGGACACTTTGAGGAATATGAAAATTCACCAAGATAAGGACAAAAGTGGGAAGGACATTTTTGGTCATGAAGGGTCACCACATGACTTTTCAAAGGCAACAATATGAAGGGTCATACAAGTTTGGCACCATTTTCCATGAGGATTGAAGGGTCACAAAGGGGGAAGGCCAAAGGTCATTTGGAAAGCTATAAATAAAGGCTTGAGTAGCCATTTGTAATATGAGAGATAGAGGTTGATTTGATATTATAATATCTATCTTAGAAGAGCAATTGTGAGAGATGAATATGATTTGTATTTGTTATATCTAGCTTAGAAAAGCAAAGGTGAGAGAGAGGAAAGAGATTTTGTATTGAACTATCATTTGTTGAGATAGCAACATTAAGAGATAGGTGTGTGTTATACACAATGGGGTTGGTGCTCATGTGGGTTGGTGCTCATGAATTGTTGTTGGGTTGGTGTTCAGCAAAGGGTTTGGTGCTCCTGTGGTTGGTGCTCATGAATTGTTGTTGGGTTGGTGCTCAGCAAAGGGGTTGGTGATACTGTGGGTTGGTGCTCACAAATTGTTGTTGGGTTGGTGCTCCTGTGGGTTGGTGCTCATGAATTTTTGCTAGGTTGGTGCTTGACAAAGGGGTTGGTGTTCCTATGGGTTGGTGCTCATTAATTGTTGTTGGGTTGGTGTTCGTCAAAGGGGTTGGTGCTCCTGTGGGTTGGTGCTCACAAATTATTTTTGGGTTGGTGCTCGGCAAAGGGGTTGGTGATCCTATGGGTTGGTGCTCATGAATAGTTGTTGGGTTGGTGCTTAGCAAAGGGGTTGGTGCTCCTGCAAGTTGGTGCTTGTGAATATTATTTGGGTTGGTGCTCATTCATATACTTGAGATTTTTCTCCATGGTTTTTCTCACATTGGGTTTCCACATTATATCTAGTGTCTCTCTCTATCTTTTGTGGTGTTTATTATTTGAGTTTTATTACATATCTTAAATGTTTGATTAAGTTGATTTTGGTTAAGGGAAAGTTTTATAAGATATATGATATACTGATTCACCCCCCCCACCTCTCAGTATATCTCGTGATTAAAAAAGACTACCCTTAAAAAGGCTATAAATGCTTTATTCCCACAAAATTTTAAAACAAAAAGGATCTTAAATTCTAGTTGCACCTTCTAAATTACCACCACAAAGAAATATACACCAGACAACCAATATATTTAGTTTGTAAAAATAAACACTACACTTAAACAATAAGATAGAAGGGAAACCATGAACATATTTTATTCAGTCACTAAGAAAGAATCAATTACAATATAT
Source organism: Torreya grandis (assembly GCA_037957365.1). Taxonomy (NCBI): domain Eukaryota; kingdom Viridiplantae; phylum Streptophyta; class Pinopsida; order Cupressales; family Taxaceae; genus Torreya; species Torreya grandis. The sequence goes on from JARHVA010000022.1 coordinate 4,264,832, forward strand.
TTCTTGAAAAATTGATATCATGAGATGCTATGTAGAATGACTCTATAACAAGGGAACATCATGGATGATCTCAATGCTTGCCAATAATTTTACAACTGAAATCAATTTGGCACTAGAGCACTACACATGGATGAGTCTTTAAGTTATATCTTCTATACTCAAATTTTATCAAACATTTATAAAAGGATATACCCCCTTTACTTATATAATTTCATAGCAACACTTGGCATATTCTACAAAGATACCCCAGCTAGAAGATTCCTTCATGGGCCTAGGGTTAGTTGCAATGAACTTGATTCCTCAGACTTGTAGTTGTGATCTCTTGATATCAATTTTTCAATAAATATATTTTAATCTATACTTTATTAATGAATGAATAAAATATGTTTATGATTTCCATTTTGTAGTGTTTCTTTTTACAAGCTAAATATATTGGTTGTCTAGTGTATGTTTCTTTGTGGTGGTCATTTAAAAGGTGAAACCAAAATGTAAGATCCTTTTTATTTTAAAGTTTTTTGAAATAAAGCATTGATAGCATTTTTAAGGGTATTCTTGGGCTCACAAATACAATAGGAAAGGATTATTGAGGGGTAACTTGTAGTGTTGCTCATAATTTTTCAAAGACCATATGTGTGTAGTTTCTTCCTAGTTATCTCCAAAATCAAGCAAGCATCTATTGATAAAGATGATATCATGATTGTGTGAATCCATCCATGTTCATTTATTATCCCTCCACATATTTTTAATAATATATTCATATAAACATTATCCTACCTTGTTCTACCCCGCATACATCATATAGCTCACATACTATAAGTGTTGCTTACCCAATGGATGCATTATACATTATTTGCCTAAAGTGTGTTTTTTTTATGTGCTCAAAATCCTAATGTTTCATTCCTTGCTAACTCCTTTTCATTAAAAAATAATCTCCACATTGAATATTTCATCCATTTTCTCATTTGTCTTAAGTAACTGTCATATGGCATAAGGCATTCATGCATTTCATGTGACAACCCTTTTCGAGTGGAGTGTGTGAGTCTAGTTATGCTTTGGTCATACACCCTCTTCCCTAATTAAAAATCCCCATAAATTTTGAAATTATAAATTCCCTTCACTATAATGAGCTACCCCCATAGGTCCTCTCACCTTAGTTTAGGCAAAGCCAAAAATAGTACGAAACTAACCATCCCCCTTAATCAGGGCCCTCCCAGTCATTATCCCCTTCAATTATTTCAAGGTGATAATCCCTCCCTAGCTCTAACAAAATCTAAAGTGGTTCCTCACTTTTGAATTACACCCTCCCCTTTTCTAGGGTATGTGAGGCTGAGAAATATCAATATGCAACTGGGAACCAACACCCTACTCGGATTAACCCTATAGCATCATAGTTTTGATGGAACTCTAATTCATTGTTTACTTTCGACAAAATCTATGCTAGTATTATGAGAAGTTCATGAAGGAGTATGTGGATCCCACACTAGTATCATAGTCCTATCCAAAAATATCTTGTGTATTGGTTATTATCAACCAATAATAGACGTAGATATAGCTATATATGTCAAGAAATGTGACAAGTGTCAATGATATACTAATTTGATTCATGTACCTACCAAGACCTTAAAACCAATGCTGAAACCATGGACATTTTATATATGGGGCCTTGAACTCATTATGAAGATAAACCCTACCTCATTAGATAACCATAAACAAATTCTCACTACCATCGAATATTTCACTAAGTGGGTCAAAGCTACACCCCTCACTTACATGACTAGAAAGAAATTTTTCAAATTCATCTTTAACCATCTCATATATGGCTATGATATCCATTATAACATTATATATGATAATGGAGGATCATTTAAGAACAAGGATTTCAAAAATCTATGTGTTGAATACAAGATCACATAACACTTTTCAACGGCATATTACCCTCAAGGTAATGGCTAGGCTGAATCATCAAACAAAACCATTGTTAACATTCTCAAAAAGATTATCAATGATGTAGATCATGATTGGAACATTCAGATATTTCATACCCTTTTGGCATACCATACCAATCATCACACACCCGCAAGAGCCACTCCATACTCACTTGTTTATGGCATTGAAGCCATACTTTCTATTGAGGTTAAGTTGCCTTCATTATGCATATCTTTTAAGGATGTTCTTAATGATAATGAATATCGAGTAACTTGATTGTAAGAGATATATTTACTTCATAAGAAGTGCATGGATGTTGTGAATAATCTAAAATCCTATCATAGTTAACTTTGAGGTCAATACAATCAACATGTAAAACATAAAACATTTTAACTTGGTGATCTTGTCCTAAAAGAGAAACAAAATAATACCACGACCAAAAAGAAACTTAAAGGAAATTTCAAACCTAATTGGGTGGGTCCTTTCATCATCATTGAAAACTATGGTGTTATATCATATAGGATTGCCACAGCAGATGGTAATAAACTTGATGAGCTAATGAACATTATTCACCTCAAGCAGTACTATGCTTGAGTAACTTGATGTATTGTCTATAAAGACCCTTTCAAGTTATACCATATTATCAATATTCTTCTTTATACCATTATCAAGGTATTTTTTATACAATCCTCTCATTTTGACATTCTAACTAGACCATCCAACCATTCCGTTCCTACTCAACCAAACATCTTTTAAATCCTATCAACCTAGCTTTTTTGACATTGGTTCATCCATTGGTTTCACATTTTTAGCATATAGAATTAGATCAATTTCAATAGTTATTTCAACCATTTTAGATAGAGGTAGTATTTTGGAGTAGTATGATAGAAGTATTGGTAGTTGTATCCTTCATTTCTTATTATATTCTTATCAAGTTTATTTATGTGAGCCTAATTATATCACCTACTAGGAAAAAATTTTGTTCATTGGTCTTGATACTAATTATATCTCCTACTAGGGCAAATTGGTATTATTGATTTATCAGTTATATCCTAGTTATAACCACCTATGGGTAAACTAGGGGAAATATTTGTTTATTATGCCTTGACATATCACCTAGCCATTCCCATGTCATACTTTGTCATCATACCAATTATGCCTATTTTGTTTGAATTGGCAACTACACTAGTCAGATTCTTCTACTGTGAGGTGAACTAATGTGAATTAAAACCATTTTGAAACTATGTGGGTTGCATTTTATTCATGTTAAGGTTATCTTAGTCCCCTTTTAGCCATGCTCTCACTATTTTATGAGCATCATTTCAAGTTATAATGCTCTCACCATTTTATGAGTAACTTCAGCCATGTTTTTCCCATTTTTCAAGCATCATTTCAAGTTATAACACTCTCACCATTTTACAAAAAACTTCAGCCATGTTCTCTCCACTTTGTGAGAATCATTTCAGGTTATAACACTTTCATCATTTTTCAAGATTCGACCATTTTAGTGTCTCATCATTCTTGATTGAGTTGAGATCCTTCAAAAATTCCAAACACATTTGTAAATCATTTAGAAAAACTAAAAACATTAACCAGTTCTTTACTTTAAGGATTATAGGAACCCTCACTAAATCATAAACAAACCACTTGTTCCTTAGTTTATCCATCTTTTTTGGGCTTTTATCCTATGTTATCCTCATTTTTGAGTTCATTTGTATTCTTCTATCACATCCATCATGTCTTCTATCAATCATCATTTTCTTCCCATTTTTTAGGAGAACTACATTTGGCTTGAAGTTTCATTGGATCATCATATCCATGGAACTATGTAGGCAACATCCACTTGCCTAGTGCATATGGACATAGCTCAGCCACCCCCTTCCTTTTATTTTATTCCTCCATCTTGTATTTTTATTCAATTTTCACCTAGTTTCTAGGGGAAATATTCATCATGTTGTTTATACTAACATAGGGACTAACACTTGTTTATTTCTTTATTCATCTTACTTGTTTCTTTATTTGTCTATTTTGTTTGTTTGATTTTAGCACTGTGGCCTTGATTCAGTCTATGTGTGTTCATTGGGTGATTCCTTGCACATTATTCTTGAATCTATCAATATTCAAATGTTTACATTATCATCATGGTTTCTATCATTGGTGTAATTATTTTCCATTGAGTATTGGATATCACGAGTCAGCACTTATACATATTTTGGCCAAGCCCCCATGGTGTTCTATCATGAGGACTACCATCAAATGCTACAAAAAAATCATATTTGAGAGGATTACAACATCAATTCAACATCACCATATCCTAGGCACTAACATCAACAACAATCCCAATCCAATACCCAATCATATCCCAAATAGAGTAATTAAGTAATGAAATAATTTCAACCTTTGTTAGTTCAGACAAGCATCTCCCTACTATTATGTTGTCCTAATTCATCTTTATCCTCTATATCAAATTATCAATCATCAACCATTAATCATGTTTTTAATAGTTGAGGTATATTACATCAGCAATGTACACCATCCCACATGCATTCTCAATGATTATATCACCTGTTGGGGCAAATCATTATGTTATCACTAATTTTTGTTTCTTATTTGTCTATCCTAATTGGTCAACTCCATCTTCTCAATGATTATATTGCCGACTGAGGTAAATCATTATGTTATCATACCATGTTGCCACTATCAGGGTACAGTGCTTATAATTGCCTTTGGGAAAACCATTGTACACCATCCTACTTATATTTCTCAATGATTTTTCTCAAATTTTCATAAATCATTGTGTTGTCACCCCATCATCTTCATTTTTTTGGTTCCCTTATTTTTCTTCTTTCTTTTGAGGGACTATTTATCAACCCACTTGCCAACCGCTCCCTCAAGGGGGAAGCTATAGTTCAATCATTACCATTGCAGTCATAAACATAAAGAACCATTTTATTTTTTGAAAAGATGTTACTATACTTATATCTTGAAACATCTTCCCAAATAAGGGCAAATTGTAGACATATAAATTTGGCCACCAATGGTTTCATATTTGACTTTAGACCAATTATTGCCAATCATTGAATACTTAGCCCAAAAATTCCTATTAGTCTCAAATTTGGCTTTATAACCTTGCATTGAATCAATTTAGCCTATTAAATCAATTAAACAAGGCAAATACACACATTGAATTAATCAAAATCAAAAAAATGACCAAATACCTAAAATGAATTAATTAACTTGCACACCCTAATCAAAATTAATTAGCAAGTTAAATCAATTTCAAATCTTAATTAAGTTCGCTGATGATATAATAAATCAATTAAATCAATTACTAAAAAGGAAATTCAAGAGCATCTTAGAACATTCTAGAACATACTCATTACCTTTTTGAGTTGTCATTTTTTGAAAATATCTAAAAGAATATTCTAGGAATATGTCAAACTCAACTAAACTCAACCATGATCAGATTTAACCCATTCCAAGGGATTTGAAAGCCTATAAAAGCAAGCTAGAGCTCTTCATTTAGGGAACTCAATAAAATTAGAGTTGTAACATAGGAATAGATTCATGAAGCTAAAATCCTAGTGTTATAATGTTGAAATTGAGCCAAGCCATATCAATCAAGCTAAGCATTCAACAATGGTGCACATAGGAGATGATGTTAGCCATATGTCATTGATGAAAACTTCTTATGCATAAACCAAGGAAGCTAAAAAATAAATCATTTGGATCTCTAAAATAAGGTAAAGATTGTTGTTCTTTGTATTTTAGTTGGATTTTTAATTATTGTTTGTTCATTAAGCTCCCATAAGATCTAGGCTTAGAGATGTTAGTGTGTTAGTGTGTTTATTTCATAGTTTTATGTACTAAAACTTGATTTAACCTCCTCTATTTATCAAATTCCTTGATCACACTCCCCCCATCCCCTATAGGGAGCTTGGTTGACTACCTTTTCATTGCATTTGTCCTTATTCCAAGGCCCAAAAAGAAGGTTGTCTAGGATATCCCCAAAACCTACATGGTTTGGGTGATCTAAAAATAACCCTAAAATCTTTCCACTTAGTTTCTTTCATTAAATCTATCTTGTAGATATGAGGTCATTAACTCTTCACAAGTTATTTAGGGAAGCATTAGTCTGGGGTTTCATCTATCAGTAATGATTCATCCCTACTCCATGGTGGGGTATAAAAATCAAGGTATGCATACTAAGAGAGCCAAAGGGTTGAGCGGCTAACCTCTCCTTTCATAACGAAGGCCCAAGTCAAGTCTAGTCAACTAGGGGATTTCAATAAGCAATTCATAAATGGAATCACTATGCAAAATAATAGACTTTTGTATAGTAAGTTAATCGGTATGAACTCAATTAGAGTGATGCATCTCTTATGTTATCCACATTTGGGATCAATCTAGATGTTCATAAATTGTAATTTTTAGTCAATACCACTTGCCATACCTTGTTAGGATCTAGGATGGTATGCTTAGTTGTATTTAGTCTTTTTCCTTTTATTTCTTGGTTTTTAAGACTAAAACTTTTTTTATTTATATCGTGTCAAAAATGAGTCTTATATCCACACTAATCCATTTTCTTAGGATGAATTATATACTCCATTTGACACCGTTCTTTAACGTAGACTTTTTGTGTCAAAAAAATTGTGTGTGTCACTTGATTGATATGGGTAACGTTATACTGACCAAATCAATTCAAGTTTTAAGCCTTATAATTCTTTGAAACAAAACATTATTTATATAGTTTAAGAGTGATAACACTATTATGCTACTCAAATTATTCCATATAATTGTCTTGTATTGTGTGTAAGTAGCCATTGTTTAAACCAATCACTTATGTCTTGTGATATCTTTATTTTAGTGATGTTACACCATTCAAATTTTTCTATCTTATTTGGTCAAAAATCTTAAGTTTTCCTAAGTTGAGTTTTTAATTATATTTGACAAGTTTGGATTCAAACATTGATTGAAATTTTTTTGGCCTCATCTCATAGGGGATGATACATAGATATTTCTCTTTTGGGTTGCATAACTTATGTTAATTTTTGACCTAAAATTTGAAAACTATATAATTTATGCCTTTATTTTGTGAGAATCAGTCTATCTCCAAGTGCCTTTTTTTTAGTTCCTCATACCAATTTGATCATGTTTATGTCTAGAATCAAGTACCTAATCTATGCCAAAGTGTTCAAAATTTCTTAAATTAAATCATCCTTTTGTTTCAAGTCTAGATTTTAATGCCATATTTGGCCAAGAGTCCTAGCACATGCCTTGTTTGAGCCTAGCTTTTGACATTGTGTTTGGCCAAAAGACTAGAAACTTTTACCTTTCTTGGTTTAGACCTATTTGGAACATCTTTCGACCTAGAGTTTGGCATCTTTTTTTTTATTTCATCCGTTTGACCTTATTTGTGTCAGACATTTAATGTTAGACATTTAATGTTATAATATTTTTTACCAAGTCTTAGCATAGACCTTTTGGAAATACAACTCCATTCTTATAACCAAGTTAAACCTTGTTTAAACCTTTTGTCTTTTTAGACATAGATTTTTAGAGTTTTTTTAACTCAAACCCCTCTTATTGTGAAACATTTTCCATTTATTTAACCATGTCTCACTATACACATAGTGGAGTCATATATAATCCAAGATATGGAAATGTTGTCACACAAGAGGACTTTGTTTAATACCCTTATGAAGATGATGTCATTTGGGAGATAGATACTTATCCATCTTCTAACACTCAAGCAAGGAAATAGAGTCAAGATCCTTTGGCCCATTATTTGGTCAATATGCCTCCATACATGGAGCAAGATCAAGAATAAATAGACCAATATTTGGATAGCATACCTTTATTTATGGAATAAGTTCAATAGAAACCTTATTACATTATAATACCATCAGCCTATGATCCTTATCTAGTTTATCATCACTTGTTATCAAACAAGGATGAGGTCTTAAATAGATCCACATAGGTAGGGGCTAAGTTTTTTATAGACTTTCCCTATGAAAACTTTCCAAGTCTAGTAAGAGGTACTTATAATATGTCTTACAATTATAATAATGAATAGACCTCTTCTAGAAACTGTAATAACATTATGTCAATGGCATATCAAGATCCTTTTATGCTTGTCACATAAAGGGGCCTCATAGAGGACCACGTCATTCAAATGTAGATAACATACTAGACATATCAAAACCTAGGATGTAACTTTAATAATATGACCATGTCAAATGCACCTCTTATTAAGTTAGTTCCTTCAACAAGAGTCTTACTTGAGTTGATAGGCCAAGAAAATTAGGGTTTAGACCTAGTTACACAAAGCACCTCAAGAGAAAATATGTTCAGTACCCCAACTATCAATGAAGTTTTTTCTACTTCTAAATATAACATTGAGCTAAACATAGTGGATAATATGTAAGCAATGTCTAATTTAAACAAAATTAGTGTTAATGCACAAATAAATAGTCAACAATAAAATGTGCCTTTAAATAACACCATGAGTGGTTCATAAACTTAAGGTCTAAGAATTTATACTTCCCAACATTAACCAACTACCTCTAATCCTCAACTAGTTACTTCTTCAAGCACACAAAAATAAAGATTAAGTAGTCAACCAATCATGAGTGCCATACCACAAAAAAATGTGATGAATCTTACTCTACCCCAATAGGTGATGATTAATATTCCATAACAATAAGTACTACCTAATGTACCCATGTAGAAGAGTTAAAACATATTGCCACCTCAATAGGGTATAACCAATATTCCACATCATCAAGTAGTGATGAACATACTATATACACATAATATTTTTAAATTTTATTGATTACTGACACTTTATATCTTATAGGAACCTATCAAGTTTCAATCTCTTTGAGTGCATAATTTAAGGGGTACACTTAGAAAGAGGTGGGTAGACCATTGGTGCTTCATAAGATTGTCATTCCTTTTGCCACTTTCCATCCACACTCTAGCCTCCTGAAACTATTAAACCCAAGATTATTATTTTTAGTTCTACGTATTCCCATCATTTTCTAAGTTTTATCCTTAATTTTTTTCCTTATCACCCTTTTGACCTTTCAGTTGTGATAGGTCAACCAAGTCAACTTAGTATAGTTGAGGTTCTTTTTCTCTCTTTTGGTTTGTTGGACTCTTGGCTAGCCTAGCATAGACCTAGAGAGTTAGCCCCAAAAATATGTTAGGTTTATCAGGTCAACCTAGCATATCTAATTTTCCTAAAGGTTTTTAGGACAAGTTACTACTATATATAAAAGGTCATTCCTTACCATTTCATAAGATCAAATAATTAAGTGAAGAAGTGAGACCAAACATCTACTTATTGACAATTCTACTTGGGGAATAAAGTTTTAGGTTTAAATACTTTCTTTGGAGCTTTGATCTCATCTTGTGGATCAGTTTTTTGGATTCTTGGGTAGGTTATGTATTCTAGATCTGATTAATCTTAGTTATTCTTACATACTACAACAATCTCTTGTGAAACACCTTGGCCAAGGGGGATATTGAGGCTCGATGGGTTCATCTTTAAAGGTAACTATTCCTAACTTTATTCCTCCTTTGTAAGAGTAGATAGATAAAGTATATGTATTTTTATCTTATATGTATTATGATTACTTATACATTGACATGAGTATATGTTTTTTATACATGTTTAGTTTAGTTTTTTATTTATTTATTTTCTAACCCCCACTTTGTACCATAAGATTTGGTACGCACTAGATTAGATTTACTTTTCTTTTTATTATATTAGTGAAATATTAAATCATAGGATTATTTTAGGGTTGTTATATGATTATGTTAGACTATATGTTCCAACACAATGTGTTATGACAAGTGATCTCCTAATCAGGTCTAGTGGATCCTCACATTGGTCATGATCCCACTTAACAATTATATGCCCCCAATAAAAAGTGTAGGTGTGATCTATCCCATCTAATTCTAGGATTTATTTGTGGACATGATTCATTTCTAATTGCATACACATACCTCTTCAATCATAGACTAACTTGTCGATCCAAAACCAAATGATGTCTAACCAATAACATACAAGTATTGGTTAGTGATAAATGCCAAATCTCCAACATGCATCTACTTCCTAAAAGAGATTCATGAAACCAAGAGGTTCCAATGTTTCACAAGTACTAATTAATAAATAATTTCCTTTTATGCCAAATGTGTTATAAGTTCAATGATAAGGTCTATGTTCACAAGTTCCCCTCTATTAGCAAGGTATGACTAGTCGATATCATGTCCTTATTCAACCTCAATAGGAATAATAAATCCATATACCTCTATCCCAACTATAGTATTCCCAAAACTAGGCTTATATACCCAATCCTAACTAGACTATCATATCATAGTACATGCAATTTCAAAAATCACACCCTAATCTATGCATGCATATTCATGGTCCATTCCCTAACCAATCCAACATTCACTAAAAAATACATCTATTATACCCTAATCAAATTAATCCATTTTTTACCACATAGCCTCCACCTTACACCAAAGATCCCACTAGTTTCCTCACAAAGGAGCTACAACAAATGAAGGATGCAATTGCCCTCATCCAAGATAGGAAAGAGAATGAGAAATTTAAGTTTGATGATGTGTGTTCTTACTCTTTCAACATGGAGTACTTAAAAATACCATTTACTCTAGGGTAAAAACCACCAAAGTTTGATAAATACAAGGGGAAAGGTTACCCCAAGCCCCATTTGGTGGAACTCTTTGTTATGTTCCAGCCAATGGCCTATAGCAACATATATATTTTTTTGTTTTTTTCATAGAGTCTAGAATGACAAGCCTTATAATAGTTCTTAAAATTACCTAAGAATTTAGTATCTAATTTTGATGATTTTTAGAACAAGTTCATGCATCACTTCTCTTACAATATTGAACATAAGATTTCATTGGTGGATTTGACACAAGGAAAACAAAAGGCTGGTGAAAGCTTCACAAATTATATATGGTGATGAAAAGCACTTGTAATATGATTTACCCATAGTCTACCAAACAAGTAATTAGTTGTTATGTTTACCAAAAATCTACACAATGAGATATCTTACAATCTAGAGTTATAATGTGCACACACTTTCAAGGAGATCATTGATAAAAGTTTGTTGATAAAAATAGACCTTATTAATAAGGGTATCATTAAACTACCCTCATCAAATTAGAATCAGAATCAAAACTAGAATAATGGCTAAAATCAAAACCAAGTCCAAGCATAAGTGTCAGAACAAACCTCGGCCAATAATTATGATAAACCCAAGTAGTTCAATCACAACAAAAGTGTTGTAGTAAATGGAGTAACTGAGTTGATACATGTCCAAATATTACAAACACCATTGCATAGCCTATATTGTATCTGCATATAACTCTTAACTAATAACCTCTTTAGGAAATGCAGTAAGCTCAGTAAGCACAATAGCCTAGACCAGTATAACAAATGCAACAACCTATGCCCTTACAACCCCCTATTCTAAGTTGGAATGTGCCAACTCATCATGTATTTAGTAACCTTGGAAATCCCCTTGCATCCATATTTTTTAATCTATCCATAGATAATCTTATTAACTGGCCTATTCTAAAACACTATCCTAAGGGTACTAATTATCCAGATAGGTGTATGCCAAATGAATTTTGTGAGTATCATTAGGTCAATGTACATAACTTGCATCATTGTGTGAAAATTAAACATGTGATTGAAAATATTTTAAAAATTTGGGAACTAACATTGGATAATAGAGCTTCCACATCTAATCAAAATCTAGGAATATATCAAAACCCTTTTTCACAACATGGAAATCAGCAACAATAATAATAGTGGCTAGTGCAACAACAACAATAGTATCAAAATCCAAGGCAAAACCAATAAAATTAAAAATAGAACCAACAACATCAAAATAATGGATAGAACCAAGGATATAATGTGGCCAACAACTAATAGACCTACCATGTAGTTGCACATGACTACAACATATAGCCCATATTCAAGGAGGTCATGTTAACACCATTTTCATAAGTCTAAGACTAAGTACCAATCATATAAGATTATTACTAGTCATTTCTAATCAATTAACCCATGTTGATAATCCTTCCTTGACCTGAGATTGCATACATATGAACTAGAAAGTAGGGATTCCCACATTTGGACCCCATACTAATAACTTGTCATTATCATGTGACCACATACAAGTGCATCAAAAATCAAAAATCATCATATCTAGTCCCCCTCTACCATCATTTATTAGCAATAATGGTCTTGTATCTAATCTTGATTGTGTAATCACAACTTAGTAGTCAAAGATTGCCATACAAGGCCCACAACCATCTACCACTCCACCCATCATACAACCACCCATTCTATCTAAGAACAATCTATTTACCATTATAAAATAAAATATGTTTGACATTATGAAATAATTGCAAAAGATGCCTACACAAATTTGTTAGGAATAAAACCAAAAATTGTTGTGGACTAATTTCACATAATCACAATAATAATAGATCTAAATAGAGATATAGAAAGAACAAAAATAAACATGTAAAATAAGAAGACTAGATTTAATGTTTTTCACCTAATATGGGATACATCCACTAAGAAACACTTGCTCATATTTTATTACAATCCATGAGAGTATAAACCACTCTTATATCAATCTTCTCACAATTATAATGCACAAATATTGTTTGGAACTGTGCTAAATAAACCCTCCTAAATTCATACATCCACACTCTATTATTCCTTCTAAAACCCTTGTTCTCATGATGTATTACCTATGAAATATCCATCAATACATAATACATCAAAAAACTAGTATTACAAAACCATGGGTAGAATCAACCTAAAATGGTTTCTCATTAAAATGGGTCTGTAATTTTTTTGGGGGGATGTCGCCCCCAAACCCCCACTTAGGGACTGCTACCCCCAAAACCCCATTTTTTGGGGGCTACCACCCCTGAACCTTGATGATGATACATAAAGAGTGTATAATACATTAAATATATATAGTGTTTGAAATACATTGTAATTAAGAAATAGACTCCACAACACAACAAAATCTCCATTTTAGATTAGTTATGTACATATACTATCCACAAAAACATCTTGATAGAGTTACTTGGCCAATCCCAAGTTCCTAATGACATATATCTATACAAATTTCAAGATTTGGTCAAACACCTAGCTCTAAGCCAATAATTAACCTTCAACCAAAGTGATATGTCATCCCTTGGCCCACTTCATAACAATCCATTATACATCAAAAAATTTATAATGTGGCACAAAGTGAAATGTGTCCTCATATTTAATGGATTGGGTCTAAATATTGTGTCTCTAAATCTCATCAAGCTTCTTAGATACATGAGAATAGATCTCTAATAAAAAACAATCACCATCAAGGCCTATAACAATGAAGAATGAGAATCATAAGGCACCACCGATTTGCTAGTTATCATTGGGCCTTTGACTCATGATACATTTTACCATGTGTTAGATCTTGATTTGTCATATAATGTGATTTTGGGTAGACCTTGGATACATGAGATTCATGCAATCCCATCAACATTGCATAAGTGTATCAAGTTCTCCCATTCAGGCATGGAGGTTACTATTCCAAGAGATTTGCATCCATGCAAGAATTATAACAATTTAGAGGCTAAGTTCAAAATCTATAACTACCATATAAGGACAAGGGGAAATAAATACTTGTTGATTCACTAGAGTCCAATTGCATTGACTTTGATACCCTTGATTCACTTTCTCACATGCCACCACCTAAAATGTCTAATCATTATACCATCTCAGCTAATGGACTAGGAGAATATTTGACAAATGATACATTCCACATTTATATTATTTTATAGAACCCCAAGTCCTTAACAAGACCCAAATCCAAACTACCTTACATGGAATGGAAAATAAGGGCAAAGGTAAATTGCATAGTCCATCACCTGTCACTTTCATACCAGCCTCTAGCCAATAATAGGACCCTCTTGTAGATGATGAATCAAGGGTATATAATGACAAAAAAAATTATTGTTAAAAATTTTCCAAATACATCATTCCTAATTGGATCATGGAGAACCAAGCCTATGAAGGAGGAGGCCTCAGGCTAAATCAATAGGGAATGCTTGAGCCAATTTCTATTACTCAATATAAAGAAACATATTGTCTTAGATTTAAACTACCTGGGGGTAACCCCATGTATCTTATTCACATTCCTTCACCAATGACTAGTGATGATGATGTCTATAGTGAAGCAAAGTCTGATCATAGCCATTTCAATGACCTATCCCATACCAAGGACCAGTAACAAAACAAATACAACCAAAGAATACCACTTTTTGTTGAAAAGTTGCTAGCATCACCTCATGAATCTTCAATTGTTGTAATGATTTATGATATTTTTGGTCCTATCTCTACTCGGTATTTATACCTATATGCCTATTTACATGACCAATTTATGTCACCTAACATATCCTACAAATAATCCAAAGCCTTTGTCCATCATGCTGCATGTTATACCTTACTCAAACCAACCCTATACTAGCATAGTTTCGATGGAACTCTACTTTGTTATTTAACTTTGACATAATCTACATTAGAATTACTAGAAGTTAACAAAGGATTATGTGGATCCCAAACTAGCAGGGCCATCCTATCCAAAAATCCCTTGTATACTAGGTACTATTGACTAATGATGGATGCAAATGTAACTAAATATGTGAAAAGATGTAATAATTATTAATGGCATATTAATCTAATTCATGCCCTATCCAAGACTCTAAAACCAATGCTAACACCATGGTTGTTTGCTACATGGGTCTTTGATCTCATTGGGAAGATAAACCTTGCCTCATTTGATGGCCATAAACATATCCTTACTACCACTGAATACTTCACTAAATTGGTTAAAGTTATACCCATCACTTACGTGATTGGAAAGCAAATTTCCAAATTCAACATCAACCATATCATTTGTCATTATAGTATCCCCTCTAATATTATATTTGATAATGGTGGATCATTCATGAACAAGGATGTCAAATCACTATGTATTGAGTAAAGATTAAATAACATTTCTCCATGACATATAACCCTTGAGGTAAAGGTCTGGAATAATCATCAAATAAAATCATTGTCAACATCCTTAAAAATATTATCAATGATGTCAGCTATGATTGGCACCTCCAAATATTCTCTTGCCCTCTAGGCATACTGTACCAATCATCTTACCTCAACAGGATCCACTCTATACTCATTTGTTTATGGTATTGAAGCCATTCTTCCCATTGAGATCGAGTTATCTTCTTTATACATCTCTTTGAATCATGTCCTAGATGATGAAGACTATTGAGTAGCTTACTTGCAAGAGATGTAGTTACTTCATGAGAAACACATGGATGTAGTAAAAAACCTTTAGGCATATCAGAAGAAACTCTATGGCTACTACAATTAGTACATGAAACATAGATAATTTGAGCTTGGTGATCTTGTCTTTAAATAAAACTAAAATAATACCATGATTGAGAAGCAACATAAAGGTAAGTTCAAACCCAACTGGGTATTCTTTTCATCATTATTATAAATTATTGCGCTAGAACATATGAGCTTAATATCCTAGATGGGGATCAACTTAATGAGCCAATGAACATT
Organism: Torreya grandis; assembly: GCA_037957365.1. Lineage (NCBI taxonomy): Eukaryota > Viridiplantae > Streptophyta > Pinopsida > Cupressales > Taxaceae > Torreya > Torreya grandis. The sequence continues at coordinate 4,280,448 of JARHVA010000022.1, forward strand.
ATACACCTCAAGTGTTACTTCACTTGAGAGACATAGTGTATTGTCTATGAGGACCATTTCGAGTTATACCATATTATCAAATTTTTTCTTTGTACCATACCTTTTCTATTGATCGAGTTGTTTTGACCCTCCTTACCTAGCTCATTTGAATTTAGTTCCATTCCATTGGTTTTGATTTTAACATGAATATTCAAATCAAGTTTCAATAGTTGTTTCAAGTATTCTAGATAGAATCCATATTTTGGAGTAGTATGACAATGGTTTGGTAGTTGCATCCTTCATTTCTTGTTTTTTTTATGCCAATTGTGCTTGATTATAAATGCTTATGGGAAAATCAATGTCTCACCCACTTTATAATAATTTTAACCACCTATAGGCAAATTAGTATCATTAACTTATGCTATTATATCTTAGTTATAACTACCTATGGAAAAATTAGGGGAAACACTTGTTTATCATGCCTTGATGTACCATCTTGCCATGCCTTTGTCATATTATTCCATTATGATAGCTTTGTCTATTTTGTTTGAATTAGCTACTACACTAGTTAGATTATTCCATCGTAAGGTGGAACTACAATGATTTGAGGTCCCATCCTTGGACTATATGGGTAGCACTTGAATTAGGTTGAGGTCAGCTCAATCACCCCTTAGCCACACTCTTAACATTTTGTAAGCAATGTTAAGTTTCAATGCTCTCACCATTTTTTTGATCTTGGACTATTTATTATCTCATCATTCTTCATCAAATTGAGATATTCTAAAAAATTTCAAAAATAAATTGTAAAACCATTTTTAAAAAATCCAAAAACATTGACCATTTATTTGCCTTAAGGATTCTAAGAACACTTATTAAATCACAAAAAACCACTTATCATTTATTTTCCCCATCCTTATAGGCCCTCTTATATTGCATACTCTTATTTTTTTATGATTTCATTCCCACATTCTTGTATAACATCCATAATGTTTTCTTTCTCATCATTTTCTTCTATCATATTTCCTAGTTGAACTATATTTGGCCTAAGGTTTTTTTTGATATTACATCCATAGAACTATGTAGGCAGTGTCCACTTGTCTAGTGCATCTAAAGACAGCTCGACCACCCCATTCTTTTTTGTCTATTCCCCCATTTTGTTTATTTATTAAATTATCTCCTATTTTCTAGGGGCAATGTTTATCATCTTGTTTGTGTCATGTTATTTTTACTAAAATTATGACTAACCATTGTTTCTTTATTTTGTTTGTTTATTTTCTTTAATTTTTTGGTGTTTTATTTGTTTGTGTGCATGTTTTTTTTATTTCTTGATGTGCCTTGATTTAGTCTAAGTGCATTCACTGGGTGATTCCTTGTGCATTATTCTTGAATCCATCCATATTCAGGTGTCCACATTATCATCATGGTTTTTATCATTAGTGTATTATTTTAAATTGAATATTGGATCACAATTCAATCCTTATGCATATCTTGTCCAAGTCATCATGGTGTTCTATCATGATGCCTACCATCACATGTTATAGAAAAAATCAGCTTTAGAGAGTCTACACAACAATGCAGCAATGATATATCTCCTTGTCACTGTCACCAACAATATTCTTGATCTAATCCAAATCATATCCCCAATAGAGTAATTAAAAAATGAAATAATTTTCTTCCTTACCAATTCAAATGAGCATTTATCTAATAGTAGGTTGCCTAATTCATCTTTATCCTCTATACTACTTTCCCATCATGTTTGCCAATATTGAGGTACAATGCTTATAATCACCTCTGGAAAAATCATTGTATATTGTTCCACTTACATTACCAATTATTATAACCACCTTTGGATAAATCATTGTGTTTCCATCAATTTTAAGTTTAATGATTATAACCACCTATGGGCAAATCATTCTCTTTCTTTGGCCTAAATAGGGCATCTTTCCTTGGTGAAAATGCTTATAACCACCTTTGGGAAAACAATTATACCTATCCACCCAATTGGGGTATGTTCTGATCCATTTAATTATTATAACTACCTATGGTAAAATCATTATTTTCCTTTTAACTGATTATAACCACCTTTGGGAGAATTAGTTTCTTGTTTCCTAAGCCTTTTTTGATGATTATAACTAGCTTTGGGCAAATCATCACCTTTTTATCCCACATATTCTGATGATTATAACCACCTATGGGAAAATAATCTTGTTTGTTTATCCTAACTAGGGTAGCTTCATATGCCACTAATTATAACCACCTATGGGCAAATCAGTCCCTTTCACCCCATAATTTCATCTGTTTGGTCCACTCATTTCCTTCTTTTGAGGGACCATTTATTGAGCCCTTTACCAACCACTCCCTCAAGGGGGAACCTGTAGTTCATCCATTGCCATTGAATTCATAAGCATATAGTACCTTTTCAATCTTTGAGAAGATGTTAATGTGCTTACAGCTTGCAATGCCTTCCCAAATAGGGGCAAACTATAGACACCTAAAAATGGCCACCAATGGATTCATACATGACTTTAGATTTATTTTCACCAACCACTATAAATTAAACCTAAGAATCACTAAATGTCTCAAATTTAGATTCATAATGTGCAATTTGGCCTATAAACCCATTAAATGGGGTAAATACACACATGACATTAAATCAAATCTTGTAAAATGCTAAAAAGCCTAAATAAAATTACTTAAAATGCTCAACCTAATTAAATTCCCAATTAAATCAACCATGAATAATTAATGAATTATCAAAAAGAAAATTCAAAAATCAAAGAATATCTTAGGAACTCATAATTACCTTTTTGTGAGTTGTCAAATATCATAAAATATCTCAACATTCATATTCATTTCTAATCATGAGGTTTTGATAGATTTTAACTATACTAGGGTTAATTAAATCACTAAGGTTAGGTTTGAACCCATTACAAGACCTATCTACACCTTAACTCACCTTGGTTTGGGGTTAGTTTCTAAAACCTATAAATACAAGCCATTGCCTAATGAATTATGAGAGCTTGATAATAGTAAACCTATAATGTAGGATTTGGTGCATGATTCAAATACATAGTGTTATAATGCCAAAATCACAAGCCACATCAAGCAAGCATAATCTAACAATGGTGCCAAGGAGAGAAGGATCCACACAACTCCATTTGCCAAAGACTCTTTGAGCATAAGCCAACCAAGCCAAATGAACACATCATTTGGAGCATTTAAGGAAGGTAACGAATTTGTAAGTTATTTACATTATAGTTGATCTTTATCATTTATTGTTCTAGATATGTTATGCTTGTTAGTGTGTTTATTTCATTATTTTATATTAAAACTAACACTTGATTTAACCTCCTCTCGAGTCAAATTCTTAGCATCACATCAGTCATTTACTTTTAGTTATTTTTGCTTTAAAATACCACAACTTTTTTTTTACCCTCAAAAATTATGTGTTATTATGTTATTTATCAAATCACCATCCCCTATTGGATGTAAGTGACACATGATGAGCTTAGAGTGGGGTATAAGTATACACATAATATTTTCAAACTTTATCAATTACTAATGATTTCTATCTTATAGGAACCCATCGAGTCTTAGTCTCTTTGAGTGTATGCCCTAAGGGGTAGACCAAGAAAGGAGTGGGTAGACCTTTGGTAATTTGTATGATTATTGTCACTTATTTACACTTGTTATCAATTTAACTAGCTCCTAAAAATATTCCCCTAAGCTTTGCCTCTTATTTTTCACAATCTTCTAGTAATCTACCATCTTCATTATCCCTTTCCTTAACCTGAACACATTTTTAATAGTTTACATGACTATGTCAGCTACATTAATCTTGTATTCTTATTGACAAAAATTATTAAGGGTCTAGATTAGCCCCTCACTAACCTAGTCCATGACCAAGTAAGTTTTTGTCAATTACAATAGTAGGTCAACCGGGTTGACCTTGTTGGCCAAAATTTTTGGAAGGATTTAGAGTTAGATCTGCCTATATAAAGACATCCATTTCATGATTCTTAGAGAGTACATAAGATTTATTATTCATTTTTTCTTCTCTATAATCTACTCTTCCACTATTCTACTTTAGGAGTCTTGACTTAGGGTTTCTATTTGGAGAATAATCTTGTCTTGTGGATATGTCTTAGATGTTTGGGCCTTTCTTAATGATTCCTACAAACCACAATAACCTATTGTAAATAACCTTTATCTAAGGGAGAGATTAAGTCTCGATGGATTCATCTTCCAGGTAAGTATTTCTAACTTTATTCCTCTCTTTAGTAGATATAAGTATCATAACTAATGGCTTTTGAATAATATTCTCTCTCCATGCATTAGGGTTTTACCTATACAGAGCTTAAATAGGATTCTCTTATGTATGTTTAATTTTATGTTTACTAACCTCCACCTTGTGTCATAATATTTGGTGAGCACTATATTAGACTTTTACTTTACTTGTTATTAGCATAGTGAATATGAAAACATAGGACCTAGTGAGGGTTATTACATAGTTTTTATTGACTGGAGGCTTTGGAACCCTGCTTAGTGATATTATTGTGGTAAGAGATCCCTCAATTAGGTCTAAAAGATCCATATTGGTCATGACCCATATTATCTAATGTGTCCCTAGTTAAAATTGTAAGTAGGATCTATCTCCTCCGAGCTAGGATTGATTTGTAGATTTGTTGCATTTCCCATTGCATATAATGGTCACACAGTTTTGAGTTGACCCCAATGACCCCAATATCAAAGGATGATGCCTATATAGCCAATACTCTAAAGAGGGATTCAGAATAATTTAATTATCCCCTACATGTTGGATTGTGTGTGAATCATACATTACATGCAAAGTAAATACAATAGTGACCTAGCTTATAACTTGGAAAATCAAAATCTTGGGGTGTTCTTTTAGTACTTCAGACCTATAGACATGTTTTACCTATAACTAGTATGTAAATAGGGATGTTTTATTCAATTGAATGCTTGATTAATTTCATTTGGTCTCTTTGGTCTTTTCTAGGTACTTGCAAGTTTTTTTAGGTGAGTAATGAATGAGGTTTGATCTTGTATTTATATTAATCCCTTTGTAATAATAACTCATATTAAAGCACATAGGCTAGTTATTAGGATATGTTTCATTTATAAATATGATGAGTTTAGGGTACTAGACACTTGTTTTAGGATAGGTCAATAATTTTTTTATTATTCTCTATCTCAAATGTTAATTCCAAGGATTAAGAGAGCAAGTACAATTTTTGAACATGCAAATATGGAAGATAAGTAAATTTCAAGCATTTTGGACAAGATAAAAGACCTACGTCATTAGCATTAGACGAGTCAAACTAAGAGATATAGAACAAGGGGCACAAAGATAGAGTAGATGGAAAACTTAAAAAAGTAAGAAAGGTAAATAACTAATAGTAATATCAAAGGTCTAATTTTTCTAGGTGTATAATACTAAGGTGTTATATAATCATAAAATATCATCTACAAAGGTTTATTGAGGGTTTTTGAATCATAAAAACATTCATATCTCAAAAACAAATGAATCAAATGACTTAAAAATTGTTATGTAGATATATTAGATAATTTATAATGTTTTCAAATTTATTTTAGAGATAAAATAATTCTATATGAAAAATATCATTAAAACTTAGACCTACAGTTTTGTAGGGCGGTTAAAACCTTGTTTTAGTAGCACTAAAAGTAGTATTATTTGAAAACTCCTCTATAAAATTGATTACAACTTGGAAGAAATGTATGGAAGTATTTTTTTGATGTATTTAAATTTATTTCAATAATTTTTTATTCCTTTATATAAATATATTACTAAAATACAATTAACAGGCCTATAGGTGAGGGTTTTAGAAGGGTTTAAGCCCACTAAAAGTTGAATATCTTCCAAATGATTCATCAAACATATATGAAATTTTTAAAGTAGTTTTCCTAGATTTTTTTTAAAATAATCCAATTGGTTTCAATTAATAAAAATTTCTATAGTAAAATATATACATGACTATGCTTTTCAATAGACCTAATTTGATCTTAAAACATGGTTTTACTGATAGCTTTTCAAATCTCCTTGAGAATTCAATTTTTAGAAGATTATAAATCTTGTTTATTAGAATGAATGATATGGGAATAAGTGTATAAATACCATTTTATGAAATTTAAAGTTTTAATTGTGATTCATAGTCCCATAACAAAATAAATCAGATTTAGAAAGACAAGGTCTCAAGATTGTGAGTTTTTGGTTTCTTGTTAAAGGTCTATAAGAAATGAGATTGTTGAGAAAATGTTTAGTGACAAAGCATTTAAATAAAGTTAAAAAACCTTACTTAAGTATTATAATACAAAATTAAAAGGTATACCTATCATAGAATCTTTGTTTCTATTATATTGATATCACAGAGACATAGAAAACTTAGTTGGGTAGACCTAAAAGAGGTATACTTACATTACATAGTCAAATACTATGTGGATGACATATTAGGTAAGTCCAAAAATAAATCACAACATATAAAGATTTTTTTTTAAAAATTTGAATGACTTGGATAATATAAGGTATGCTTTGATCCTAAGAAATGCATATTTAGCATCACACCTAGTTAAATTTTGATTTTCATTATTTCCAGAAGAGGGATTGAATTTGACCAAATGAAGGTCAAGGCTATCACATATATGCCTCCTCCATCCAATCTCAAAAAATTATGTAGTCTACAAGTAAAAAATTAGGCAATAATATGGTTAATCTCATAGTTGGTTGATAAGTGCCATCTATTCACTCATTTACTAAAAAAGGACATGGAATTCCACTAGAATAATGAATGTCAACATGATTTCAAATAGGTCAAGCAATACCTTACTAATCCATCAGTGCTAGTTTTATCTACCTGAGGAAAAAAAAAATTGTTTACATATTAGTAAATTATATCATCTTGGGGGCCCTCTTATCCCAAAATGATGACCACATAATAGTTTGGGTTGTATATTACTTAAGTAAGATTTTGGTGTCATATGAATTAAACTACACCCACATCGAGAATGCATGCCTAGTTATCATATTCATTTCTCAATCAGATATGTGAATTTATAACTATATTTTACTACACTTTTATTTCATGTGTACTTCACATCCATAAATCACCCTTTTCAACACCTTTTGTGTGGATATTTTTTCTTTCATGTGCCTTTACTTTGACAAAATTGAGGTTAATCACTCTTTGGATCAAATTTCCACATAAGTCCCAACCTTAAGGCACAATGATACTTAATCAAAACCTATGGTAAACATTGATGATGATAATGATGAATAATTTTAACATATTTTGGACTAAATTGGTTTGGAGGACCCAACAAGGTTTATATACAATGTATTTTTTATTTTAAATCCTTTTCGTAGAGTGTAATTTTCTAGTGATCTTTGTTGACACCAACCATCACAATCATTTTAGGTTTTTTATAAATAAGGATATTTTATAATTCATGGAATATTCTAAATTGAAGTGTCTTTTAAATATTTGGATTTGAAGTACCTTTTTAATCCTTAGACTCTTCTTAAGAAAACTTATTCAAAATAAATTAAATATTTAAAAAAAAAGAACAAAAATAATACAAGACAATATGAACAAGCAAGTCAAATATGAGTGAGTTTCAAATTTGGTTATTATCATCCTTATTTATATTTTGTATCCTTTTAAATTTTGTGGGTTTGATATTTGTTTTATTAGCATCCTTCTTATCTTTTATATCCTTTTAGCAGTTGGATAAAACTGTGTATAAAAAAAATTACTTAAATTTATCCAAAATAATTCCCATGTTAATGGACCCCCAATTCCTCAATTATTTAATTCTTAAAATTAAATATTATCATTTTAATTATCCTCAATATTATATTATAAAAATATTAAAATTCTAGAAAATTTTACCATCTTAACTTTGTAGACATCCTAATTCCACCACCATGGTGTCATTATTGTTCAACGCCATCCAATCCACTAATATCCATGCTAATATCACTAAAAACTAATTCACTCATCATTTTATCTCTAATATCATCAATACATAATCCTAATCTTATCATCACATTCTATTGTAATAGTATCCCTATTGTCAACAACCCTAATTGACTCGTTACTATTCGGCCATCACCCCCAATCAATTAATCATATTGCACATTAAACCTTGTCCAATCCCACACAAAAATATATATATTAATCAACCAATTAATGATATTAGTTATTTTATTAATGCTAATAATAAAATCCATGGATCTAAAATATCAAAAATAAACAAAATCAATTTTAATCAAATCAACCCAATCAATAAATCAAGTCATCACATCAGCAAACCCCAATGATAAAGACCAAGTGCAAATCAACCCACTCTTCATGAACACAAATCCTAACATCCTCAACCCTCTTCACTAAATACCTAACTCCCCTCATTCAATGAGTATTTTGACTCAAATCTATCCCTTCATTCTAAATCAGATCTAGCCATCTATTTCTCATCAATAAATCTATAAATTGGAGGCTCCTCCTCCATTTCCAACAAACTTACATAACCTAATGAAAATATGTCAATTGAGAGAATAAGCCTTAGAATCATTCCATCAGTCCATCAACTATATCATCAATCAACCAAGGGGACACATTACCAATTTACTTGTGTGCATTTCCATGTTTAATTCTAGTAAAATCCACAAAATGGGGGGCTTTTTAAGGTAAGTGAAGGTGTGTTTTATTTCCCCATTCACTCAATTATAAGTTTAATAATTTTTTAGATTATGGAAGTTTTTTTTATTATATTTGTGTTACATTTTTATCTAACTTTATGTGTGTACAAACTCAAATTTGAGTCATATAAGAAACTTGCTCTACTAGTTTTTTAGGGTTTTTATCATCCTTAATTTTTTTATTTCTTTCCTTCCTTGTATTCAATACCGCATCTATAGGAATATAAAATTTAGTTGTACATTTATCATGTTTGGTGAACTTCCATTTGGGTAATCATTTTCTATATAATGGCCTCCACTCTTTCTATTATAATAATTATTGTAGGCAATGGGAAGGATGACACCCAAATGAGCTAAGAAATTTGTGTTGAAAGTCTAAAGTGAGGTAAGACTTATGACTCTCCCTCTCATCCTGAGGTATGCTTAAAACCTAATGTTTTAGATAGTGTTTAAAAATGATATGAATATTTTTATCTTATTTCATACTTTTTTAGACATATCCCCTCAGACGAGTCCCTCAGTGCCTAGTTTTGACACTAATGGGATCCCATAGGCATCCATGTCAGTGGCATTCAAAAAATTACAGAGGGTTTTTCCCTTTTATCCTTTGAGAAGACATCTCATGTCCAAGGTATAATGGATAAATCAAGTTTTTGGTTCCTAAGAAACATGATTTTGATTTTATCCAAATGGACCTCTAACTTTAAGATTACTGACTAGGCTTCCCTTTGGGTGCCAATCTAGATTCAACTCCCTAGCCCCCTAATTCCTCTAAGGATATTGTCCAGCCCATATGGTGTCTTATTCCACAAGCCAAAAAAATTATATTTCATATGCCCTAATAGGTAGGTATGCATTGAATTTGACTTGACAAAATATTTGAAGAAATTTATCGATATTTAAGTTGACACTTATTATCAGGCATATAATTTTTTCTATTTTAATCTCTGTAATGTTTATTTTTGTTTTAAGTTCCCTAACCATCAGATCAAAGATTGCCTATTTTCACTCAAGTTTTCACCCTTTGAAAGGTAGTTCAAGCCTAATATAATTGAGTGAAATAATGGGATTACCCCTAGACCTTTGGGTTGTTTATAGTGGGGGTAAACCTCTAGAGTAAAAGGCTAGCTCCCTTGATATGTCTATTTAATCTTGTAACCTATGTTACTAACTTGTTGAAATGAAAAGGGATGGAAAAAACATGAAATAAACATAACCTAATAAGATCATGCACCAAATGTAAACTGATCACTACCAACCAACTACAATTGTACTTTAAACAAAATCCTAACTTGTATATGACACTAATCCAAATCTACCTTTCTACATAAGTATTTCTCATGGAGGCTTGTGAATTAATCTTGAACTAAGTAGATTAAACAAGAGGTCATAACATGATAGTAGTTAAGAGACAACTAACTAAACTCATACACACTTCATTTGGACACTTCAAGAGACCTACAAAAATACTTTCAATTTTTAATATGAATTATAACAAGGATAATATGCCAAGGAAGTAAATATATCACCTAAAAGATCAATTAGTCTAACATGCACATTGAAATAGTCCATGGAAAAGGTAAAACTAGGTTATTATTTTTTTATTAAAGTTTGAAAATCAATAGGGCTTCACCATACCCAGGTGGAGGATTCAAACTTAGACAATTAAGGCTCAATATATAGCACAAGTGAGAGAGAGAGAGAGAGAGAGAGAGAGAGAGAGAGAGATGAAAAGCATCTCATGAGTTAAAAACAAGAGAGGAGTTATGAAACTACCTCAATAGGCCCTAAATTCCATGTGTATCTCCTTTGAAGATGTTCCCTTGCTCTAAGTGGCATAGGAGTTAGAATGTTTGCTTGACTCCTTGATTAGATCTCCAAAATTACCCTTTGCCTTAGAATTTCAAAGGATAATTAGACTTCTTGATGGTTATATTAGGTTATATTACACCTTTTTCTACTCTTGACACCTATAAACTAATCCATTTAGGTTCTCTTTGACACATCACTTTCTTTTCTTGCTAGGTGTCTAGAAGGCTTTTCATCTCCTTAGGCTAATATTGTATACAAGTGTCAAAACTTAACTTATTCTTATTCATATCATCCTATATTCATGGATGGAATATTCAAATCGTATTAAACCTGAAACAATCCATTTTGAGGTCTCAAACTAGCCCCAAGAATTCATTCTCTATCAAAAGCTTCAATTAGGCCTCATTCATTGTAGCCCTAATATCATGCAAACCTCCTTGTGTGGAGAAAATTATGGATGGTATTGAGAATATAAAGACATATATAGAACCCAATATGGCCATATATCTCCATATACAACTTCATGCCTTGAGAGTGAGTCAAAGTGTACTTTTATATTGCTTCTCTCTCCTAGCTAAGTCTTAATTACGCATCCCTACCTAGAGATTGAAATTTGACTCTACAAGGTTCCCACACATTTTAAACCTAAAATAAACATGTGGTTGATTTATATTACCTCCTCCCCATTCTACATGTCAATTTTGGAGCTCTAACACCTTGTATAGACCTATTAAGTAGTTAAAAATAGTTTTTTAGGGCCTATGCTACATTGTCTTATACAAACTAGTGGCATAGGGTGATGGTCAGGGGATCCTTAGACATATTTAATTACATTTGGAAGTTTATCCAGTCCATTTGGAGTCATATAAATCCATTTCTCTCTCATCAGGTTGAAATTGGCCTCTTAGGTAGCCTAAAAGTTCTTTAAGGTCTTAATGATTATTCATATAGCTCAAGGCACCAATCTTCCATCCAATTCCACAATATATAAGCAAACTAGGGTAAATAACTTCCCCTAGGATCCCAAGGTCCCATGAATCACCTATGTATGTACTGATCAAAAGAAGATAGCCTCTCATGTTGTTAATAGGCATTTTGTAAGGGCTGAGAAAGAATTAACATTTGCAAGAGTTTTCCTAAGTTTGTCTTGGGTTTATAATGAATTTCATATGTCTATGACATCCACCTCTTCTTACTATAATATTCATATTCACCATATTATTTCATTATGTCTCTAACCAACTCATTCACTCAAGTCTAGGGTTCTTAAGCCAGTTTACATAGAATACCCTAGCTGATTATATTCTCTCATTTCTCTCACTATCAAGAGTCTAGGTCCTCATAAAATATTTGTATATACTTCCATCCTCCCCTTAAGGTCTCTATGATCTCATACCAAATCCAACTTACTATTTCTTTAGGTTTTCCTTATAGTTCTACCTATACAATTAGGCATGTGTATGACTGAATTGGGTTTGACTGTGATTAGGCTCATTTAAAGCTTCAGTCATCTTATTTATTTCCTATGTTTAAAGCTTTGTGAGGTTCTATAATAATTTTTAAACCCTTTTCACATTTTTCACCTCTTTTCTATATTCAAATAATTAATTATCTTTGCTAACTAGGTAGAATTGTTTCTTACCTTGGTTGAGTAGTTAGAGTCTTAAACTTTGTTTTTCTCAATCACATTGGGCATACCTTATTCTAATCTTAATGACCTAAGAACCTTGAGTTCCTCCAAACACTCATAAACCACTATCTCAAGTTTTAGAAGGCCCTTTGTCACTTAAATAGTCTTACAAGTGACCATCTTCTTGTGTGTATCTACTTGGGATTGGTCTGCCAACTTGGTGCTTTCAGAGCCCTTCCTACAACATTGAAACTCTTCAAAATCTTGTTATGTTATTGACTAGTTGAGTATCTATTGACCAAATTTGAATTATAGTCAAATACGGTCAACCCCTAAAATTTTTAAATTTTGAATAAGGCTCTCATGTGTCCTATAGGGTGTCATGTTAGTCTATTATCTCACTTATCCTTCCTCTTGACTTTGTTGAAGCCCATTCCCCTTGAAATGGCTTAGTCAACTAAAGTCAAACATGTTCAAACCTTAGTAAAACTTGGTAAAAGGTATATTTGTGTCTATTTTTTCCTAATATGGAATTTATCATGTTTTTATGTCTTTAAAAGTCATAAATTGATCATTTCCTAAGTTTTATGTGCAAAAAAGGATCTATTGACCACCTTTTAGCCTATTAATTGACTTGTAAGATTTTTTAAAAAGGAAAAAAATTTAACTAAGATTAATTCCAATTTTGGATAGGTCATAGGATGTTATGGTCATGATCCAAAACTCAGAATTTCTGGTTGATAAATATCACAATAACATAGAAATAACATAGTAACAATGAATGCTCTGAGAAGAGATGTAGTATTACTCAAAATCATAATACAAAAATATGTTTATCTCTGGGAAGAGATGTTTGTCCTCACATTTCGGGTTACCTCTTCTTTTATACACAATTTGAAAGCATGGGAAGGATGTGGAAGGTCACCAATCTTGAGGGAGATGAAGTGGTATGACTTCCAATATTTAAAACAATACATAATTCAAGGAATTACTATTTTAAAAAACTTACTATTTTTAGACAACACTATTAAAATTGAAATTTGAGGCACTTCCGTTGGGTTTTTGGGGGTCAAACTTCATTTATAAAATCTCATGCCATTTCACGATGTTCCCCTCATTCTTAGCTTTCCAACGGTTCAAGCGGCGAGTCAATTGGAGCTACGGTGCAAAAGTTATGGCTCCCGAAAGTTCCGTCATCAATTGGGGTGGAACTATCACCTGAATTGTCACCTAAATTGATGCCTGGATCATTCCTCCCTCCTTGAAAAGCAATGGTCCCCATTGCATCAATGCTCCCCATCAGGTGTGGTAGTTGTTTCTTGATTTGATTCTCTGTGAGCCACTCACCTTGATGGCTAAGCTGGCCCCTTTTGACCACTCGATAAAGCGGAATAGAACGTCCTCTGGTTGTATTCATCTAGGTATCCACAATCTGATCCTCTTCCACTGGAGCAAAACTATGTGGATCAAGTTCATCAATGTCGAGTTGTTCTACTACAACTGAAGTGCCTAAGAGAGGTGGATGATATGGCTTGAGGAGCTCCACATTGAATATTGGGTGCAGACCAAGGTAGGCTGGGAGGTTCAACTCAAAAGCATTTTCTCCAACTCTTCTGGTGATGGTGTATGGACCATATCACAGAGGCTGAATCTTTCTGTGTGGGCCTGCAAGTCATTCCTTTTGGAGCTGCAACCAAACCTTGTCACCCACAACAAAATGGTGTGCAATCCTGTGTTTATCATGGCGTTACTTGTACTTTTGATTCATCTTCTCCAAGATGTCATGAACTTGTTGCTGGAGGTGTTGCATTTGTTCAATAAACTTTGTAGCTTTTGCTGCCTCAGATCTTCCATGAGGTGTGTATTCCATGGTGAAAAATGGAACTGCTATATCAACTGGTGCCATGGGTTGGAACCCAAAACATACTTGGAATGGACTGTGCTTGGTCCAGCTGTGCAGTGCCCGATTGTATCCATCTTGTATGAAAAGAAGTCCCTCATCCCATGTGTGTGGATGTTTGGAGTGGTACATCTAAATCATGTGAACATTCAAGTGGTTTACCACCTCTATTTGACCATCAGTCTATGGATGGAAGGTTGTGGACTTCATCAGCTTAGTATCCATCATCTTCCATAGAGTAGACCAGAAGATGCTCAAGAACCTGCTATCTCGATCTGAGACAATGGACTTGGGAAGACCAAAATTGAGCCATACATGACTAAAATAAGTTGAACAGTTTCCTTAGCAGATATATTTTTTTTACAGGTAATCATGATAGCCATTTTTGAAAAATGATCAACTACCACAAAAATGCAGTCCTTACCATGTTTTGAAGTGGGCAAACCTGATAGAAAATCCATTGAGACGGATTCCTAAGGCCTAGTTGGTTCTGGCAATGGCATGTACAATCCTTGCTTCTTATTTTTTGTCTTGGCTATCACACATGGGGTGCAAGATTTGAGATATCTTTCCACATCCTTTCACATATGGGGCCAGTAGAAGTGTTTTTGAAGAACTGCCAATGTTTTCTCAATACCAAAGTGTCCAACTGTCCTACTGAAGTGTGCTTCACATATCATCTTTTGTTGCTCTACAACTGGAACATAGATGTGTCCCATATGACAGAGGACATTATCTTGCAAATAGAAATCAGAAACATGTGTACCTTTTTGAAGTGCTTGATATGTAGCAGCAAAAGTAGGATTTGCTTCATACAGGGTACCCTAAGTGGCAATCTCATGTCTGCACAGGTCCAAAACTATTGTGAGTGCAGTAATTGGTGGGCGACTCAGACAATCTGCAGCTGTATATGAGCTCCCCTTTTTGTTTTTGATTATCAGGTGGAATTGCTAAAGATATGTGGCCCACTTCCGATGCCTCTCATTTCAGAGCTTGCTTTGTGTCTGGATGAATTCCAATGGTCTGTGGTCAGTGTGGATGACCATTTCTTTTCCCAAGATGTAGTGTTTCCATTGTTTGTAGGCTTGCACAATGGCATAGAGCTCCTTATCATATGTTGGATATTTCCTGACTGTATCAGTGAAACTTTCACTATGATATGCAATAGGATGGCCATGTTGCATGATGACAGCTCCCATGGCATATTCGGATGCATCTGTCATCAACTCAAAAGGTTGATGCAAATCTGGCAAGGCAAGAACAGGGGCTGAGTAGAGTCTATTCTTCAAATTCTCAAATGCCCTTTGTCATATTTCACCCCACTGAAATGTAGCTTTTGCTCCTCCTTTAGTCACTTGGGTTAGTGACCAAGCAACATGTGAAAATCCAAGAACAAACCTGAGGTAGAAATTTGCAAGACCCAAAAAGCTACGAAGCTCTGTGAGGGTCCTTAGTGTGGGCCATTCTCGAATAACCTAAATCTTTTTTGGATCAACATGGACCCCTTCCACATTCACAACATACCCGAGGTACTGAATTGTTATCATCCCGAATGTGCATTTGTCAAGATTTGCATACAACTTGTGCTCCCAAAGAGTTTGAAGCACCTTACGAACATGTTGCAAATGTTCTTCCCACATTCTGCTATAGATGAGTATGTCATCTAAGTAGACAACCACAAATGAGTTGGTGAAGGGTCTTAGGATGTCATCCATCATCCTCATGAAGGTTGCAGGTGCATTAGTTAAGCCAAAAGGCATAACCAACCATTCAAAGAGCCCCTCCTTAGATTTGAATGCAGTCTTCCAGACATTAGTGGGATCGATGGGAATTTGGTGATAACTAGATTTGACATCAATTTTGGTGAAGAACTTCGCACCATGGAGCTGGTCCAGTAGGTCATCAATCCTGGGGAGAGGATAGCGATTCTTCACAGAGATTTTATTCAGGGCTCGATAGTCAATACAAAGCCTCCATGTTCCATCTTTCTTCAGTGCCAAGACAATTGGGCTACCACAAGGTGAAGAGCTTGGCCTGATGTGACCCTTTTAGATCAATTCTTGAATCTGTCTTTTTATCTCATCATTCTCCAAAACTGATATGCGATACACAGGATTGTTAGGCAAAGGTGATCCTGGGATCAAATCGATAGAATGTTTTACCTGGCAATGTAGTGGAACTCCTATGGGTGACTTGAATAAGTCATCATATTCTCCTGTGATGCATCCTATCTACTTTTGTTATTGTGTTGATTGCGTAGTCAGGACTGCAACATCGGCCTTCATGGATTTTTGTGGCTTGACCACCATGAGGACAAATTGCTTTATTTTCTCCACCAATCTCTTACATTGCTTTGCACTGATCAGGGAGACAGATGTGGGAGGTGGTACCTCTGGTACCCTATAGCACCATTTTCCAAGGGCTCATGAGGGTAATCCTTTGGGTTCGTGATTCATAGATGCCATGTCGCTCATACATGAATGGCTGACCAAGGAGTACATCACAAACATCTAGATTGACTACATCACACAAGACTTCATCTTGGAATGGTTTTATGGCATATGAAAGAAGACACTGATGGGTGACACGGAGGTCTCTCCCTGGGCTTAACCATCCAATACTATAGGGTTTTGGATGAGGCTTCACAGATAGATTTAGACTTTTCACAACTTTAGCAGAGATTAAATTCTTTTGACTCCCACTATCAAGAATGAAATGTAAAGGCGTACCTTTTACCCATAGTTTGGAGTGGAACAATCTTTCCTTGTCATCTGGTTTTTCTCCATAGTTTTGTGATGAAGTGATAATGGTGTCAGGCTCAGCATCTACAATTTCTTCTTCATCCTCTTTGACTGTGGGTTGTGTATGAGGCAGAGTAGTGGATGTCGAGTATTGTGACTCAGAAAGCAATGACTTGATGGCTCGACATTCTTCTTTGGAGTGAGTCCCAATTTTGTGGTAATCACACCATTTTCTAGCCTTCCCTTTCTAGGATTTCTTATCCTGAAACTCCTTTTGCTTTCAATTTGGGCCTCGTGTTTGACCTTCCTTATCACTTTTCCATTTTGAGTGTTGACTCTTCGTATTCTTTCTACCATTCTTCTGTTTAATCTTCACTGCAAATTTGTATGCCTCATCGAGGGTTTCTAAATTAAAGAGTTCCATTTCCCCCCATATGTACCATTGTAGTCCACCATGATATTTGAGAGTCTTATGTTTCTCACTTTCTTTAATGCCGAACCTTGCAGACAAACAATGAAAAGTGTCTATGTAATCTTGAACAGATTGGTCCTTACCTTGGCGAAGTTGTTGCCACTGTATGTAGAGATCATCATATGCTCTGATGGAATAGTACTCTTCTTTCACTGCTTCTACAAAATCATCCTAGGTAGGTTCCACCTCAAGGCCAATGTCATCTGTGCTAAACCTCTTTTTGCACACTTCCCACCAGTTTTTCACAGGCAATGTTGATTTCAAAAGAGCAAAAGTAATCTTTTCTCCATCAGTGAACTTATTTACAGAGAAGTAGGAAGACAGTTGATCTAACCAATTTTCTACTGCATCAGCATTGATTTTACCTTCAAATGTAGGAATATCAAAATTTACCTGGACCTTGAAGGGTGTTGGGGCACTGAAAGGTCGTTCCCTCGATGAGGAGCTAGGAGTGGAGCCGCGGAGCCAGGATTTCCCATCAGAAGTGTTTGAAGAATTTGGGCAAATTATTGTAGCATCTGTGCTTGTTGCCATTGGAGGGCCTCATTCACCATTTCCTTAAAAGGATCAGATGTCTCGGTGTCGTTTGCCATTTGAGGTCGTTTAGAGCGAATAGGTGGAAAATTTGGAAGCTCTGTTGTTTCCCACCCAAGCTTCTTATAGCCTGACCTCGTCCTTGGGATCATACACTCTCAAGACAAACCGCTCTGATACCACTA
This sequence comes from Torreya grandis, assembly GCA_037957365.1. Classification (NCBI taxonomy): domain Eukaryota; kingdom Viridiplantae; phylum Streptophyta; class Pinopsida; order Cupressales; family Taxaceae; genus Torreya; species Torreya grandis. Next base: position 4,298,438 of record JARHVA010000022.1, read on the forward strand.
ATCCAAAACTCAAAAGTTTTGGTTGATAAATATCACAATAACATATAAATAACATAGTAACAATGAATTCTCTGAGAAGAGATGTAGTATTACTCAAAATCGCAATACAAAAATATGCTTATCTCTGGGAAGAGATGTTTGTCCTCACATTTTGGGTTACCTCTTCTTTTATACAAAATTTGAAAGCATGGGGAGGATGTGGAAGGTCACCAATCTCGAGGGAGATGAAGTGGTATGACTTCCAATATTTAAAACTATACATAATTCGAGGAATTACTATTTTTAGAAACTTACTATTTTTAGACAGCACTATTAAAATTGAAATTTGAGGCACTTCCATTGGGTTTTCGAGGGTCAAAATTCATCAAGTAGAGTTTAATGCCATTTCACAATGTTCCCCTTGTTCTTAGCTTTCCAACGGTTCAGACGGCGAGTCAATTGGAGCTACGGTGCAAAAGTTATGGCTCCCGAAAGTTCCGTCATCAATTGGGGTGGAACTGTCACCCGAATTGTCGCCTAAATTGATGCCTGGATCAGGTCATGTTATGTGGTATTAAATATTTAGTTCTAGTCAGAAAATGGGAGTTTTCCCTTATTTTTAGGCCCTTTTGGGCACTTGTATGGCTTCCATGATCTGATCCTAAGATAAAAACATGTGTGGAGTGTATATTAACCTCCCAAAACCCATTTAAACCTTTTTATTCCAAGGATAATGCAAAAAAATTCATCTGCAACTAATTTCTCTTCTTTCTCCATTGGCAAGCCAAGGAAGGGCAAGTTCAAACACTCACTATGGAAGCTATAGGTGGAGTTAATGTAAATGATTCTATAGGTGGATATCAATATAATTTAACTTTAAATCCATATAAATAACTCTCATATTTGTGGCTTCTCCTTCATGAACAATGGTTAACACTCTAGGTAGCATTTTATACCTATTCAACCATGAGGGGGTCTCTTTTTGAATTTATTTAAATTTTTATTGATTTGTATTTATGGAATGGTTTGTTTCATATGATCCTACATTTTTTTAAAGACATTATCATTATTATTTGGGTGTTATAAACTTTAAATACTTTGGAAATCCTCCTTTAGGCTTTACATGCTTATAAAATGCCTAGTTTGCATTGAAAGTTAGCTCAGTTACTTTGAAAATGATTTATACACATTAGAACAAGGGATTTGGTGATTTTTTTGATGATTCTCCTGATATTTTTTATATATTAAAGGGTTTACAAGTGTTTTTGTGGTATTTTGAAGACCTTGCCTTTCATTTTTCTTGCTCTCTCATGTTTTCCTTCCATACAACAGTCAAAGTTTCACTTACAGGAGCATGTTGAAGTCATCTTGATTTGAAGAGAATCTTGGTAAGGTTTTCAAATCCTTAGATACATTTTAATGGAATTTAATGATCAAGGAAGAGACCTTGAGGCCTAAACTCTACATAATTGTCCACTTCTTTCTTGTTCACTACCTTGTTAGTTAGAATCACCTTGCACTTGAGCTTCAAGATGTTTATACGAAGCATGAATGGTGAAAAACATGGTGTATTTCATGTTTTATCTGATATCATATCCCAAATTTCATTATATTCATGTTATGAATACTTAAAAGGCTAACAAGGCAAGGATTCTCCTTCAAAAGAGTGAGTTGACATTTTTGGGCTCACAATCCATAAAAGTGAAAAATAGAGGTCCTAGGGCTAATTTAGAATAACGTATGTCATGAATAGAGAGTTTTTAATGAAATTTATTTGTTTTATCTTGTATCCTTATCTAAAAAAAACACTCATTCAAAGTTTGAGGGAAAAATGAGTGGAAGATGGTTTTTGAAGGCTTAAAAATTGCCAAAAATCACTGATCTCAAATAGTGGTCTATAGGGTATGATTGGCAAAGTTCATTTTACACTTCAATTTGATGAAAATAGGTTATGAAACCAATTTTTATCCAATAAAAATATTAAAAATATATATCTTGAGCTAAAATAACAAGAAAAAGGTGTTTTTTGATGTTTTAACCCCAAAACATCCCTCCCCTGTCCGTACTAGCCTGGGAACACTCATCCATAGCAGGCTTGGTAAGAATTTATTTCAAATAGGGAATTGAATGATCTAGATTTAATTATTTTTAATTATTTTTAAGAATCATGAATTATCCTACCATATCACAATAAATCTCATGTTAATCACATTTCTCTCCAAAATACACCATATACACTGCCTACCCTCAAACTATGTTTTTTCAAAAGTTTACCTTAGAAAAATGGAGAGTTTTAGAGATAAAATTTGGTACATAGTACAATTATAACATATATAACACTCTAAAATAATCATATTTGATGACCAAATAATGCAAACCCTCTCTATTTTGTCTCAGAGTAGGGGTTGTTTTAGCTTGCATGGAGATGAAGATTTTGGGAAAAGTGGTGAAATGATGAACCAAAAGGATATAAAAGACAAAATTATGATTTTACAAAGTTTAGGGGACCGCAAAAATCTAAAAAACATTTCTAAAATGTCTATAATCAATCAGAGTTCTCCAACCAAAGAGGGTTGCAGTCATGTGTGAAGAGAATCCTTAGGACTAAAAGCCAAATTGGGGATCATATACATTTTTGGAATTTTCCATGATTTAAAATATATTGTAACATGTTTTTAGGGGTATAACATATGTTTTTGATATATCATGAGTTAAATTAATCATTTGGAGTGACATGTGGAGTCTCAAATGGCAAGTAGGCCTATTGGCAAGGTCTAGGCCTACTGCCAAACAAGGGTAAGTTTTAATTTTTGGATCTTGATAAGATAATAAAATTATGGGAAATTTTTTTTGGGGTGAATATACGGGTTTTTTATCCATTTTTTTGTAAATAAATTCATCAGAAGACAAATTCTTGGCTTAGAATCTCCCAAACCCTCACAAAATGCCCAAAATGGCTTGAATGGTCAACTTCAATTGCTCATAACATTCATGAACTGATGCATGGGACTTAGAGATATTTAGGATAGTTGGATAAGGTCCTTGAGAATCCACAAGTATCATTTGGAATTAATTATAATGTGCCATATTTATGAACAAAGGGTAAGAGTACAAACCCTCCAAAACCCCATTTTGAGACCTAAAGGTGAAAATGAGCCTAAAAGTGCACCCAAATGGAGGAATTTAACCATAAGTGCTTAAGATAATTTGTTTCCAACTCCATGATTATCATACCCATGGCATTGGATTATATGGAACTATATGGAAAAGAGGAAAATAGGGCTTATTTTGACCCTTTTTTGTGTTTTGTAGGCATGGTGAACTTCCAAGAGATGAAATCCATTTTAAAGAGAATAATAGGACTTTTTATAAGTCCTTATGGTCATTATATCAAGTTACTAAGCTCCTAAGTGTGCCTACCAACTTGTTCTTTTTAGCTAATCCAGTGAGCTAGCTAGTGAGGACCAAGAAGAAATGACATATATTCATTTGAAGATCCTTTTAAAGATAATTTATTGTAATTGATGGTTTGATCACTCCTTACACATGTCATTTCTCCTCTTTTATGGATTATATTTTAGGTTTTAAGAACTTGAAGGTACTAAGTGTGAGAGGTGAAAGGAAAAGGGTTATTTTGAGATTACCAAGTGTGATCATGCATGGCCAAGATAATAGGAAGGGTTATGAGCCTCCCTAATTCATATCATGGATTCTTAGTAACCTCCTACTTAGTTTCATCATCAAATTTGATTGGGTGTAGAGTTTGGGCAGTTTTAGAAGGCCAATTATGAGGGGCAATTTTGTATGCATAGAAAAGGAGTTTCTTGACCATTTGCAGACCTTAGATGATTTAAAATGACATTTTTGACTATTAAAAATATATGTATTACCCCATACTTCTCTCTCATGCATTTTTAATTGATATTCACATTGATGACATATGTCCTTGTGCCTCTACAACTTCTCTTCTCTCTTTTTTCCTCCAAGTTCTATAAATTGAGCCCTTTTGGCTATTGAATGGATATCTCCACTTAGGTATGGAGAATCCATGCCAAAAATTTTCCTTGAATTAATAAATACAATTTATTTACCTCATTCAAATATTTCATTAAGTGTACATTCTTGGTATTAGTCTTGTGCAAGTGTAATTTCCATTTGCCTTCACATGTTGATTCCACTAGTACTTAATGTATTATGATTCATTTCCTATAGGTCAACAAGAATTGTCAATTGAGGTTGTAGGTATAGTGAATATTTCATTAAATATAGTGTCTTATAATTACTATTACCTAAGTCTTCCTAGCCTATGCTATCTCCAAGACCCCATGTTGAAGCATTGATGTGAGAGAGAGAGTTGATGTTGAGTGAAGTGTATATGTAACTTATTCTTGGTTTCAAGTGAATGTCAAAAGGTGTGAGTAGATAAGACATTTTTTGTATCACCTCTAGTATAATAGGTTTACTTTTAATTCTATTCTTACCCTTTTTAACCCCCCAAGTGTTAGTAGTAGGAATATGAGCTTGAGTGATGCATCAAGGAGCGATAGCCCCTAATCTAGAGATCCACCTCTTAATAGGGATACCCACAACTCTTAGGTGGTTCCATTGTCTCACTTGAATGAGGATAATATTTTCCCATATCCTTATTTGGTGAAAGTTCAAGTAACAATAGTACCTTCTTAAAATCATTGAAATTTTGTATTTCCATCAATCATCATTGTTTCAAGATAGTCTTCTCAATGGATGGTTGTAGGTGGTGATTAAAGGACTATGTTTGAGTATTTTATTGATATCCTAAGCCAATATTCAAAAATTTAAATCAATATATTTCATTACTTTATATCTTAATACCCTCTCAATGTCTTTAAACTCCAAACCTTACCAATATCAGTATTCAAGGCACTCTTCTAAATAGGTGGTTATAGGTGACTACCTGATTTTGTAGCTTTGAGTTAACCTTCTTCAACTCCACCATAACATTATAATAATGGTCAAAATTCATGTAAAATATCTCTCACCACTCTACATATTCAAATTACCTTTTCATAACATCTCAAAACCATGTTTCTCTATCTTCAAGTATAAACCGGTACCTTATTGGTTTTAGCATTGTAGACTCAGTATTATTTGACCTTCATTGGAACCTTATTGACTTCAAAGGGTTTGGTATATTTATTTATCTATTAAACTAAGTATATATTTAATTATGATAAATCTTGTATTTTTTCTTACTTGGAGATACATTTCCCTTGAGTTTATAATGAGGACCTACAGGCCTAGGGCAGGGCCTATAGGTGTCTTTTGATTACACAAGCTGCTTAAAGAGCCAATACTTGATCCTTAAACACTATTTTTATGGTAAAAATTGATCCAATTATTTTTCACTCTCTTAAACATTAATTAATACTTCAATACCAAACACCATATACCACTTCACACTTGTCTTTTGTGTGTAAGGACTATGTTCATATATTCCACTCTTATAGAAAGCCTATACATTGACAATTGAGTCTCTTGAGGATGTAATAAGATTATAAAAAATTTAGTGAGTATCTTATGATTTTTTTTGGCACCTATCCATAACTAAATCACTAAATCACCTTCACCATGTATTGAACAAGGTGAAAATAGACTTTTCAACCACTATACATAGGCAGTTCTAAGTGCATAATCTTCAATCTAAAAGCACAATGACACTTAGAAATTAGTATAGATATAATTTATAGATTTTATAGTTTTTTATTTAAATTCAAATATTTATAACATGTTAAATCAATACTTTAATACATATAAACCCTGTATAAAACTCTATAACAATGGATAACACTGATAGTCACTTGTACCATGCAAAAAAGCCACTCTCTTTGTCAAAAGACCTCCCATACATACCAACCTAATGTATTAACGTGAAATATACATTTATATACCTCTAAGGACCCATTTCAATTATTTCAATGCATCCAAATAGTTCACACTTGCACTTGATTTGCACAAAACTTAATTTGTGAGGATTTTAGTCTTCAAAAAGTAGTCTATCTCTTTAGTGATTGTTCATGAAGCTAAAGAGATAAATAAAATTAAAAATTATACAAATTTTAATCCCATAGGAGTCACAAATAATTTATAAAATATTATCCCCCAACTCTACCTGTACAGCCTATACCATGTGGTTGAAAATGGCCTTCAAAAGCTTGTGAATGGAGTCAAGGAGGAGATAGATAGTTTTATACAATTTTTGGAATTTAAACTTATTTCCAAGCTTGTTTCTAACCTTTATAAGATAAAGGGGCACCTCTTCAATGTTTTTACCTACAAATGACTTCAGTGAGTCCATACAAGTCCCTTAACTCCTCTTTTTGTCATTAAAACTCAAGATTATAACCTTTCTATAACTTAATGACAGGTGTGGTAGTTGTTAACTACTCCAAGGTCCTTTCAAGGTGTATTTTATGGATTTTTAATTTGGGTATATTTTAAATACATTTAAGTTAGTCAAAAATCACCTTTTTCTCTCATTTTCACCACCTTCAAGTTTATGAATGAACCTTAAAGTGTCCAAACATATATTAAATGTTATTATAAGATTATTAATACATTAATGACTTTTATAAACTCCTAACAGCCTATGACACCACTTGACCAAGCCTTATCTCTCCATGACATGTCTAGACCGCTATATGACCAAATCAAAACATTGCCTGAACTTCTCAAAACTAACCTTAAATAATGCTAATAAGGTTTAATGAAGAATGTTATGGACCATTTTTATCATGATAATACCACATGATAACCCTATGAAAGTTTTAATTTATATTAATTGGCCAATTTTGACTTGAGGTCAAAATTTGGTCAACACTACCCACTCATGGGTTGGTTGAAACCCTCATTTGAACAACCACAATCAAAGAAGCCCAAGGTGGCCAAAAAAAATAGTGATTGGATGATATTAACCAAAAAAAAGTTTTTTGTTGGTAATAAAACTACCCCAACCCTATCACTACTCCTTATGTGACCAACCCATCTTTTAAGATACATATTGTCAATCCACCACCCGAGACTCTTAACATGCCAATGACCCTATATAACAATTTTTCACAAGTTTCTTATCCTCAAATGAGCTCTTATCCTACTAGGATATCCTCTAAAAGTATTTCCTTATTTAGATAGTTACACAACCCACCCTATGGTGGTGATGACTCTCCTCGAGAGGATGATGGGGATAAACACCACTCCATTTCACTTGGGGATTTTGTTATACCAAACTAGTGCAATAGTTTTACACCTATTGAATATATTAAAATGGATAAGGGGAACTCCTTATAGATGATGTTTCCCAATGAATGTATTATATTAAAATGTTTTAAATCTCATGTATTCCTCTTAAAAATTATTTATGCAAACTATCCATCAAAACTTAGGATCTTTACATTTTGGTTATCTATAAGAAGTTAAAATTTTAGGTTTTCCTCTATAAACTAATTTAAAATAAATATAATATAATGCTACTCAATTATCCACAATAGACAATGATGGATGTATCAATGTTAGTATATTAGTTTCTTAATTATTGTAATGGGAGTGATCTATCACACTGATCTATTTAGATTCTCCTTGATGTTAATGGACATTCATTAAGGGTTATTAACATCTACACCCTTAATGATGGCCCTAAAAAAGGAACTTTATAGTGGTATTTAGTTTATAGCCTACCTATAGCCACATAGCTTGTGTGGGATTTTAATATTGTAGAGAGTCCTAAGGACAAGGTTGGCACATGGGAGAATGTGAAGTTTGACATCATTTTAAAAATTAGTGGGCCTAGTTGACCCTTTACTCTAACAGCGCAAAATAACATCCACTTCTTGGTTTACATGCTCCAACTATCATGTTGGCACCAATAGGGTCCTTAAGATATTATACCATTTTATACTATCATAGAAAAATATATTTTATTTTTATAATTCTGATGGACAACCTATCATCACATATTCTAGATACATTCTATCAAACCATATTCCATCACTTGTAGAGTGGATTGGAACAACAACAACTTCAAAGTGCCATGTAATAAATTCCTCCTAAACATTTCTCTCTTTTACTAAAAGGACACCATCCATCTCATTTCTTAGGTTTGAAATATTTCACCTAGACCACCTTTTTATGTTAGTTGTATAGATTGGTGGAATGAGGTTATCCTTTGCACTACCAATTTCTCTACCACTAGGATAAATAGATTAGTCATATTTGAAAGTGAGATGACATTGTGCTCAAATAATACCAGAGGATCTCCTCCCTCCTTGATTGTAACCCTTTTGAATTGTATCTACAAATTATTTAACCTTAAATTTATATAATGAGGGGATAGGGTTAAGAATATATAGAAATATTTTAATACAATTGTGATAAACAAATATATAGTAGGCCAATTAATTAAAAACTTAAATAAATGAATATTCTAAATCATAATACTTATATATATTAAATATAGAAAGTACCAAAATTTAAAGATGTTCAATTAATTACAATACCAACTAGAAATGATATCTAACTCATTTTACAATGAGAAAGCATATCTGGACTGAAGACAGTAGAAAGTATGTAGGATTAGTATTCAATATCAATCATCATATTTTTTAAATTGTACTTTTGTATCCATGTATACTACTGTCAAATCTAACACTATTGACAATGCTAGTGTCTGAATGCAACACATGTTTCCAATACAAAATAATGATTAGATTGATGTAATACCTTTGATGTTATAAGTTTTATGTCTCATTTCTATTGATATATTCAGATCTAGGATATAAGCTATCACTCTTTTCTAATTGGTCAAATTGTAATTCTTTAACCTTAAAATCAGTCTAATAAAAATTAGTTAATGGGATCACGATGTCGATCTGACTTCAATTACCCCTCTATCATTAATCATTTCTTACATAGCCAATACTCCAAGGAGGCCCTCAAACTTATGTAGTTCTCCCCTATGTGTGGGAGTGTGTACACTCAAGGGTGAAATATACTATATGAAGATGCATGTAGTGATATATCTTATAATTTGAAAAATATCAATCATGGGATACTCTTTGAATGCTTCATACCTTTTTTATGATTGCTTCTATGATTGATAAATAAATAGGTATGAATAGGTTAGAATAACTCAGTTGTATGATTGATTGAATGAGATTTGTAGGTGTTTTCTTGGTATTTTATAGATGATGAATGAGAAGGATTATACTTGTATTTATACCACACCTTTTGAAAATATCTCACTATAAGTTTTAATAAGACAAATATGCCAACCCATAGGTTTCAAAACATTTACAATTTAGATGAATTTTAGGAACTAAACAATAGATAAGGATCTAAATAGTACCATCGATAGCAGTGTCCCTTTGTGGATGGTAGTGTCCAAAAGGATATAAAATATTTATGGATTTAAAACTAACAAGTTAAATATGTTTATTATGATTTAAGAATTTTTTTCAGTTTAGGAGACCTAGTTCATCATAATGATATGTATTGGACTAATAAATAAGCATTCATGAATAGTTAGATGGCAAATGTGAGCCTTTCAACAACAAGGAGGTTGAAAACTAAAAGTTAGATATTTGATTTATATTTGCCAAATTTACATGACTAAGATGATATAAATATTTATTTTTAGTATCTACATCTCCCCCTTTAATCTAGTAATGCATGAATATGAAACTACTAGTTTAAAGAAAATAAATGCATACTTGGGTGTGTAAAACACAACTTACCTTTACTTGAGCCCACTTTGAGTGTTTTTCTTGTGTATGACATGTAAAAAATATCATGTTATAGTATAAATCAATGTATATAGTATTAAATTTTAAATAATTGAAATGCTTGAAAATAAAGATAGCAAGGAAGGAGTACACACATGCATCAATGTAACCATGTTGTCTCTTGATGATTTGACTTGGTAAATATGTTTATTTATGAAGCATTAGATATGGAATAGGTTTAAACTTTAAATTTTGATATTTGAATAGGGATATTGGAAGTTATTATGTCCCCAATCTAGTGTAAGGATGAGTTGTGACACAACCATTAAGATTAGTATATCTCAATTACATAACTCAAGTGTGAATATGTAATCTAGTGAGGGTAAGTGATTTAATCAACTAATCCTATAAATATGATGAGATCAGATGACTTAGTCACTCTAGTATATAAATCTAATGAGCTTGAATGATTTAATCACTTTAACCTATAAATGAACCAATTGTTGTAGCAGAAAAGGCTCGATAACAATGCATCTTAGTGTAATCAGTGTATCTTGGTGAATAGTATAATTGGTAAATTTTGAATTTTTGGTGCAATAGCATGGCATATGCACCTATAATGTGCCTAAGATATAGTATATAAGTATCATAGATTTGAAAAACTTGTTTCAAATCTATGTAAAATTGTTTTAATTTTAAATATTCTAATCCAACTGTATATCTAAATCATGAAAATGAACTAGAGATTGTGAAAGTGTGGAGGTTATGTCTTTATGACATTCCCACACTAAAATTTATGAAATTTTAAAAATATGGAGATCATGTTTCCATGACATGCCCCACTTTTGAGGTGAGGGAAATATAATTTGGTAGGTAACTTACCTTAATAAGATAAGGTAGTTATATAATTTGTGTATGAATCAGTAACATATAGGGATAACATGTCTAAGTGTATATCAATAAATCTCACAATATGTGGTCATATCAAGTCCTAAGATGCATTATGTAGATCATGAAAATTTATAGATATAATAATGCAAGCTCAACAAACAAAAAATCAACACACACACACAATAGCACTCAATGTAATGAAAAATAATAGTACAAGGAGACCATACACAAGGGTTATGTTCAAATGTTGCACAATAAAAATAAATGACATACTCAAATTTCTAGTCATAAAATGACATATTCAATTTTATAAGTAACATAAAATGACACAGGGGCCAACAAGCAAGGAACATAGTCAAATGTTTTATAGGCAAGACAATAGAAAACAATGTAATACACTCAAGTAAATGAGAAATAGATAAAACATAAGAATATCATACTAGTCCCTACATATATGTATTGGCAAAATATGTCATTTAATATAGAATATCAATTACGCTATGAAAATTATGAGCATGGATATAGACATCTATAATCATTAGAATATAATCTCAAACATGATAATGTAGAAATGACCATAAAGGATATGTAGCATATATCAATCATGATTAAAAAAGTCAATGCCCCCAACATACTATATGATGTGGTTAGAGGAGAGGTCTAACATTTATGAGAATATATAGCATGTGTCTAGGTATATCTATACCATACTCGAAGATGCATGAAATATATATGTATATAGGAAAGAAATGATATGATATATACTAACATAAATCAAACAACATAGATTTTAAATAACAAATAAAACTTGATAATGTTGAATATTTTTGTATTTTTGAATTATTTAAATTAATTGTTATTTTCTTGAATATTTGATTTTTTGGGATTTTGAAATATTTGAAAATAACATGCTAGTCCAACATGTCCTCATATTAAGGAGATAAGGTACTACATGGTGACCTTGTTTTCTAATATTGTTTATATTAAATTATTTATAATTCTTTGGTATTTGTTTGTAATCTCTATTGAAAGATATTGGTATCTATCCATCATCATATCTATCATGTGGGATATGGTTTTATTCATTTTCATATTCAAAAATAAGGCATTTACTTATAGCACTAATAGTTTCTTTCATATCGATTAACCAATGTTGTCCATGTTGTAACGTTAAATGTGGTTGTTGATCTATTACCCATAGAGCAAGGTCTACTACCTTTAATCCACATGTAATGGGTAATATAATGCATTCATGAGATTCTATAAAATCTCAAGAATATCATAACTTGTATATATCATGACCCATCTTATGTAATGTGGTAATACTAAAAATTGTGATCCAATTGTTTATATCAACATTGAGATGTTGCCAATAGAACCCATCAATATTGGAAATAATAGTTAAATCTATGTGGTATGATCACTTGGAAGTATGTCCCATTTCACTTTTTTCTTTTGAAATATAAAAAATTCAAATTATTTTTTACATTTTTGGTATGATTTGTATATGTTTTAACCTTTTAGGACTTTGATAAATGTAAATCTTATGTTCTTAAAGACTTTAGTATAGTAAATCAAGGTAAAAATATGCAATAAATATAGCCACTAATTTGACCTGTCTAAAAATCTCAATAAATAATATAAATGAGAACTTATATGGAAAATGACTGAGACAAATGATCTAGAGGCTAAAAATTAAGGCAAAGGTTGGTTTGAATGCTGAAAATAGGATCCAGTTGTCAAAACCCCTCTTAGATAGTTGTGCCCTAATTAGATAATAGCAATAGTGTCCCTATTTTAGTGTTAATATCCTTTGTGTAGAACTATTTTGAGATTTTAGGTGTACCTATGTTTGGGTCTATAAAGCCTCTTCCTATGTGAATGAGTTATATATCCTTTTAAATGACCTAATTTGATTTATTTTACATACAAACCCTAATCTTACATGTTGATATGCCATCTAATTGATATAAGAATTAAAGTGTGTTGTTAGTGGCGTATGTTGGACATCCTCAACACCTCATTGTGATGAGAGTTTCCTACATACCAATACTCTCAAGAGGGATCAATCTCAAGGTAGTTTTCCCCAACTAAGTGCTAGTGGAAGTACAAGTGAAGCTAGTATGATTATTGACTTTAGTGCTTTGAATTTTCTTGAGACTAGAAATATAAGTAATCTAAGCTTAATAATGTTTTATATGGTTGTATGTATAAGTTGGTCAAAAAAGGGATTCATAACCTTAATTGTACACAACGTGTTCTGAGTTTGTATATGTAATTTAAATCTTATTTCCATATAGTGGTTAGAAGGATAAACATCATGTATATAATGTGTTGGTGCTTGTGCATGTGTTAAAATAAGTCTAGGACAACCTTAGGTGGTTTAAGATTATAAAAGATATCAATTTTTTGAAAAAGGAGGGAAAGTACAATAGTGTCAAAATTGGGACACTAGTGCCATATGGCACTACTGTCCCTATTATGGCACTAATGTTAAAGTGGAAAAACCTAAGGCACAAAGGGCTAGGATGTTAGAAAGAGGGTCTAGGACTAGTTTAGGAATGTCTTGGGATGTTTATGGCCCACATAAAGGTTGGATAAGTGTGAAAATAGGCCCTAATATAGGTATAAGTCTAAACTAGTGATAAGTAGTCTCAACTAACACTCTTATCACTCAAGTGTCATTTTTAGGTGATTAGATTTACCACCTGCCTTTTATTCTAGAAATGTGTAAAAGTTAAATGACCAAGATAAAAGAAAAGGAAGCATACTTAAACTTACCTAAGACGTGAAGTCTATAAATCTAGATATGATTATGTGAAGCATGCTTTATTATGTGTCCTACAAGTGAAACATGCATAGATTAGTCCTTACTTAAAACATATCAAAAGCAAAGACAAAACTGAGAAACAAATTAAAATTGAATAAAGATAAAAAACTAAGTAAAGGAATAAGATAGAGGAAAGAAAAAAATATACCTCATTGGGTATACAAATCAATTCATAAATCTAGTGATAACATGTGGGTGTGCATGTATATAGTGATCAATCAATGAATAACTTGGACTAAGCTGATGACTTGCTCAATCTCCATGTGTGGGTAGATCAAGAACTCAATTTGGTTTTGAATCTATCATTTCCCACCCCTACTTTGTGGATCATGACCTATGAATAGATTCGATTAGATTGATGGTATGTCTAACCCTCTCATGTAGGTGGATAAATAACTCAAGTAGACTATGACTTCATCATTACCTATCCATGTGTAGTAGATTCATCTAAAACTAAAATTGTGAGATGCAACTAGAAATGTCTAACTAGATACGTCTAACTAGAGATGTTGGGTATATGGCCACTCAAGTATATTAGGAAACTCTAAGACACTCAATAATACTAATAACTATAGATGGAATAAGGCATGAATATGGTGTGTAACCTGAAACATGGTTTTTGATGTATATAGTGTATAGAATGACATGGAGTTTGTCATTCCATCTAATCAACTAGTGTGTAAGTGAGCATACAAAAATAATGTGCCATGAAAATAACCCCAAATATAACATATGAGCATATGGATTATGTACTAAGTTTTAATAATCTATATATGAGTATCTAAACTAAAAAATGGGAATGGTTAGTGTTGGCCAAATTTGACCTACATGCCTAGTTCAAAATGATAAGTTGAGCAGAGTCCTAATTGAAGAGTGACCTAATGTCACAAGGAGCATATACAATTTAAGAGGAGATCACATATCATTTTAAACCTTTTGAAACATTTTAAACTTGATTAAAGTGCAAATTTGGTGATTTTAAAAGACCAGACCGTTATCAAGATGTCATGTAGATACAAGTGGAGCAAGCTAGTTATGTATTTAATAAGTTCACCTAGATAGCCTCACAAGTCAAAAGTGTCACATGTAAATTATTCCATTCATGAAAATATCATCCTCTACAAATTTCATGTCTCGATGAGTTCTCTATCTTGATATATAAGCCTTCAAAGTAGAACCAATAGATTAAGATGATCATGCGGATGTTAAAGTAAAGCTCAACAATCATCCATTTGGTTTTCAAAGTGTGAAAGTCACACAAACATCATTGATGGTCATATGGACATCAAATTATGGGCATGTGAATGTCAAAATATATCTTGGAAATTATCAATTGGATTCAAATATTGATGGTCACATGGACGTCAAATACATTCATGCAAACATTAAATGATGGGTGCATAGATGTTAAATTTAAGCCATGATAAATAAGCATTGGGGTTTAAAAATACTAAGACATTTTCACAAAAGTAAAATATTTTCATGCATATGTCAAATATGGCATACATACATCAAATTTGGTCCTCATGAATTAGTCATTTGAGTTCAAATGGTGGGTCCCAACAAGATCAAAGGCTCACATGCATTCATACATCTAGATCTAATGGCGCAAGTTAAAGTCAAAGAGTTATAGGATATAGATCAAAGTCTCACATGAACTTTTACATATTTATCAAATGGTGTGATTTAAATTCAAGGAATCATTGTATTCTGGGGACTAATAAGGAGAAGATAGTTTAGCATAAATTAATAAGTCTGAGTTGATAATCGACAACCAATAAACAAAGGGCAAATCTAAAAGCTTCTAGTGGAGGTCGATGAACTAGTTTTAGACCTAGGAAAATTAATATTTCAAACATTCATGTCATCACTATAACTCGATCAATAGTAGATGCAGTCAGCTAGGCAAGATGGTCAAGGATAAAGCTCTATCACCATTAAAGTTTAAATAGGACCTCTAGTCGATAATTTAGAACTTGTCGACCCTATTGTAATATTGCTCCATTGATGTGTTCATTGCTCTTATAGATTAAATATCCTTGTGTGTAGTAGCTTCTTAACTCTCACATGGTTTAGAGGAAAAATAGGTCTTTTTGGGCCTAATATAAAGATAAAACAAGACTAAATGTTTATCAGACTTTCATGGATATTATGACTATGTGAAAACTTATATATTGGGTTGGTTTTCAATCTATGGTGGACCTATGCTCAAGTTAGAGAAAATATATACATAAATGTGATTATGGGTAAGTCTATCATCTTTTGATATGGTCACATTTTCAATAAATAGGTACCTATGGCTGTCTAAAGCAGATGTGGCATGATGTTGTTAGTTTTGAGATATGATAAGTTTGTCCTCATCAGTAAAGCCAGTAGAAGGTGGAATGAAGTTCTAAGGAGGAGACCTAATGGATAGATAAGGATAATATGAATTTAATTATATTAAAAAGCTTTTAAAATATTGATTCTTTTTTGATAATATCATGACTTAGTATCCTTAAATTGGTGTTAATCCATCATAACTTCCCCTCCCTTCTCCCCCTTTTCTATATATGTTCTATCTCATTCCACATTGTAACTCTCTCTAGATGTTATTTTAGACAATAAATCTCTAATATATTTAAAATAAATATACTCTTATGCTTTGGCTTGCTTAGGCTATGCCAAAATTTGTATTGTAACACCTTTTGATGCAATAAAGATTGAATTCCATCATTGTTACAAATTGAATTGAAGTGTGTTCTATGAATCCATGTACTATGGTTAAGTGAATATATGATTTCTTTCCCTATGTCTAAGTTTTCTCACCTTCATTAAGTTCTTTTTAGTCCTCACGGGTCATTTTAAGTGCAATATGTAGTTTATCAATTAGCTTGCAAGTGGATATCTACCCTCTCATACTGATTTGAGAGTTGGTCAATGCCTTATTGTGAAATACTTATGTGGGACTAATCTTATTTGGTATTGAATGTGTCTTATAGTGTGTCTTGTTAAAATTATAAGTGTTCCAATTATTGTTGCATCACCTCATTTTATATACCTTCATTTATTATTGTTACCCTCCCCCACTTTCCCAAGCAATTATTAGTTTAGGTGATAGATCCAAAAGGAATCCAACTTTCTTCAGAGGTTTGACCCAAGTTTAGGTGACCCATATCCTATGGTCATTCCCATGTTGGACTAGATTTATATAAGAGGACTTTAATAATATCCTTACTTAGCTAGGGTGAAATCTAGGACACCAATAGTTAGGTTGCACATGATGCCCCCAATCTAAGAAAATTGGTATGAATCAGAGTTAAACTAAGCCAAAACTAATAAATCTATAACTAAACCTTTATAAACCTAGATTATACATATTTTACTTTTCTAAATAATCTATAATTTTCTAAAACTAAGGCTACTATATAGTAGTACCATATATTGGATAGTAATACCATGTGGCATTAGCCTCCAAATTTGGGTGCTAATGTCTGACTATTCTAATTTATATGCAAATGTAACCAATCTTTTTCACTATTTCCCACTATCTTTACCTAAGTTTTATTTATGTATTATGATCTTGTGTGTTGAAAATTTTACTTTGAGTGAATTTTTATAACTCGATCTTTATGACAAACCCTTGTGAATGCCCCCTCTTTTGAGGGGAGTTGTAAAAATTATGCAAGAACTATCCTTAAAATAAAAATCTCTATAAAATGTGTGTTATCTTGAGCATATATGATATATAAATAATAATCCAATAGAATGTGCTTACATAACATTAGAATGTAAGATAATCTGATATGACATTCACAAGGTTGTCAAGATAAATATAAAAATGTATATGAATAACAAATCTAAGTAATAACTGAGTAGATACCTAGGGGATGGGCCATGATGTCCATCAAAACACCTAATTAGGAAGGGGATATTCATGAGGTCCCTCATGTAATCTAAAACTAGAGTGTGCAATAATCAGGAGATAAGTGTCATGGCCATGATACATACAACACACATGAGGAATGCAAAGTAGACAAAGGGGAAACAATACAAGGGACATGGGCATATGTCACTAAAATTGACAAATCAATACATGCAAGGACATGTTCAAATGTCCACATATGAAAATAACAAGCAAGTTATTTTAGAGCCACATAGAAGGACATGTTCAAATGTCCTCATACACAATCAGAAAAGCACATACAATGGCATGGACACATGTCCAAAGCATGCATATAGTGAAAATAAGTGGCATAGAGCCATAGAGTAATGGAATACTCAAACTCCCTCAAATTTAAGAAACACAAAGACACAATCAAGTCTAAACTATGTAATCTAGAAATGAAAGTATGGATGGCCATGTAATACAAAACTATGTAAGAAATAAGATGTACATATATTGAGTTTAAAGTAGTAGTAGCTGGAAAAAATAATAATTATATCATGATCAATATAAATATATAAAAATGCTTAATATGTGATGTAGAGTGTATAAATATATATCCTGGTAATCAAAACTATGTATAGGGTGCCCTCAAATGGGTGAATGTGTCAAATGAAGAACCCATGTATCTATGTATATACCCCTAATGGGTAGATAATAGCAAATCTTGATTGGTCTAGTGGACCTAAGTGTTGTAGTAATCTATAAGCACTCAACAATAATAAGTGAAGTGTGTATGTATGACAAAAACTAACTATACAAAGATAGCTAGAATATGTAGCATCTAATAAATATAATAATTGTAAACATGGAAATGCATACAATCTAAATTTAACGTTTTATTCATAAATATTCAATTTTTTTTGTGTTTTTTAAATATTATATTATTTTTGTATTTGTTGGATATAAGCTATGTATAAGCAACATAAAAATGAAACTATATATAATGAGTAAGAAATAAGTAAATTATGTATAAGTAAATGTTGGAAACAAATGAGATAATGTACAACCAAAGTGCAATGTCTCTATAGACCCAAGAGCACATACATGGGATGTGGATAATCAAATGGTGGATCAAGTGGGAGGCCATCCAAATTTAGATACTATATCTTTCTAAACTTAAATCAGTCCTCATCATCATGATCATCATACCATTTTGTATGTATTTATGGAACCTTATCTTTGGCATTAGTCTAGATTTTATACATCTGAATAGTGTGTTATTCAATTATGTAAGATGCCTCTAATGCAGACCCAGGGAAAACCACATTAGACCATGAATTATCTATATGAAACCCATGTTATCATTTGTGCCATCATGTAAAATACATATTATGTGTCCCTTGTGACTGAATGTCAAACATTTATCTGATCAATCAACTATGGCATCCATCACCTATATATATGTACTACCAAGTGTAAACCATAGATGAGTTACCATACTCATGATAAATAAAAATGTGTTGTCCACCTTGGGGACACATGAAACTAGTAGTGTGATATGTCTTATAGAATCTTAACAATGTATGTCATGTTGTAGCTCATTTTCATGATAGCCTATGTGTTGTGTAAAAGGCCAAAGTACAAGTATTAGGTTTGGAATCATTATTTATAACAACATGGGGAATATATCTATCTGTAACCAAAATTTATATGGTCATGTATCATTTCATGAATATTTATGATGATGGTGTATCTATTATGGTGTTTTTACCTATGGAGGTGGAGGTCATATAGTCTAAATAGTGCCCTAAGCCTTGAACTCATTCAAATTATGTTTTAATGTTGAGCATATATATATATATATATATATATATATATATATATATATATATAGTGTGTGTGTGTGTGTGTGTGTGTGTGTGTGTGTGTGTGTGTGTGTGTCCTTTAAATCTATGGAAATGAAAAAAGGTTTGACCTTCTTACTATGAAAATCTATTAATAGATCTATGATGAACTGTGGGTAATGCCCATTAATCCTCTATCAAGAAATACCTGTAAAATCAGGTGTGATATATCTTATGAACTACATGCTTGATGTAGACACTTATTTTTGGCCACTTTCATGCCTCAACTGGTATTTAGTTTAATTTCTATGAAATGACACATTTTAAGCCTTAAAATCACTAAAATTATCTAAATTTATTTGCATAAGGGATTTAATTTCCTAAAAATGTGATGAGCCTAGCTTATTGGTGTATTACTTTATATGCATCACTAACCTAGCTCAGTCTTAACCCTAGTCAAATTATGATATAGTAATTTGACATTTTTGTCATGTTAATCTATTAATTCATGATATTTAAAGAAATTTACAAAATCTAACAAGCAATAAACTAGACTAATTATATTTTAAATCTTAATTAACTTGCCTAAATAAAAATTCCAAATCAAATTAGTGAATTCCATTTACCAAAAAAGGAATTTTTAGTCAAACATGAAGTCAAAAGTCAAATGAGATAATAAAGTGATTTCTTATCTCATAAATATTAAAAAAATATGGCTCACACCTCACAAATATCTAAAGTGAGTTGTCATGTTTCACAAATATCAAAAACTAAAGAGTCAAGATTTCATGATTGCCTTAACCCCATCCAAAGTTAGATTGACTCAACCCAGGTTAATTTAGACTCAACCCAATAACCTAACTGACCTAGGGTTAGAGTTAGTTCTTTAAGATATAAATATCAGTGCCCATAGCATTATTTAACAAGCTTTTGTTTGTAAGGTTATTCTTTTGGAATACCTTCTTGAAGCCTTTGAGACTAGTGTTATAATGCCCAATTTATTATAAGATTCAAACCAAGCCACAAGTGACTATTGGAGAGATGATCCCACCATGGAATATCATTGATAAAATACTATAATCATCATAATCTAAGCACAAACATCTTATGACAATAATTAAGCATCAAATATGACAAGGTAGGTAAGAAATTTGTATTATTTTCATCTCTATTTTATGTTCTTTGTTATTGTGTTATGTTCCCCCTAGTTCTTAGGCAAGAGGGTTTAGTTTTATTGAATTATTTTGCTTGATGTTTTCTCCTTTGGACTAACAAAATACTAATCTACATATGTTTTACTCTTCAAACTCATAAGGTACACCTAAATCCATATAACTGGGTCTATATCCATATATGTAATCATATATATGAAGTGAACAAATGGATATGCCTCTAACTATAATAGAGTAGGTGAGTCTATAGTTGTATGAATATGAGATAATGGTGATGCCAATGTAGAAAAATGCATGAGTGTCTTATAATCATCTATGTACTCTCCAAGGCCCACTAGTGTGAAACTCAATCTAGATAAATAGTCATCAATGTCAATAGGTGTTAGATTACCCTCTATGGTGGCTTGGGAATCTGTATCAGATTTAAAGATTAATACTTATTCTAAGTTAACAATTAATGGTAAATATACTATGAGAATCCCATCATCCACCCTAGGTGGAGATATCTGTACTATGGGAGGGTCCTCCATCATGGGTGAAAGTAAGTGTGTTGTAGGAGGATCTATAATAGGTGTAGTAATAGTCTTACTATATTACCCAAACTTATATATATGCATCTTCTTAATTGAAATATTGTGAGGTGGGGACTCTATAAGAACATGAGGTTTCCCATCTGAAGAT
Organism: Torreya grandis; assembly: GCA_037957365.1. NCBI lineage: Eukaryota > Viridiplantae > Streptophyta > Pinopsida > Cupressales > Taxaceae > Torreya > Torreya grandis. The sequence continues at coordinate 4,319,455 of JARHVA010000022.1, forward strand.
CTACTTAGAGTGGTAGGCTTGATGACTCTATAATATCTAAATGGTTAATTATCTATTGGATAAGTGTATAAGTATTTTTCATGTAAAAACTTGGTGCATTTATGTAAGATAGATGGTATGGCCTATATAACATGTATCCAAGGTCTCCCAAGTAGTAGGTTGTAGTGAAATGATTAGGCATTAATTTAAACTATGTGGATAGGGTTTTTGGCCCAACTATAATATCCAATGTAATAGAACCCAATGTTTGTCTAGGAATTTCATCAAAACCTTTGATATTCTTCTATGTCTTTTTAATGGATTCTATATCAACCCCCATAGTCTATAAAAATGTGAGATTGCATATGTTAAGTCTTGAACCGTTGTCAATTAGAAATCATTTAATAGTGGTGGTATTGATTTGTGCTTGAATAAAGAGCAGTAAATTTTGATCAATAACTAACTATGATGCCAAATATCCATTGGTAAAAGATATAACATCCTTAATATCCTTGATAGTGTTCATGATAGATGCAAAGTAAGTTGGCTCTATGTCATGAGGTAAATATGTATGATTGAGTGTTTTAAAAATAATATCTTTGAAATTTATTGCATGTTGAGGTAATTCCAATATGGAGATCTTAACTGGTGTTTTTCTCAATTGATCCAAAATATCAAATACTCTATATTGATATTTAGGTCCATTGTAGTATTTTAGGGATGAGTAGGGATAGTGGGATTATGTTATTCTTGTATAAGTTGAGGACACATCTTATTCTATCTAGTAATAACTTGAACTATATGATCTACTATTTTCCAAGGGTGAGTAGTAGAGATGAGATGTGAGCAAAGATAATCAACTAGTCTAAGTGAATGTGGAACAAAAGGAGTCCTTTGATCCCTCTGTCATTGAGTAGTAACTAGAGGTAACTCAAATTCAGCTATGTAAAAATGATACTCTTAAGAATGGGACTCAAAATAGGGAGGACCAATGTGTAAAATAAGCTAAGCTCTAACACGATCCATGAGAAGAGTGGCATACATGTACATTTTTATACAAATGTCAAGTAATAAGCATGCTAAATAATAAGACTTTATACCAAAAAGTATAAAATGGCACATGTCATGATAATCATGATGATAAGATACAAACTAAAAATTGAGTAGATGTTAGAAATAAGAAGGGAAACCCTAATGGTGCACTAGGGTTTTGAAATAATGTGCTCAAAGTAAGATGTGTTCACCAAATGTTTTAACCTTTTAGGACTTAGATGAATGTAAATTCTATGTTGTAAAAGAGTTGATTATAATAAATTAGGGTAGAAATATGCAATAAATATAGCTATTAATTTTCAAAAAAATAAACTTAACTTGACCTTTCTTAAATAGCAATCAATAATGTAAATGAGATCTTAGCTAAGAAATGATTGAGATAGATGCTCTAGAGGCTAAAAACTAAGGCAAAAGTTGGTTTGAGTGTTATAAATAGGATCTAAGTGTCAAATACCCTCCTAGATAATAGTTCCCTAATTAGATAATAACACTACGTGGTGCTAGTTTCCTTATTTTGGTAGTAGTGTCCTCTATAAAGTATTATTCTAAGCTTTTAGGTACACTTATAACTAGGTTTGACAATCCTATTACTACATCCATGAGTTTTAGATCCATGTAAATGACCTAATTTGATTGATTTTATGTGTAGACCCTAATATTCCTTGTTATTAGGGAATTTGATTGATATAAGCAATAAAGTGTGTTTTTATTGGGGTAGGTTGGACATCCTCAACACCCCGTTGTGATGGTAGTTGCCTATATACCAATACTCTGAAGAGGGATCAAGCCCAATGTAGTTCTCCCCACCTAAGTGATGGTACAAGTGTAAGTGAAGCTAGTATGATTGTTGACTTGAGTGATTTTAATGTGTTTGATACTAGAAATTTTGGTAATATAAGCTTAGGAATGTTGTATATGGTTGTATACATAAGTAGGGTAGAATAGGGATTGATAACCTTAATTGTGCATAACTTGTTTTGAATTTGTATGTGTAATTTTTTACATCCTGATTTCTCTCTAAACTTAATAACCTATTAATTAGTGGATTATATGGTTATTGATTGTCTAATTTCTATTTTGGTGAAGTTGGATTTTATATAATGATGTATGGACAATTATATGTAGCTTATTTTCATTATAGTTAACTAATTAAGTTAGTTTTACTTGTATGTTACGTACATTTTGGTCATGTTTATTTAGTTCATTAAAATAGTATATTATGAATTTTTTATTGATTCAAGATAACTACCTTTACTATTTTGAGGTGGATATAGGTTAGATCCATTCCCCATACTATGACAAAGGGATATCATCATCGAAGAGAGTGAAGTAGATGGAGGCATTCGAGGATGATAGAATGAAGAATATGAACTCTATACACACCAAAAATAGATAATATATTTTTGGTTGCTATTATGTTATATGCATTTAAAATGGTTGATTCTCATGATGATCTAGTTTTTTGTTTGCTAATGTGAGATTTAGACTCTTATATGTGTTGTCTTACTTAGCTTAATTCATGTGATGATGTTACTATAACATATGTTTTAGGAGCTTTAATTTTCCTTACTACTATCTTCAGTATTTATGTGATTAATTATACAAACATTCTTTCTTCCCTGAATTACTATAATTGAATGAGTGTGAATTTATTTAGAATTGTCAGTGTCTTGTTTATAAGATACATTACAATAGAGGAAAAAGGGACTCATGTATCTTATTTATTATATAATTATTAATTTGAACATAAATGCAAGGTAAGGGTTAAATTGGACTTAGCATGGTCATTGTGTTTAGTAAATATGATAATGTTCTAATGTTATTTGGAAGTTAATCTTAACTTTCATAATGGTTAAATTATTATTATTATAATGTTTAATTTATTTTGGGGAAGTCAATGTTATTATTCATTAAACCTTAAAAGGGTTGTATTATGTGGAAATTTATCGAATTAGGTTTTTGATTGGTGTTAACATTGTGTCAATCAAGCTATCATGCAAAACATAGACTTCATTTTATATTTTACATGGTAAAAACTTGTATTTATGCCCAAGTTATACTATTTAGTTTCTCATGTTAATATTTCTTCAATGAGCTCATAATGAGCATAGGGAGTTCTAATTAATAAATAGGGAGTTGAGTTAGCATGAACATAACATGCAGGTAGATAAAAGAGAAAGAAATCAATGCCTAGGGACACACGAGAGATAGAGGAGGAATAAGAATGAAATAATAAGGTATTCAATCAAGTTTGGAATAAATCAATTCAAATTTGACAAGGTCATGACTTCACATACTATGAACATAAGAATCTTATAAGGGGATATTAGTATCATGTTAGTGTATGAAAACAAATCCAAAACAAAACAAGCTAATTATAACACCTTATGCCTAGATATTTGGGGGAACTTAGTAAGGAAATACTATTGATAAAACACAACTAAAAGGAAATAAAACAAACATTTCTCACCCTCCTTGAATGCTCCAAAGGCTCTACTTGTTGGCTTGCTTGGCTTGTGCTTCAACGGTTTTTGTCAATGGAGTTTTGGCTATCCTCCACCTCCTCTTGGCATCATTTGGCTTGTGGCTTTGGATTGTGAAGATTATCTCAAAAATTGGGCATAATAACACTATATCAAATAGATTTTAAACTCATTTAAGCATTATAACTCTAAACCAAAAAAGCTTAAAATTATGAGTGTGACACCTTGTACTTATAGTTTTTACAAATGATTAGAATGAACCTAAACCATCCATCTCAAGATGAAGATGTGTGGCTAATAATCCATTCAATTTTGGAGGATAAAATCAATAAATTCCCTCATAAATATTTGGGATAGAGAGGAATTAAAGAGGCATTAGAGGGTTTAATTACATATTGTTTACAATTATGACTTATGGATACCACCCCATAAAATGATGTCTTAGGCGATGCAGTTATTCAATATCAATTTCCATAAATGAAATATTCAACAAGTTCCATGGAAATTTAACTTAAGCTTTAGATTCAAATTAATTAGCCTTAAACCTGATTTATCAATTTTGGTGTAAATCTTGGCAATTGGTGCACAAATTAATCAAAATGGTCAAAATGTCATATTATTGGCTCAAAATTTGACTAGATTAGAATTAGAAGGTGAGGTTAGATGCATTGAAACCATTATCATATTTAAGATGTTACCAACACAAATTAACAAAGGCACCTGTCTCTTGTAATAAATTTAGTAGAAAAGAACAATCTAGAGCACCTAGGTATGAAATCATCATTTTGACTCAAAATGATCTGATCAAAGTTGGGTATCTCATAAAATACATTACCCCATTTAAGGATACATTGGATAAAATTGGCACTTGTATATGATAGGTTCAAACCATTTAGCACATTTTAATGTTTTTAGGCCAAATTGTCATATTTGATAGAAATTGGTCTGACGCTTGATTAGAAGTCATCGGTGGCCACTTTTAGGTGTATACACATAACATTTTCAAAATTTAATTGATTATTGACACTTTGTATCTTTTAGGAACCTATCGAGTCTCAATATTTGTGAGTACATGTCTTAAGGGGTGCACCAAGAAAGGGTTGGGTAAACCATCGATGCTTTGTAAGATTGTTGTCCCTTCTCTACTTGTCATCTACACACTTGTCTCATAAAACCATTAACCCTAAGATTTCTCTTCTCATTCCAATAATTTTCCTCTTTCCATTCTCTATTTCTTTCCTTAACACCCTTTTGGATAATTAGTTGTACTAGGGCAACTGGGTCAACTCAGTACAGTTTAGGGGTATTTTTCACTTTTTTAGCTTGTTAGCCTTTCAGTCAATTTAGCTCAAACCTAGTAGATAATCCTTGAAAACACATAGGATCAAATAGGTTGACCCTATACAGTCGATGTTTCTGGAATGATTTAAGATAAGATGTGCCTATGTATATAATTTCATTTCCCACCATTTCATAAGAGAAGAATTATTAGTAAATAAGTGCAAATAAACATCTACTTACTGACCATTATACTTGAAGAATAAATCTTAGGGTTCCATTATTTATTTGGAGATATGGATCCTATCTTATGGATAAGTCTTTTGGATGCTTAGATAGGTTGTGTATCCTAGATATGATTTATCTTGTTTATCCTTACATACCACAATATTCTCTTGTGAAGCACTTTGGCCAAAGAAAAGATTGAGGCTCGATGGGTTTGTATTCAAAGGTAAGTATTCCTAACTTTATTTCTCTTTTGTAAGAGTAGGTAGATAATGAATTTATATTATTCTCCCATGTATTAGGATTTCTTATACATTGACATGAGTATATGTCTTCTAATACATGTTTAATTTAGTTGTTTTATTATTTATAACCCCCACTTTGTGCCACAAGATTTAGTGTGCACTAGATTAGATTTTATTTTTTTAAGAATAGAATAAATACTTTAAACCTTAGGACTCCATTAGGGTTATTATACGATTGTGTTAATCTATAGGATTTGAAACCCTTCCTAGAATGATATGTTGTGATAAGTAATCCCCTGATCAAGTCTAGCAGATCCCCATATTTGTCATACTCTCGCTTAACAAGTGTATTTTTAATAAAAAGTGTAGGTATACTTTATCTTCTCTGAGCTAGAATTGATTTATATATATGATGCATTTCTGATTGCATACATTAGGTGTCTATAGTTTTCTCATGTTTTGGAAGGTGTTACAAGATATAGGAATAGGAACATCTTCTTGAAGAATTAAAAGGTCATGTATGTATACACTTTCAATGACAATGGATGAACTGTATTTTCCCACTTGAGGGAATAATTGGCAAAGGGGTGGGCAATCGGTCCCTCAAAAAAAAAATATTAGACCAAAAGGATGAAAATGATGGGGTGAAAACATAATGATTTATCCAAAAGAATTTATAATCATTGAGAATGTATGTGGGAATGTGTATAATGGTTTTCCAAAAGGTGGTTATAATCATTGTACCCTAATAGTGGCAATGTGATATGATAACACAATGATTTTCCCAAAAGTGGTTATCATCATTGAGAAGATGGAGCTGCCCTAGTTAGGATAGACAAATAGGATAACAACATGCCCTTGTTGGGTAGAAAAAAGTAAATTATTGGTGACAACACAATGATTTTCCCAAAGGTAGTTAGAATCATTAATAATGTAGGTGGGATGATGTGTAATGATTTTCCCATAGGTGGTTATAATCATTGGACCTCGATTATGGCAAGCATGATTGATTGGTTAATTATGGAAAATATGATGTGGGTAACTTGATATAGAGGATAAAGATGAATTGGGACAACCTCCTAATAGGGATATGTTCATCTTTAATAACAAAGTTTGAAATTATTGTGTTGTTTAATTACTCTATTTTGGATATGATTTGGATCAGAATGTTTTTGATGATGAGGCTGAGGAGATGTTGATGTTGCCATTACTGAGTAGACTTACTAAAGCTAATTTTTTCTATAGCACATGATGGTAGGCATCATGGTAGAACACCATGAGGATTAGGTCAAATGATGCATAAGGATTGACTCCTAGGATCCAATACTCAATAGAAAATAATTCACCAATGATAAAAGCCATTATGGCAACTTAGATGTAGGAATATAGATGGATTCAAGTATAAATGCACAAGAAATCACCCAATAAATGTATTTAGACTAAATCAAGGCAATAGTACTGAAAGCAAATGAACAAGCACACACACAAAAAACAAATAAATAATCAAAGAAAAATAAACAAATAACAATTAGTCCTAATGTTATTACAAACAACACAATAGACATTACCCCTAGAAAATAGGTGACAATTTAAAAAACAAACATGAAGGGGGAATAGAAGAAAAGGAAAGGGGTGGATGAGTTGTCTTCATGTGCACTAGGTAAGTGGACATTGCCTACATAGTTCCATGGACATGATATCCAACAAAAACTTTAGGCCAAATGTAGTTCTCTTAGGAAATGGGAAGAAAATGATAACTAATGAAAAACAAAGATGATAGATGTGATAGATTAATAGGAATAGTCTTGAAAAATGGTAAGTGCATGGGATAAAAAGACAGAAAGGATGTGGAAACTAAGTGATAAGTGATTTACTTATAACTTAGTGAGGGTTACCAGAATCCTTTAGGCAAAGAAGTGGTCATTATTTTTGTTGTTTTTTTTTCTAAATCAATTTTGTAATTGTTTTTGGAATCTTGGAGTAACTCAACTCAATCAAAAATGATGAGATAATAAATAGTTCAAGATCATAAAATGGTGATAGCATGGCTTATGTTTATCTCAAAATGGTGATAGCATGGATTAGGTTGCTCATAAAATGGTGAGAGCATGGCTTAGGTTGCTTGTAAAATGGTGAGAGTGTGGATTAGGTTACTCATAAAATAGAGAAAACATAGGAAAAGGGTGACTAAGATAACCTTGATAGGTATCAAGTGCTACCTACATAGTCCTAAGATGAGACCTTAATCACTATAGTTTCACCCTACAATAGAGGAATATAACAAGTATAGCAACCATTTCAAATAAAATAAGTACATTTGGTATGATGGCATAGTACAACATAAGAATGGCTAGTTGGTATGGTCAAGTCAAAATAAACAAGTGTTACCCCTCGTTTTCCCATAGGTGGTTATAACTAGGATACAATGGCATAAGTAAATGATACTAATTTTCCCATAGGTGGTTATAATGAGTAGCATGACAATGAAAGAGAATGAAATAATAAATGAAGGATGCAACTCCCAAACATATGTCTTGCTACTCTAAAATACTACCTTTGTTTGGAATGCTTGAAAGAACTACTAAAACTAAATATGAATCTTCTTACTGAAAGTGTCTATGGAATTAATGGAATAAAACTTAGGTCAATGGGCTAGGTAAGGTCAATGGGGTAGAAAATAAATTTATTGATGGGAAAGGTATGGTAGAACGGCTAAGTGATAAGGAAAGTGATAGGTTTGTAACATGATAGAATGGTACAAAGAAGAATATTGATAATATGATACATGTTGAAATGATCCTTATAGATAATACACTAAGTTAGTCAATTATAGTACCACTAGAGGTGTATAATGTTCATTAGCTCATCAAGTTCATCTTCATTCAATGTAGTAAGCTTGCATGCTCCAGTACCAAAATTTTCAATAATGATGAAAGGGCCTATCCAATTTGGTTTGAACTTTCCTTGATGATTCTTTTCGACCATGGTATTATTTTTTTCTCTTTAAGGACAAGATCACCAAGTTCAAATTCTTTATGTCTGGCATGCTAATTGTATTGTCCATAGAGATGGTTATGGTATGATTGCAGATTGTTGAGTATGATCATGCATTTCTCATCAAGTAGTTTTATCTCTTATAGGTGGTCTACTTGGTAGTCTTCATCACCTAGGACATACTTCAAGGACATGTGTAGAGAATTCAACTCAACCTCAATGGAAATAATGACCTTAGTGACATAAATAAGATATTATAGATTGGCTCTTATGGGGGTATAGTGATTGGTGTGGTATGCCTAGAGGGCACAGAATATTTGGAGGTGCCAATCATGGCCAGTATCATTGACAATATTTTTAAGGATGTTGACAATGGTTTTATTGGATGCTTTTGCTTAGTTGTTACCTTGCGAGTAATATGTTGTGGAAAAGTGTTGAGTAATCTTGTCCTTGGCACATAGTAATTTGACATATTTATTTTTGAATGATCTACCATTATCATACATAATTTTAGAGGAGATACCATAACAGAAAATGAGATGGTTAAAAATGAATTTGGAAATTTGATTTCTAGTCATGTAACTGAGGGGTATAAATTCAAACTACTTAGTGAAGTATTTAGTGGTGGTAAGAATGTGTTTAGAGGTAGGGTTTATCTTCCCAATGAGGTTGAGGTCCCATGTAGTAAATGGCCATGGTATAAGCATTGGTTTCAAAGTTTTGGCCAAAACATGAATCAGATTAGTATGTCATTGACATTTTTCACACTTATTCACATATGCAACTACATCTGCATCTATTGTGGGCCAATAGTACCCAGTACATAGGATATTTTTAGAGAGGACTGCTAGTGTGGGCTCCACATACTCCTTCTGAACATCTTATAATGCTAGAGTAGATTCTACCAAGGTTAAACAATGAAGTAAAGTTCCATAAAAACTATGGCAATAAAGGGTTGATCCAATCAAGGTATAACGAATAGTTTGGTTAATGAAGGCTTTAGATTTTTATGAGATATGTCAAGTGGAAAAACATGGTCATGTAAATAGGCATATAGGTCAAAATACCAAATATATTTGGGACCAACAATATCATAGATCATCACAATGGTTGAAGATACATGAGCTAACACTAGTAAATTTTTGATGATGAACTGATATTCTTTAGTTGTGTTTATTTGGAGAATTAGAGATCCAATAGTAGCCATAGCATCTATAGTTTTGTTGTTGGCTCTTGGTATATGCTCAAACTAAATGTTGGAAATTTTTTGCTTAAGGGTGTTGACCATGGCCTTGTATGGCACTGGGTTATCATTTTTGGTCTAAAGTGGTATGTAACTTGATTGATGATTAACTAAGAATCACCATAAATCTTGAGATGAGATATTTTCCATTGTACCACTTGGTGAAGCCCTACAACAAGTGATTCATATTTGACCATGTTCTTAGTATAAGGAAAGTTGATCCTAAATGCTTTAGGGATTAGATCACCCTATGGTCTAATAAATAAAAGGCCTAGCCCTAATCTATGTGTTGTGAATGCTCCATCAAAATATATCTTCTAGTGCTACTTCTCAAGAGGTGTGTGAATGATGGTCATTATAAATTCATTATGAAATTGTAATGTGAGCAATTCTATATCAACAAGGGGTACTTTAGTAAGCTGATCTATAAGAACTTTCCCCTTAATGTATTTTTGGCTGATGTCCTTGATGTCAAACTCACTAAGAAGCATGATCCATTTGGCCATGAGACATTACAAAGCTATTTTAGATAGTAGATACTTGAGTGGATCTACTTTTAAGATAACCATGGTTTTATTTTTTAGCATGTAATGGCATAATTTTTTAGTTGTAAAGACCATAGTTAAATAATATTTTTCAATGTGTATAATTATGTTCATATGAGAATAGTGTATAAATTAATTACTACATGGCATGCTCCTATCCATTATCATTATGTTGAGCCAGAAGTGCCCCCAAGGCATTATCAGTAATTGATAGATATAACAAGAATGGTTTTCTGAGTATAGGAGGCAACAAAACATTTGGGTTTACAAAATAGTCCTTTAACTATTGGAAAGCTATCTGGTAGTGATCATACTAGTGGAAATTGGCCCCCTTCTTTAGAAGATGCATAAAAAGATTGAATTTTTTGGCCAATTATGATATGAAGCATTAGATAGACTGCATCTTATGATGGAGTTGCTTGAAATTAGTTAGTGGTGACATCTGAGTTATGGTTCTTACTTTGGCTAGATCAAATTCAATGCCTCAATGAAACATAATAAAGCCAAGTAATTTTTTAGAAGTAAATATAAAGACACACTTCTTAGGATTGAGCCTAACTTTGTACTCACATAGTCTTTCATTTATTTTACATAGCACTATTGGATGATTGGCCTTGGTCTTTGATTTATCAATAATGTCATTGGCATAGTCTTCAATAATGTCATGCATCATATAATGAAATATGATGGTCATGTATCTTTGATATGTGGCCCCAACATTTTTAAGACCAAAAAAACTAATTTGATAATAGAATGTTCCCCGTGGAGTGGTAAACATTGTCTTGTGCTAGTCTTCTGGTGTTATTTTGATCTTATTGCAGCTTGAGAAGCCATCCATTAGTGAAAGAATTTCATAACCCATTATGGATTTGACTATCATGTCAATGTTTGGCAAAGAAAATTTATCCTTAGGGTAATGTTTACTTATATCATGGAAATTAGTATAGATTATGATTGTTTCTATATTTTTTTGACTTGCACAATATTTGATATCCACTCTAAATAGTTGATTGACTGAATACATCCTACTTCTAAGAGTTTTTCCAACTCTTTATTTACTAATATAGTAATGCGAGGATGCATTTTATGCAACTTTTGTTTCACTAATTTGGTATTAGGATGTACCACAAAGTAGTGCATAACCAAGGTGGGGTCCAAACCTAGCATGGAGCTAGGTGTCCAACCAAAGCTTGAAATGTGTTAGGGGTTATATCATTTAAAAACATGAATTGGTTAAGGAACTTATTTAAGATGTTTTTTTGGATTGTTGACATGTGAAACAAATCTAAAATGGAGATTTTTAATGACATCTTTTGAAATTGTTCCATAATATCAAACATCTTTTCCTAGATAGTTTTAAATGGCTTGTTATAAGGTAGAATGGCTAGTTGGATGATGGGCAATGTAGCAGATCGTTATGGGCCTGGGATGGTAATATTTGACCTCTGAGTTGTGATTACATAATTGGGTTGGCATAAAATACCATGGTTGCTAAAAAATGATGGTGTTATTGGAGGACCAGATAAGACAAGTCTCGATTATTGGTGCACTTATGTGTGGTAACAAGGCAAGGACAAGTTATTGATATTAGGTACAAAATTAGTAATCCTTATTTTCTAATATGCATATATGTAGTCCTAGGTAAAAGAAGGATTATCAGTATGATTTTTTGATTGGCATTATTTATCAAAGGTCTTGATTGATTGGTATTTGATCACAAATTGATGGAGATGCTGGAAATGTGACCTCCTGCAATATGGCCTACAATCCTGTTGTAGTCATGTGTAATTATATGGTAGGTATATTGGTTATTATTGTTCTAACCTTGGTCCCATCCATTAGGTTGACATTTTTGGTTCTAATGGTATTCATTTGTTTGATTCTTTTGGTTTAGCCTTGGTTGTTTATACTATTATTGATGTTGTACTGGTCATTGTTTTTTTTTTTTGTTGTTGTTACTACTATGGTTGGTTTTTATGTTATGGAAATGGGTTTTAATATATTTTGAGGCCCTAATTTAAAGTAAAATCACTAGCATCTATTGTTATTTCCCCATTTTCCAACATATTTGGAATCAAATTTTTGATCTACATATAACGGTGCAAATTATGTTCATTAACTAGATGATATTCAAAAAAAATATTTTGGTGGTGTGATCTACAAATTTGACTCAAGAGAGGATGTTTAGTATGGTGTTAGTTTCAAAATGAAAACAAGATGAAATAAATACACTAATAACATAACATCTCTAGGCCTAGACACTAGGAAGAGATTATTGAATAAACACAAATGATAAACACAACTAAAAGCAAGGAATCAAATACAAGAGTTCCTTCACCTTCCTTGGATGTTTAAAATGTCTTTGTAATGGTGGCTTGCTCGGCTTGTGTTCATGAAGTCTTCATCAAAGGAGGCTTGGATATCTCCTCTTCTCCTTGGCACCTTTATCTTGTGGCTTGGCTTGGATTGGAATCATTTTGTCATTATAACACTAGTTGCATGAAGCTTTTGGAACCAATATTACATTATAAATTTTCACAAATTAAGCTTAGAAATCATGTTGTGAGGCCTCCTATTTATAGATTTTTGGATTTGGCTAGAATCAACCTTAGTCATTTATCTCAAGATTGAGATGTGTGGTTGAGAATTAATTCAATTTTGTAGTTAAAATTTATAATTATCCTTATTATGGCATTGGAATAAGGGGAAATTAAGAGGCATGGAGGGCATCATGGAAGGCATTGATGAGGCATGGGAGGCATGAATCCTGATATTTTTAGCATTTATGGCCTAGGGATGTCTTCCCAAGAAATGAGGTCACTTGATGATGCATGTATTCAATATTCATTTATAAAAACAAGTATTCAACAAGTTTTCATGGAATTATTAATTAGGCCTTGATTTGAGTTAATTAGCTCTTAAGCATGATTAAGCACTTTATGCCCAAATTACACAAATTGATCAGAATGTCTTGTTATTGGTCCAAAATTTGACTAGATTAGAATTGAAAGGAAATGGCAGATGCATTAGATGTGTATTACCATTTAGGATGTTTCTAACAACAAATAAAAAAGTCATGAATCTTGTACAAAATATTTGATAGGAAAGAGTAGTCCAAAGCATGTGGGTACAAAATTAACATTTTGACTTGAAGTAAACTAACCAAAGTTAGTTGGCCCATAAATTGCATTACCCCATTCAGGGATACCCTAGCCAAAATTAGAACTTGAATATGTCACTTTCACATCATTTATCATGTTTTAGTGTTTTTAGGCTAAATTATGCATTTTAGGTGGAAACTAACCAAAATCCTAATTAAAGGTTATCAATGGCTAGTTTTAGGTGTTCATAGTTTGCCCCTATTTCGAAAGGCATTGCAAGATATAAGCATAGTAACATCTTATTAAATAATGAAAAGGTCCTATATTCCTATAATTACAATGATGATAAACTAATTGTATGGTGCCCCATCAAGGGAACAGTTGACAGAAGGAGGTTAGCAAATGGTCCCTCAAAAAGAAAGAAGTGAAATGAGGGGACCAAAGAAAATAAAAAAGATGGGGTGAAAACATAATGATATTGAAAAAGTAGTAAAAATCATTGATAATGCAAGTGGGATGGTGCACAATGGTTTTCCCAAATGTGGTTATAAACATTGTACCCTTATAGTGGCAACATGGTGTGATAACACAATGATTTACTTAAAGGTAGTTATAATCATTGAGAAGATGGAACTGCCCCAATTAGGATAGACAAACAAGAGAATAACATGCCATTGTTTAGGTAGAAAAATTAAAGTGGTGAAAACATAATGATTTGCCCAAAGGTGGTTATAATCATTGAAAGATGTAGGGGGATAATGTACAATGATTTTCCCATAGGCAATTATAATCATTAGACCTCAATTATGAAAAACATGATAAACTTGGCTAAGGATGATGATAACTTAACACAGAGGGTAATGATGAATTGGAACAAACTAATAGTAGGCAGATGCTCATCTAAACTAATAAATGTTGAAATTCTTTCACAGTTAATTACTTTATTTGGGATATGATTGGGAGTGAATCAAGATGTCAATGTTGAAGAGATGCCACCATTGCTGAATAGACTTCTTGAAGCTAAAGTTTATTGTAGCATGTGATGGTAGGATTTATGATAGAACACAATAAAGACTTGACCAAAATATGCATAAGGACTGACTCCCATAATCTAATACTCAATAAAAAATAATGCACTAATGAAAAAAACCATGATGATAATGTAAACATATGAATAGGGATGGATTCAAGTGTAAGTTTGGACAAGGAATCACCTAATGAACACATATAAATTCAATCAAGGCAACAGTGTTTAAAGAAAAAAAATAGGAAGACAAATAAAGAAAATAGAAATAAACAAACAAATAATACAATAAAACCCCTATGAACATTACCTCTAAAAAATAGGTGACATCCCAATAAATGAAATAAATGGGGGAATAGAAGAAAAGGGAGGGGGTGTCTGAGTTATCTCCATATGCACTAGGCAAGTGGATTCTACTTACATAGTTCCATGGATGTAATATCCAATAAAAAATTTAGGCCAAATGTAGTTCTCCCAGGGAATCGGAAGAATGTGATAACTGAGGAAAACAAACAGAATGGATTTGATATAGTAATAGGAATGGTCTTAAAAAATGGCAAGTGTATGAGAGAAAAAGGCCAAAGGGGATGGGGAAACTAAATGATAAGTGATTTGCTTATAACTTAATAGGGGTTCCCAGAATCCTTAAGGCAAAGAAGTGGTCAATATTTTTGTTCTTTTCTAATAATTTTTCAAATGTTTTTAGAAGTTTTGGAGTGGCTTAATTGAGAATGATGAGATACTAAATGGTTCAAGATCACAAAATAGCGAGAGCATTCAAACTAAGGTTGCTCACAAAATGGTGAGAGCATGGCTTAAATTTCTCACAAAATGGTGAGAGCATGGCTTAGGTTTCTCACAAAATGATGAGAGCATGGCTTAGTTTCTCACAAAATGATGAGAGCATGGAGAAAAGGGTGACTGAGTTAAACTCAACAAGTATTTATCACTACCTACATAGTCCCATAGTAGGACCTTAAGTCACTGTAGTTTTGCCATTATAGTAGAGGAATTCAACTAGTGCAATAGTCAATTCAAACAAAATAGGCATAATTAGTAAAAAGGCGCAACATGACATAGCAAGTGGAAAACTGGTATGTCAAGTTTTAATGTTGCCCCTAGTTTTCCCATATGTAGTTATAACTAGGACATGATGGCATAGATCAAAGGTATGAATTTGTCCAAAGGTAGTTATAATTAGCAACAAGACTGGTGGTAAGAAATGTTAGGTTGTGGAGCTAAAAGCTTCACTGATGCAAACAGAGGAGGAGGTTGCAGAAGGGTTGCGGAGCGTCTCAGACGCTAACGTCGGTTAGGCCAACCAACATCGATAGGATTGGACCAGAAGGCAATCGACGTCGATTATTAGTCGGCTAGCGTCAGCAACCCCCAGATAAACAGGGACCAACGTCGGTCACCTATGGTTCGAGCTGCGAGTATATTACGAGTAGTTGGTTGATGAACCAAGTGTTTGCATGACAAGAGCTAATTTTAGACTGAGAGCTGCAGATCTAATTATTGTAATTAGATGTCTAATTATTGTTTGGATGAGATCTATATAATAAACTCATGGTTTTATTATAAACTTGTGCTAGAGAGTAAGAGAGCATTATTATAAGCTCCTTCTGTGTGTGAGGTGAGCAATGGTGTGTTCCTCCTAGTGCCACAGTACCAAGGTGGGTGTTGGATTGGAGAATCAATAGGGTTATTCATGTATGTATGATCTTGATCATCAAGTGAGCATGGCTACGATAGGAGATCTACATGGTAAGTAAGATCATTGATATGTAGGTGTATGTGTGTGCAAGGTCAAGGTTCACAGGTGTGCCGAACCAGATTGATTTGCAAGTGTGCAAAGTTAGAGAGGACAGCAACACAACAGGGAGCAGTATCAGGTAGGATCTACTTGGAGTACAAGTATGTACTCAGAACAAAGAGAAAGGCAAGGAAGATCCTTCCATAAGTAAGGTCTATTGAGGTGCAGGTTGTTGTAAGTTCAGGGGAGATCTACTTGGAGTACATTTGTGTACTTGTGGAGTGTGTGGAGCACTTGTGGTGTGTGTTGAGCATAGGTATAATGTGAACACCAACTTTGTGTTTGAGTTGGGTGTTGGGACCTAAAAAAGAGAGATTTGAGGAGAGAATTACTATTCACTTGAGGTGTGGGAAGCCTCTAAAGAGGTGGTGGAGAAGAAGTGGCATCTTCTTTATTGTATTTTTTTCTGCAAGAGTTTTAATACAAGTTGTGTATTGTCTCTCATATCTTGTGTTATTTCTGAATTCTAGTTACTTGTTGATTCTAGTTTTTTCTGCATATTAATTTGCTTGTATTTTGGTAATCAATTGTGTGCTTCTGGTTATTCATATCCCAACACGTGGTATTAGAGCTAAGGTTGCAGGAAGCAGTTTTGTGTTTGGTTACAGGTCACTCTCAGGGGTTTCTGATTGAGTGGGAGTAGAGCAATGGTAGATCAAAGTAAGCTAAGAATGGAGGAGTTCAGAAGCACAGATGGTCACTTACAGTCCTATGGAAAGAAAGAGTAGGTAAAAGAAGATTGTTGGTTTGTGGAAGATTAGCAAGAAGGAACTGAAGAAGCAGATGTTGCAAGGGATGTGGCACAGGATGCTCTGGGAGGTTTCTTGGATAAAGTTGAATCTTGTCTTATAGATTTAGTTGCCTCTTTCCATGCAGCCCTAGGTAGAGGAGCTGGTGAGCCTTTCCAAAGAATTGGCAAAGGGGAAGTGAAGCTGAAATTGCAGGTGGCCAACACATGGGTGTTGAAGGAGGTCATACAGGTCCCAGGTTTGGAGATATGGCTAATTTCTTTAGAAAGCTTGGGTGATGAGAGATGCATGAGAACTCTCATAGTGGATGCACTTGAATTAGTTGGTGGTAGTCAAACAGGTACTCTTTATCTACTTATTTATATTACTGATTCTACTTTTGTTGTAGAGACGTGGCTTCATAGGCTTGGTCACATGAGCAGGAAGGAGACGCATGTTCTTAAGCAAAAGATAGATATATTTGACAAGCTTAAGAATTGGAAAGCCTTGGTGTTCTTGGAGGAGATGGTAGATAGAGACCAGTGGATGGGGCTGGATACTTCTGAGCAGGGCAGTTTGGACATGGGATTGATTCAAAGGAGCTCGCAGGTAAAAAGTCATCACTCATAGGAAAACACAGGTACCGACATCAACAGGAAAATTGACGTCGGTAGTAGGTAAGACCAACATCAGTCATGAGGACTGACGTCAGCAGTAGGAGACACCAACGTCAGTAGGTTGGTAGTCAGGGACAGGCACATGGGAACCGATGTCGGTTGGATGCAAACTGTGTGGTGACCGAGGTCAGTCACTGTAATGGATTTTGGGTGGACAGCGAGCTGTCAAGGAGTCTCAAACACCCATATGGAGGATTGAAGATGTAATTAGGCCTCAAATTTGTTGTTCCTCTTTTTTATACTAGTTGCTGACTACAGAGCAGGAAGGATCCAGGAAACAGTGGGAGCGTGGCAGGTATATAATGCAAAACCAAGCAGAGACTTGGTAGGGTTGCCAGCAGGTATGAAAGCCACAGAGACGAATGGATACCTTAGTTGAAGAATAGAGAGAATGGACATGTGAGATGGAAAACCAGGTCATATGGTCTTAAGGGAGTTGTAGGATAGTGGGATAGGACTGACAGGTGGTACTAGGTGGATGACAAAGCAAAGCTTTAGTCAATGTCAGTATAACCATTATGTTTGTCTTACCAGGTGGATGATGGTCGCAACATTATCCTGTTGTTGTATGTGGAGGATGAGCTTGGTATAGGTTCAGACATACAGAGTTTTGCTAAGCTAAGGGTAAGATTAGTTCAGTGGCATGTCATGGAGAATTTAGAGCAGCAAAATTCTTTGGCATGGGAGACATGGAGGATCACAGGTTGATTTTGTCTCCAGTGGGAGCTGATGTGAATCAAGTGGTGGTGAGACGTAGGATGTAGAATTAGAGCACACCAAACATTGGATAGTTTAGTGTCTAAAATCACATGAGGTCTGCTATAGACCTGAGTTTGCCCAAGCAGTGGGTGCTATCAGAGAGTTAGGAGCCAATTTGGAGAAGTGAGTTCTCAAGGATTCATGCTATTTAGGGTCAGGACTTCACTACATGTGTTTGTAGGTTTGGATGCGGCAGGGTACTTGGATGACAGGAGGTACACCACAAGTTGTGTGGTGGGTTATCTTCAAGATTGAGCTTGAAGAGGGATACAAGCTAGGAAACAGATTAGATGGGGTACAAGTATAGGTATAGTGTAGTTGTTTATCTCCAAGTGGGAGATTGTTAGGTTGTGGAGCTAAAAGCTTCACTGATGCAAACAAAGGAGGAGGTTGCAGAAGGGTTGCGAAGCATCTCAGGTGTTGACGTCAGTCAGGCCAACTGACGTCGGTAGGATTAGACTAGAAGGCAACTGATGTCGGTCAGTAGTCAGCCGGCGTCAGTGACCCCCAGACAGATAGTGACCGACGTCAGTCACTTGTGGTTTGAGCTACGATTATATTATGGGTAGTTTGTTGACAAACCAAGTGTTTGCATGACAAGAGCTAATTTTAGACTAAGAACTGCGGATCTAATTATTGTAATTAGATGTCTAATTATTGTTTGGATGAGATCTATATAATAGACTCATGGTTGTATTGTAAACTTGTGCTAGAGAGTAAGAGAGCATTATTATAAGCTCCTTCTGTGTGTGAGGTGAGCAATGGTGTGTTCCTCCTAGTGCCACAGTACCAAGGTGGGTGCTAGATTGGAGAATCAGTAGGGTTCTTTATGTATGTATTATCTTGGTCATTAGGTGAACATGGCTATGATAGGAGATCTACATGGTAAGTAAGATCATTGATATGCAGGTGTATGTGTGTGCAAGGTCAAGGTTCACAGGTGTGTCGAACCAGATTGATTTGCAGGTGTGCAAAGTTAGAGAGGACAGTAACACAACAGGGAGTAGTATCAGGCAGGATCTACTTGGAGTACAAGTGTGTACTCAGAGCAAAGAGGAAGGCAAGGAAGATCCTTCCATAAGTAAGGTCTATTGAGGTGCAGGTTGTTGTAGGTTCAGGGGAGATCTACTTGGATTACGTTTGTGTACTTGTGGAGTGTGTGGAGCACTTGTGGTGTGTGTGGAGCATAGGTATAAGGTGAACACCAACTCTATGTTTGAGTTGGGTGTTGGGACCTAAGAGAGAGAGCTTTGAGGAGATAATTACTGTTCACTTGAGGTGTGGGAAGCCTTTGAAGAGGTGGTGGAGAAGAAGTGGCATCTTCTTTATTGTATTCTTTTCTGCAAGAGTTTTAATACAAGTTGTGTATTGTCTCTCATATCTTGTGTTATTTTTGAATTCCAGTTACTTGTTGATTCTAGTTATTTCTACATATTAAGTTGCTTGTATTTTGGTAATCAATTGTGTGCTTCTGATTATTCATATCCCAACACGAGTAGAGGAATTCAACTAGTGCAATAGTCAATTCAAACAAAATAGGCATAATTAGTAAAAAGGCACAACAGGACATAGCAAGTGGAAAGCTGGTATGTCAAGTTTTAATGTTGCCCCTAGTTTTCCCATATGTAGTTATAACTAGGACATGATGGCATAGATCAAAGGTATGAATTTGTCCAAAGGTAGTTATATTAGCAACAAGACTGGTGGTAAGAAAGAATAAGAAATAAAGGATGTAACTATCAAAAATTTTGTCACACTGTCCCAAATTATGATCTTTGTTTGAAGTTATTAAACAAACTGATGAAATGATCAGATACCTCAATGGTGAAACTACATAATGAATGGCAAAAACCAAGGTCAAATGGGCTAGGTTTTTACAAGACACTGGGTCGATAGGTTGGAAGTAGAAAGTGGATATGGAAATGAGGACATATAAGAATGGTATGTGTATAAAGAATAATAGTGACAAAAAGGCATAATTAAAATGGTCCTTACAAACAATACACCTTAGCGCTTAAGAATAGTACCACTTGAGATGAATAATATTCATCAGCTCTAAAAGTCCCTCTCCATTTGGTGTGGCAAGCCTATATGCTCCTGATCCATAATCTACAGTGATGATGAAAGGCCCTATCTAGTTGGGTTTGAATTTCCCTTTATTTTTGTTCTTGTCCATGGTATTATTTTTATTTTATTTAAGAACAAGATCACCAAGTTTAAATGTTTTATACTTAACACATTGATTATATTGGCCTTTGAGTCAATTTTCATATGCTTGAAGATTGTTGAGTGCAGCCATGTATTTCTCATCAAGTAGGTCTAGATCTTGTAAGTGAGCTACTCGATAGTCATGATCGTCTAGGACATGTTTGATAGAGATGCATAGTGAAGGCAATTTGACCTTAATGGGAAGGATGGCTTCAGTACCATAATAAGTGAGTATTGAGTGGCTCCTATGGGGGTATGATGATTGGTATGGTATGCCTAAAGGGTGAGGAATATCTAGAGGTGCCAATCATGACCAATATCATTAGCAATATTTTTGAGAATATTGACAATAGTTTTATTGGATGCCTCAGCCTGGCCATTACCTTAAGGGTAATATGTTGTAGAAAAATGTTGTGTGATATTATATTCAATACATAATTAGTCTACGTCCTTTTTCTTGAATTATCCTCCATTATCAAATATAATGTCAAAGGGAATATAATAGAGGTAAATGAGATGGTTGAAGATGAATTTGGAAATTTGCTTTCCAATCACATAAGTGAGGGGTATAGCCTCAACCCACTTAGTGAAATATTTAGTGGGAGTAAGGATATGCTTATGGTCATCAGATGAAGTGGATTAAATCTTCCCCATGAGGTCAATTTCCATGTATAAAATGGCAATGATGTTAACATCAGCTTCAAAGTTTTTCCTAAGGCATGAATCAAATTAGCATGTCGTTGACATTTGTCACACTTCTTTACATATGCAGTGGCATCTGCATCCATTATGGGCTAATAATAACCCATACATAATATATTTTTCGATAGGACTACCCTACTCGAATGAGATCTGCATAATCCATAAAATTCTCTTAATGTTAATGTAGACTCTACCAAAGTTAAATAATGAACTAGAGTTCCATCAAAACTACAATGGTAAAGGGTAGATCCAAGTAGAGTATAACAAATGGAATGATGAATGAAGGCTTTGGTTTTTTTCTGAGAGAGGTTAGGTGGTATAACTTAGTCATGAAGGTAGTTGTAAAATTTTGAGTACCAGATATAATTAGGACCAACAATATCACAAATCATGGCAATGGTTGAAGGTTCATGAGCTGGTACTAACAAATTCTTGACAAGGAACTAATACTCTCTAGCTTTATCTATTTGTCAAATTAGAAAACCAATAGTATCCATGACATCTATAGTTTTTTTACTAGTATTGGGTATATGCTCAAACTAAATGTTGGTAATTTATTGTTTAAGAGTATCGACCATGTCTTTATATGAAACTAGCTTGTCATCTTTGGTTTAAAAATGATCTATGACTTGATTGATGATTAATTAAGAATCACCATAAACTTGTAGATGAGATATATTCCACTACACTACTTGTTGAATTCTTATAATAAGTGCTTCATACTTAGCCATATTGTTTATACAAGGAAAGTTGATTCTTAATGATTTGGGGATTAGATCCCCCTGTGGTGTAATAAACAAGAGACCTACCCCTGATCCATGTATAGTTAATGAGCCATCAAAGTATAGTTTCTAGGGATACTCCTCAAGAGGTATATCAATAATGGTCATGATGGATTCATCAAGAAATTGAAACTCGAGTGGTTGTGTATCCATGAAAGGTGCTTTAACAAGTTAATCTGCAAGAAATTGTCCTTTGATTACTTTTTGATTGACATAATCTATGTCAAACTCACTAAGAAGCATGATCTATTTACCCATTTTTCCTTGCAAATCTATTTTGGATAGTAGATACTTGAGCAGATCTACCTTTGAAATGACCATGGTTTTATTATTCAACATGTAGTGATGTATTTTTTTAGCTATGAAAACCATGGCTAGACAAGCTTTTTCAATAAGTGCATAGTTATGTTCATATGTAAGCAAGGTAAAACTTAGATAGTAAACAACATTCTCTTTTTCATTTTCATCATGTTGAGCTAAGAGTGCCCCCAGGGCATGATCGATAGCTGATAGGTATAATAAAAATGGCTATCTTGGCATAGGAGGTACCAAAATAGGTGGATTAACAAGATATTCTTTGAATTTTTTAAAGTTATTTCATAGTGATCATCCCAATGAAATGCAACTACTTTCTTCAAAATATGTTTTAATGTATGGCACTTATCTACTAACTAAGAGATGAAGTGTTCGATTGACTAGATCTTACCCTGTAAACTACAGAGTTACTTTAAATTGATTAGTGGTGGCATCTTGGTTATAAAATGGACTTTAGCTAGATCAACTCCAATACCTCTAAGAGATACAATGAATCTAAGTAATTTTCTTGAAGTTACACCAAACACACATTTCTTTGGATTAAGTTTGACTTTTTAGTCTCGTACTCTTTTAAATATCTTATGTAGCACTGCTAGATGGTGGGTCCTAGTTTTGGATTTTCCTAATATGTCATTGACATAGTCTTCAAAAGTATCATGTATCATATCATGGATTATGATAGTAATGGCCCTTTGATATGTGGCTCCAACATTCTTAAGGCCAAATGGCATAACCTGATAACAAAATTTTCCCCATGAAGTGGTGAATGCTATTTTGTGTTGATCTTCTGGCACTATTGTGATCTAATTATATCCTGAGAAGCCATCCATGAGTGAAAGCATTTCATAACCTACCATGGATTAAATGATCATGTTGATATTAGGCAATGGAAAATCATCTTTAGGATAAGCTTTGTTGATGTCTCATAAATTAGTACAAATTCTAATCCCTTCAAGCTTTTTGTTAATAGGTACCACATTAGATATCCATTCTGAGTAGTCAATTGATTGGATACATCCTAATTCTAAGAGTTTTTCTAAATATTTATTTACTAATATAGTAATATGAGGATACATCTTACGTAACTTTTGTTTTACTAATTTAGCATCAGGATTAACCACAAGGTGTTGTAGAACTAAGGTGGGGTCTAAACCTAGCATGACAGAATAAGCTTGTGTAAAAATATCTACAAATTCTCTCAATAGAGCTGTAAATATGTCACATTCCTCCTCAGTGAAGGACACACCTAATTTTATCTATTTCAGTTCTGATGGAGTCTTGATGTTTACGTCTATCGTATATTTGACTATAAGGGTTGAACCATCTTTTAAGATAGCAGGCAATGACTTGAACTGTTGAACTATGTCAAGATCCTCTGTTAGGACTTACTCTTCAAATTCTCCTAGGCATGATGAATCTAAATTACCTAATGGGAGATCTAGACATGTGAAAAAAATAGTCAAAAATTCTTGAAGAATTTGATCAAATACTTGTTGTTACTCAAAATTGAACTCAGATCCATATGCAGGTTTAGCATTGGTGGCCTCCTAGTTTAAATTTGAAGAAGAATGAACACCCCTATCTAATGATGCTTGAAATAGGTTTTCACCATCAGACTAACCTTTATATTTACATTTTCCCTAGTCAAAAATCACCTCAAAAAGGTTTTCACTTTGGGACCTCAATGTTTTATTTATTTATTTTTGGCTAAGGGTGTTTACTCATTCTCCAAAATATGTTAGTAGATTCAATGTGATTGAGAATCCTGATTTGTGATCTCCCAATAGAATGTTGTCTCTAAAGCCTAAGAAATCACAAAATGATTCATCATTCTATAACTCATCAATTGGTAGACTGTATTCTTGTTGGTCCTAATCTATCAGTTAGGGATAATATAATGTCAATGGGTTGTGATGAACGACCAAGGTAAGTGTATAAATGGCTTTGTTATCAAACAAATTAGTTTCAGCTAGGTCATTAAAGGTGAGGCTAGGATCATACATCATCATCACTAGTCATTGGTGATGGAGTTTGAATAAGCTATGTTGGGTCACCCCCAGGTTGTTTAAATCCAAGTCCATAAGGTCTTTCATACGTGGTCATAGAAATTGGCTCAATCTTTCCTTGTTGATTTAGTTTGAGGCCTCTTCCTTCATATTTTGATGCTCCATGATCTTATTGGGAATAGCTTACTTTTCACTTTTATAACAATCAACTTTCTTGTCATTATATAACCATGATTTATCTCTTTCAAAACGGTCAGGTTCTAGGCTAGATGTTGGTACAAATGTGACAAGTCCCTTATCTTTGTTATTTTGTTGCTAATGCCTATGTGGGGTGACTTTAGGTCACCCAAAGGTTTTTGAATTTTGAGAAAGATTGGCAATATGAAATGTATCATGGGTCACCTACTCTCCTAGTCCATTATCTAAAATGGTAAAATGATTAGAAGCTTCAGGAGGTGGTATGTGGGAAAGAGAATCCAAGGTATTAGGATCTATGCAATTATTTGATAAATGATCAATAAGTATAGCCTTTCCTTTATCCTAATTGGAACTTGGATTCATACCATACTAATAATTATAGCTTTTAAATTTAGCCTCAAGATGTTTGTAGTGTTCATATGGGTGTAAATCTCTTGGAATATTCACTTCCATCCCTGACTAGGAAAACTTGATACATTGGTGCAACATTGATGGGACTGCATGAATCTCATGTAACCAAGGCCTTCTTATAAGTATGTTTTATGATAACTCAAGATCAATCACATGGAAAAGACTATCATGGGTTAAAGGCCCAATGATAACTAGAAAACTAATGGTGACTTGTGATTATCTTTCCTGATTATCATAAGCTTTGATAGTTATTGTCTCTAGCTAGAGATCTATCATTGTGTACCCAAGAAGCTTGATGAGCTTTAGGGACACTATGTTGAGGCCAAATCCATTATCTATAAGTAGACATTTCACTTTATGTCATCTTATATAAATTTATATGTATAATGGATTATTATGGAGTAGGCCAAGAGAAGACATATCACTTTGGTTGAATGTGACTTGTTGGGTTGGAGCTAGGTGTCCAACCAAAGCTTGAAATTTATTAGGGGATATGTCACTAGCAATAGTGGAGTGGGTCAAAAACTCATTCAAGATTTTCTTGTGGATTATTGACATTTAGAGCAAATTTAAAATAGAAATTTGTGCTGGTGTCTTCTGCAATGGTTCCACAATATCAAACTTCTTGTTTTGATCAGTAGTGAATGGTTTATTCTGAGGTTGAACGGTTGGTAGGATGATAGGAAAAGTGGTAGATGGTTGTGGGCTTGGGATATTAATCTTTGTCCTCTGAGTTGTGATTTCACAATCAAGATTAAATACTGGACCCTTATTGCTAATTATTTTTAGAAATGGCATGCGACCAGATAGGACAAGTCTTAGTTGTTGGTGTACTTACATGTGGTCACATGGAAAGAATGAGTTGTTGCTATAAGATTCAAAAGTGGAAGTCCTAGTTTTTTGGTTTACATGTATGCACTCCTAGGTCAAAAAAGGATTATCCATGTAATTTGGTTGGATAGTATTGTTTAGAAATAGTCTAGGTTGATTAGTGCTTGGTTTAGGATTAATGGATATGGTATTAATGCATCCTTAGATAATATGACCTACAACCCTATTTTAGTCATGTGCCATTGCATGGTATGTTTGTTGGTTTTTACCATTTTGACCTTGGTTTTTTGGATTCTACTACTAGTCTTGTCAATTCTATTAGTTTGGCTCTTGATTTTGATACCGTTGATTTTGTTATTACACTGGGTGTTGTTGTTGTTGTTGTTGTTGTTGTTGTTGCTAATTGTTTTATTGTTGATAATTGTTATGTCAAGGAAAAGGGTTTTGATAAATATCAAGAGTTTTATTGGAAGTGGAAGCACCATTATCCAATGTTATCTCCCCATTCTCCAATATATTATCAACTAAATGCTTGATTTGGACCCATCTTCATAGATTATGCCCATTGACTTGATGGTAGTCACAAAATTGATTTTCACAGTACCAATTAGGGTAAGAAATTCCTTAAGGATAATTCCTTGGTATAGGAAAACTAATCAAATTAGTAGGAACAAGCTTGCAAAATATAGATTCAATAGGTTCTTCTAGGTCACTAAAGACACGACATGTAGGCACGGTTCTCTTAGGAGGATGGGTTTGCAATGGTAAAGGCTGCTATACAATTTTTGGTTATTGTGTTTATGGGATTTGTTAGAGAGTTTATTGGGTAGGATTAAGCTGAAAAGGTGGTGTGGATGGTGTCTTCATAGTTTGTATATGACAAGATTTAGTTACTCCATTTTCTTCAACATTCCTATTTTGATTGAATTACTTCAATCTTTCTTGGTTATTGGCCTATGCCAGTTGCATTACTTTTACTTGAATAGGATGATGTTGTTGGTCATTTCCCTAAGTGGTATAATTAATCTTGATGACTCCTTTATGAATGAGCACTCTCTTGATCAACAAACCTTTATCAATGATATCTTTGAAATATATGTGCAAATCGCAGTTCCAAATGATAGGCTATCTCACTATGAAAAATTTTAGTAAACATAGTGTCTAATTATTTATCTAGTAAAATATGGGTGAAATGTCTTGTAAAGGCTCTCCATCATTTTAAATAACTTACAAAACTTTCCCTAGCTTTTTATTTTGCTTGTATTAGGTCCACTAATGAAATCTCACGTTTGAGATTATAGGAAAAGTGTTGCATAAATTTATTAGAAAGATCATCAAAGTACATCAATAAATTCTTAGGCAAATTTAAAAACCACTCCAAGGATTATCTATCCAAGCTCCTTGGAAACAATAACAAAAGGTATATGTCACTATATGCCACTGATTGACATGCAACAAAGAATTCGATCAAATGAGCCTTAGGGTCACCTTTCCCTTTATATTTGTCAAATTTGGGTGGTTCATATCTTAGAGGAAATGGTATATAAAAATACTCCATGTTAAATATATAGGAACACACATCATCTAATTTGAATTTTTTAATTTGCTTCCCCACTTGAATGGCAGCAATCACATCCTTCATTTGTTGTAATTCTTGGGATAGGACATAGGAAGGGATATTAGTTTGAGGGATATTATTAGTTTAATTAGATGGTTGGGAGGTCACAAGTGGGATGATTTTACTATGATATGATGGAGACACATGTTGGGGTACATTGGCTTGGTTGGGGAATGGACCAAGAATATGCATACATGGATTGGGAAATACCTGAAATTACACATTTGGTTACATGATATTCTGGTCTGGGTTGAAGATAAATGTTTGACTTGGGTGATTTTTTGGTTGAGATGAATGTATATAACTATATTGTGCTTATTATGGTTGAAAAGGGACATGTTGCCAACTAATCAAACCTTGATGTTGAGTGGGAACTTGTGGACCAAGACCTTGTCTCTGAATTTGTGGCACATTTTGAACCAATGGTTGTCTAGTAAGTACTTGATAAATATCGGGGCCTCCTTAATGCATGAATCCCTATGAAAAAGTGAAAGCATGTTACAGATTCGAAATCTATCACTGACCTATATTTGTACGTTGTTGACTAGTCATTACTTGGTTTTGAACTGGCATATTAGTTTGTGATTAAAGAGGTATGTTTATCATTACTTAGAGAGGAGGAACATTCGTTTCTCCCAATTGAGGTGGTAATGTATTTATCCTCTATTACATTGATACACTATATTATGTCTATTATTATGGAATACCACTCGCTACTTGTTGAGGAGGAGTAAGATTCATCACATTTTATCATTGAGCCATAACATTAGCCATTGTTTGATTATCTAATCCTATAGGTTGTATACTTGAGAAATCAACTAGTTGAGGCTGGGGTGCAAAAGCTCTTATTTCTTGGTATGATGATCATCTCATGGGATTAACTATAGGCACATATTGTTGGCTATTTTTTTGTGTGTTAGTACCATTTTGATTAAGATTGGATGTTGTTTACATATTGTCCACTATGTTTGGTTTGGTATTCAGTGTAGAAACTAAAAACACTTCTTCAATAACTAGCATATGCATCAGGTTATCTATCGAATCAATTTGTATAAATGGATCAGAACTTGGATTCTCTTGTCTATTTAATTCTATCAACACTCCTATTGAAGGTACTAGGTCAATGAGAGGCTTACTTACCATGTTCATTTGATTAAAATCACGTGCTATATTTAGGTAAGTTTGGTATGTTTTTTGCATTTGGTTACAGTGATATTTCATGATGGTCTTGCCTTGATTGGATACATTAGTGTCTTGATACATTTTTTGGACTAGAGCCATAGGATTGATAGAAGAGGCATGTTAATCATAAATGATATTGTGAGGCATTCTTACTAGACTTGGTAAACTTTCATGGGGGAAGTCTATAGGAAACTTGGCCCCTACCTCTATGGCTCTAACCAAAATATCATCTTTGTTCTCTAAAAAATTTCACTCAAACAAAATTAAATCATACATGGAACTTATATTAGTAGAATATGACTATTGAAGAACTAGTTTGTCCATTGTTGGTATTGTAACTAGGTATTGCATGGTTTGTTCTTGGTCCTATTTTGAATAAGGTAGTATGTTAACCAAGTAATTAGCTAATGGATCTTGGCGTTAGGCCCTTGATTGAGTATTATAAGAGGGATAAGAATCCATCTCATAAGCAATATTATCTATAAAGGGGTCTTGCACCATTTCTTCCTATGCAACTACATTACTAATCCTTGGATTATACATGAGTCCACTATGAGTGTAGGAATACATGTTGGGATCCATAGTCAATGCTTTGTGATAAAAGGTCAAAGAGTTATACAAACTCTAAAAAAGATAAAATTTAAAACAAATGATGTCTGAACTTGGTCTAGATTTGTCAAAAGGATCAAAAAATTTATGCAAAGATTTATGAGGAAACAAGATAGTGTAAGTATTTAACATTTCACTATTCACACAAAGGAAAAAAAGTAAATAGAACAAAAATCAAAATGCCAAACTCTAAGGTTGAAGTGATTCAAATCAGTCTAATCTAGGAATATAAAAGTTATTAGGTCTTTTGGCCAAATACGATGTCAAAAGCTATGCTCAAACAAGGCATGTGCTAGTAATCTTGGCCAAATGGTGTCAAAAGCTAGACTTTGAAAATGGATGAAAGTTTTAATCTAATGGATTTGAAACACTTCTAAAAAACACTAGGCATTTGATTCTTTGTCATGAACTTGATCAACTAGGTATAAGGTATGAAATAAAAGGCACTTTTAGCAATAGTTTATTTTCTCATAAATAATTGTATAAAACTTGGTTATTTTGATAAATAGGCTAGACAAAGGTAAGTGGTATAATTGTGTTTTAAACAAAAGGATCAAAAAAGGTACACTTGGATTGGTATGAAAATGTAGTAACAAATTTGGAATTTGATGCAAAAGGGTCTATGAAACAAAGTTTGAAATGATTTAGGTAGCATAATGACACTATAATACTCAAAAGGTGTGATAAAAAAGTTTGTTTCAAAGACTCTCTAAGGCAAAGACATTTTTCCACAATTTTGATAGCATAACACTACCTTTCTTAACTCAAAATATTGTGGTATATATACTTAAAGTGAAAGTATTTAGCATAAAATGGCTTAAGTCTATCAAGTGAGGACAATGATTATGAGTCTTAAATAGCCTTCAACCCAAATTGGAAATTAAACCTAAGTTCTCTCAAGTTTAGTGTAAATGGTGAACCCACTTAACACATCAACCCTATGAACTTGTAAAGGTGTAATTCCAAATTTAGATTACAAGGACTTAAACAACTTTGGTCAAGGTCTAGACTCAATTGGGCAGCATAACTGCACCAAAGTGGATGATATGACTCTCAATCTTTTGATGAACTTTGAACAAGGAAAATTGATGATCTCACATGGGTAGCATAATGCCTCTTTATTCAAATAAAAATGAGGACCATGTGTTTGGTTTTGGATTGTTTGTTTACACCAAGTTTTGACTCTAAACAAGACTTTAATCTAGGACAAGACCAACTAATTAATCACCCTTAGATCCTAAACTGACAAGGTTGTTTGGTACTATTGGAATCCATAAATATACTTCATTTGAGAGGATTTTAAGTGTTCTTCCAAAAGTAAGTGCCTATTATATAGTAGGGTTTTTACACGCCCACCCACCTTCTCTCAAATGATAGTACTATAACATGGACCTTGAGGTGCACCTTGCACCAACAATACTTTTGTGGCAAGTGGGGATTTTATCTAAAATCTAACAAGTTTCTAAATGATCTATGGGAATCAATTGCACAATGACTTTCATGCCAAATAATGAAAAATAAAATCATATATTTTGGGTATGTATCACATGGTTTATTATAAAAAGGTTTAGTCCTTTTTACAGCTATTACATCTTATTATTCGCTCAGAGTAGAGTGATGTCCTAAGTGTTAAGGTGTGGAGCCTAAAAGCTTCACCTATGAGTGCATTACCAAAGTTGCAGGTTTACATAGTCACCGACGTCGGTCAGGAGTGGACGTCGGTCCGATGCAGTTGAAGAGATGACGACATCGGTAGAGGATCGGCTGACGTCGGCCACAGACAAGCAGGTAGGAACTGGCGTCAGTTACCTGTGCGTCCAGAATGCTATTTTTGAGGACAGAAGTGAGTGTTTACATGATGAGTTTAAGTCTTAGTCTTAAGTTCGTGTTTCTATTATTAGTAAGATTGTTTTTAGAGCCCTTGTTCAAGAGGTTTAACTGTTGGTTGTAAGTGCATACTCAAGTTTCCTAATTCTATATGTAGAATTAGATCTTCTTAGCTTAGTGTGATTATTGTAGTAGTTCATTGTATGTGAATGTTGAAGAACAGTACAGAGTTGTATCAATCCAGGTTGTTGGAGTTGATTGTACTTGAGAGAGAGAGCTCTTAAGGGATAGAGATCTAGAGAGAGATCTTGTGCATCTGAGAGAGGTGTGGAAGAAAGAAGTTTCTTCAATTGTATTCCTTTTGTAAAGAGTTTAATACAAGTTTTTAGGGTGGTTTCTTGTATCTCTTGTTCTTTGCTATTATTTGATTCTAGTTACTTATCTATCTGATTTAATTCCATAGTTTATTGCTTTCATAAGTGTAATCCATTGTTGGTTGATCCCCAACAAGTGGTATCATAGACTTGGTTGTAGGTTTAGAGTTTGATATCCAATAATTGGTATCAAAGCTCAGGTTCACTAACAGGTGGTTCAGATCTGTATAGTGTGTATTGATTACAGGTTGCTCATAGAAGTTTTTATAGGGATTTCTGTTTGAGTGGGAGAAGCAATGGCAGATGAAAGTAAACTGAGAATCGAGAAGTTCAATGGCAAAAACTATCAACATTGGAGAATGCAGATAGAGGACTATCTGTATCAGAAGGATCTATACTTACCATTAGGTGGGATTGCAAAGAAGCCCACAGACATGGAGGATGAAGAATGGGAAGTTCTTGACAAAAAGGCTCTGGGGTCTATAAGACTGAGTCTAGCATCCACTGTGATATCTAATTTATCACAGGAAAAAAATGGTAGAGTTGATGACTACTCTAGCAAATTTGTACAAAAAACCCTTAGCTTCTAATAAGGTATATCTTATGAAGCAGCTATTTAATTTGCATATGTAGGAAGGTGGATATGTATCTAATCACCTGAATGATTTCCATGGTATTGTAAAGCAATTAAGTTCAGTCAAAATTGTATTTGATGATGAAATAAAAGCTCTTTTAATATTATGTTCTTTACCTGAAAGCTGGCATAGCTTAGTAATGGCAGTTACCAATACTGCATCTGCATCAAATATTTTAAAAGTAGAGTATGTTGTTAGTGTTATCTTGAATGAGAAAATTCATAGGAAAAGCACAGAAGAGACATCTGAGAATGCTTTAAGTTTTGAGAGCAGGGGAAGGCAAAAAGAGAAGAGCAAGAAAGGGAGATCAAGATCCAAGTCTAAGGGGAAAGGCAGATCCAAATCCAGAAATGGCAGAAGGCCACAATGCTAGAATTGTGGAAAGATGGGGCACATAAGCAGAGATTGTTGGTCAAAGCCTAAGGAGGACAATCAGCATGAAGGAAAAGAAGAAGCAAAGGTTGCAGGTATTGCACAAGATGCTTTAATATTCTCTTTGCATAATAATATAGAATCTTGGGTGTTAGATTCTGGTGCATCTTTTCATGCTACCCCTAATAGGGAATATTTTTGTGACTATATCCATGGAGATTTTGGAATAGTATATCTAGGGGATGATGAACCCTGTAAAATTATTGGCAAAGGTAAAGTGTAGCTGAAAATGCAGAATGGAAACACATGGGTGTTGAGAAAAGTTATGCATGTTCCTAGCTTGAAGAGAAATTTGGTTTCTGCAGGAAAGTTAGGGGATGAGGGTTGTACAGTAACTCTCACATCAGAATCTTGGAAGGTGACCAAGGGTGCACTTGTTATGGCTAGAGGTAACAGAGTAGGTACTCTCTATTTGTGTAATTGTGTTACTAACAATTCTCCTTCTGTATTATCTACTTTAGATGTGGATGCAAAATTGTGGCACTCAAGGTTTGGCCACATGAGTGAGAAGGGGATGTCAATTCTTAAGTCTAAAGGTAAGCTTTCAGATTTCAAAATCATGGATCTAGAATTTTGTGAGCACTGTGTATTTGGAAAATAGAAAAGGGTTAGTTTTCTCAAGACTGGGTCTAAAAAGAAGAAGCATAAGTTGCAGCTTGTTCACACAGACGTGTGGGGACCGGCTCAGGTAGCTTCTATTGGAGGATCACAGTACTATGTTTTGTTCATAGATGATGCTACAAGAAAGGTATGGATCTACTATATTAAGAAGAAATTTGATGTATTTGAGACCTTTAAGATTTGGAAAGCTATGGTTGAGAATGAAACAGGCAAAAGATTAAAGTGCCTGAGATCTGACAATGGTCAAGAGTTTTGCAGTTATAAGTTCAACTGGTATTGTTACATGCATGGGATCTGTAGGCAAAGGACGGTTCCAAGGACACCTCAGCAGAATGGAATTGCTAAAAGGATGAACAGAACAATCATGGAGCATGTAAGATGTATGAGATTGCATGTTGGTTTGCCCTTAGAGTTTTGGGCAGAAGCTGTTGACACTATAGTGTACCTAATTAATAGAGGACCCTCTACAGTGCTAGATGGTGAAATTCCAGAAGAGGCTTGGATAGGTAAAAAGGTAGATCTCTCTTTTCTTAAAGTTTTTGGTTGTGAAGCCTTTGTGCACGTAGATAAGGGAAATAGCAAGAAGCTTGATGCTAAGTCTATGAGGTGCACATTTATTGGCTATGGCTTAGATGATTTTGGTTTCAGATTTTGGAATCTAGGAATTAATAAGATAATTAGGAACCGTGATGTTATTTTTAATGAAAAAGTGATGTATAGTGATCAGCTGAAGAAGCTGAATCAATCTGGGCAGAGCAATAGTGAATTGGATGAGGTGACGGTCCAAAATGAGCTCGCAGGAAAAAGAAATAATCACTTGCAGGAAAACACAGAGACTGACATTGGCAGGATAAGAACCGGCATCGGTAGAATAGAAACCGATGTCGGTCATACAGAGACTGATGTCGGCAGGACAAGCACCGACATCGGTCAGGCAGAACTGGCGTCGGCCAGTAGCAGGTCTGGAGGTGACCGAGGTCGGTCACTGTCAGAGAATTTGTGTGGACAACGTGTTGTGAATGAGCCTCAGACACCCATCAGGAGGTTTGAAAGGGTAAGTAAGCCTCCAATTAGATATTTTCCTTCATTATTTTATTTATTGCTAACTGATGGTGGAGAACCAAAGAGTTTTAAAGAAGCAATACAGGTGGAGTCCAAGAGTTAGTGGGAGCGTGGCATGGTTGAGGAGATGGAGTCCTTAAGAGAGAACCAAACATGGGATTTGGTTGAATTGCCAGGTGGTAAGAGAACACTGAAGAACAGATGGACCTACAGGTTGAAAGAAGGTGAGAATGGATAGATGAGATATAAGGCTAGATTGGTAGTGAAAAGATTTGCACAAAAGCCAGGTATTGATTTTGGTGAGATTTTTTCTCCTGTTGTTAAAATGACTTCTATACGGATTGTACTGTCTTTGGTTGCTGTTGAGGATTTGAATCTTGAGCAGCTACATGTTAAGATAGCGTTTCTTCATGGATATTTGGATGAGGAAATTTATATGGAACAGGCAGAAGGATTTGAGGTCAAAGGTAAGGAGAAGTTAGTGTGTAGATTGAAGAAAAGCTTATATGGCCTCAAGCAAGCTCCTAGACAGTGGTATTTGAAATTTGACAAATTTATGACTGAGCATGGCTACAGTAGGTGTCAATCTGACTATTGTGTGTATTTTAAGAGATTAGATAATGGTAGATAAATTATTCTATTGTTGTATGTAGATGATATGCTAGTTGCAGGATCACACATGAAGGATATCTCTGAGCTTAAGATGAAATTAGCTCAAACGTTTGTTATGAAGGATTTGGGAGCAGCTAAGAAAATCCTTGGCATGAGCATTAAGAGAGATAGGAAAAATCACAGGTTGATATTGTCTCAAGAGGATTATGTGGACAAGGTGTTGAAATGGTTCAATATGCAGGATGTTAAACTGGTAAACACACCTTTGGCTGGACATTTTAAATTGAGTAAAGAACAATGTCCTAATTCACATGATGAGGTAGATTACATGAGTAAGGTTCCATATTCTTTCATAGTAGGGAGTTTGATGTATGCAATGGTGTGTACTAGATCGGATATTGCCCAAGCAGTGGGAGTTGTAAGTACGTATATGGCCAATCTAGGTAAGGAACATTGGAAAGTAGTTTAGTGGATCCTTAGATATCTGAGAGAAACCAACAGTAGGCACTTGTGCTATGGAGGTTCAGATACTTCTCTACGTGGTTATGTAGATTCAGATATGGTTGGTGATTTGGATGGTAGGAGGAGCACTACAAGATATGTTTTCACTGTAGGTGGAACGACAGTTAGCTGGATATCTAAGTTGCAGAAGGTTGTTGCCTTGTCAACTACAGAAGTAGAGTATATTGCAGCCACAGAAGCTAGCAAAGAGATGATATGGATGACACGGTTCATGGAAGAGCTTGGAAGGGAGCATGGGAGTTGCAGATTGTATAGTGACAGTCAGAGTGCAATCCATCTGGCTAAAAATTCAGCTTTTCATTCAAGAACAAAGCACATACAGCTAAGGTACCATTTCATACGACAGGTATTGGAAGATGGTGATTTGAAGCTGGAGAAGATTCGTGCAGATAGGAATCCTACTAATATGTTAACCAAGCCATTTACAAAGGAAAATTTGAATCTTCATTCAACTTCTATTGGTCTTCATGATTGAGTTGAAGATGGAGGAGCTAGAAGATGTTGCTGTACAGGTACTGGTGCAGCTATTTATCTCCAAGTGGGAGATTGTTAAGGTGTGGAACCTAAAAGCTTCACATATGAGTGCATTACCAAAGTTGCAGGTTTACACAGTCACCGGTGTCAGTCAGGAGCAACCGATGTGGGTCTAGTGCAGTTAAAGAGACGTCGGCGTCAGCAGAGGATCAGCCGATGTCGGTCACAGGCAAATTGGCAGGAACTGGCGTCGGTTACCTGTACATCCAGAATGTTATTTCCAAGGACAGAAGTGAGTGTTTGCATGATGAGTTTAAGTCTTAGTCTTAAGTTCGTGTTTCTATTATTAGTAAGATTGTTTTTAGAGCCCTTGTTCAAGAGGCTTAACTGTTGGTTGTAAGTGCATGCTCAAGTTTCCTAATTCTATATGTAGAATTAGATCTTCTTAGCTTAGTGTGATTATTATAGTAGTTCATTGTATGTGAATGTTGAAGAATAGTATAGAGTTGTATCAATCCAGGTTGTTGGAGTTGATTGTACTTGAGAGAGAGAGCTCTTAAGGGATAGAGATCTAGAGAGAGATCTTGTGCATCTGAGAGAGGTGTGGAAGAAAGAAGTTTCTTCAATTGTATTCCTTTTGTAAAGAGTTTAATACAAGTTTTCAAGGTGGTTTCTTGTATCTCTTTTTCTTTGCTATTATCTGATTCTAGTTACTTATCTATCTGATTTAATTTTGCGGTTTATTGCTTTCATAAGTGTAATCTATTGTTGGTTGATCCCCAACACTAAGTGCCACTACATCCCATGTGTAACTCCAAAGGATCCAAATGAAGTCAATGCTAGGAGATGAAACCCCAGGTCAAATCTTTCCTAAAGAACTTATGAGAGGTGATGAAGTCCCCCTCATAAGCCAAGATGCATAAATAAATAAAGCATGAAATTAGAAAGACTGTAGGGTCATTTCAAGGTCACCCAAACATTGATGAGTTTTTGGAGAGTGCTTTAGACAACTTTATTTCTAAGCCTTGGACTAGGCTTTTTTCAAAAGGAATGGCACTTTTGATTCCAAGGGTTCTCTATAGGGGACAAATGGAAGAGTATACATGAAATATTCCTCTTTTTACCAAATAAAATTTGATTAAACAACTATTACAAATAAAAATTGACAAGTGTGTTCAATTTTAAAACCCAAAATGAAATGTTTGGTGGTGTTCATTTGACCACTTGTTATTAGTTTCAAACTTTGAAAAAATTCACTAAAAACACGTAAATTTTTTGTTAAACATCCAAAACAAGGTTCCTAATATCCAATGTGGTCTTACAAAAAATTGTTAGCATATCTTTTAGTTTTGAAGACCTTTTTTCTTGAAACAACAAACTTTGGAAAAAGAGGTCTTAGGTCTATGTTTTTGGAAAAAACATAGTGACCAACATCAATTGTTACCATCGACATCAGTTAATTGGCTATTGAGATCTAGCTGATGTCAGCTCTATTAATCGATGTCAGTTGATCAGTGATCAATGTCGGTATTTCTTCCAGATGTCAGTTATTGTGTAAAAATTGTGGCAACCAAAAATGGAAAAATAAAGTTAGAAAATAAATTGCAAGAGTTTTAAAGGCTCAAATAAATATTTTAAAGTTTCAAAATGGTCTTCTTCATGTGTAGGATGTGTCTATTCCCACCAAGTGTTCTATTATGTGATCTAGGAATTTGAATCAAGAGAGGATGGTTAGTATGGTGTTAGTTCTAAAATGAAAACAAGATGAAATAAACACACTAATAGTATAAGATCTCTAGGGTTAGACACTAGGGAGAGCTTATTTAAATAACACAAATGATAAACATAACTAAAAATATAGGAATCAAATACAAGAGTTCCTTCACCTTCCTTGGATGCTCCAAATGCCTTTATAATGGTGCCTTGCTCAGCGTGTGTTCATGAAGTCTTCATCAAAGGAGGCTTGGCTGTCTCTTCTCCTTGGCACCTTTGGCTTATGGCTTGGCTTGGCTTGGAATAATTTTGACATTATAACACTAGTTTTATGAAGCTTTTAGAACCAATCCTGCATTATAACTTTGCACAAATTAAGTTTAGAAATGATGTTGTGAGGCCCCCTATTTATAGATTTTTAGATTTGGCTAGAATCAACCTCAGCCATCCATATCAAGATTGAGATGTGTGGTTGAGGATTAATTCAATTTTGAAATTATAATTTGTAATTATCATCATCATGGCATTAGAATAAGGGGCAATTAAGAGGCATGGAGGGCATCATGAAAGGCATTGATGAGGCATGGGAGGCATGAATCCTAATATTTGTGGCATTTATGGCCTAGGGATGTCTTCCCAAGAAATGAAGTCACTTGATGATAAAAATATTTAATATTCATTTCTAAAAATAAGTATTCAACAATTTTCCATGGAATTATTAATTAGGCCTTGATTTGGGTTAAGTAGTTCTTAAGCATGATTAAGCACTTTGTGCTTAAATTACCCAAATTGATCAAAATATCTTGTTACTAGTCCAAAATTAGATTGGATTGGAATTGAAAGGAAATGTTAGATGCATTAGATGTGTATTCCCATTTAGGATGTTTCCAACAACAAATAACAACATCATGAGTCTTGTACAAAATATTTGATAAGAAAGAGAAGTCCAGAGCACTCGTGACTTGAAATGAACTGACCAAAGTTAGTTGGCCCATAAATTGCATTGCCCCATTTAGGGATACCCTAGCCAAAATTGGCACTTGGATATGTCATTTACACATCATTTAGCATATTTTAATTTTTTTATGCCAAATTATGTGTTTTAAGTGGAAACTAGCCAAAAGCCTAATTGGAGGTTATCAGTGGTCAGTTTAAGGTGTCTACAAGTGGTACTAATTAGGATAAGGAATGCCCTCAAGATAATGTTTTAGTATAGGCTAGTAAATTAGATTAGTGATGATGAGATTGCAAAACATAAATTTAGTATGTTCTCTAAGATCACTAAAAATGTAATGAGTAGGCATTGTTCTCCTTGAAGGATGGGTTTGTAATGGCAAAGTTTGTTGCATTTATTGCATGGGCCTGAATTATTGCACTTTCTATGTTTGTTGAAAAGTTTGTGGGCTGGGAGTAACTTGTATATGTTTTGTAGGCTAAGTAGATGGTGTTTACACCATTTGGACATGTCATAATTTAATTACTTCATTTCCCATAAAATTCTTGTTGTGATTGAAAGGCTTAGGTTTTTCATAGTTATTGCATGTGTCAGTTGTGATGTTTGCACTTGGGCATGCTTTTGGTTTTGGTTTTGGCCATTTCCTTGATTGGCAGCTTTATTTTGATTTGATGAAGTAATCTTGATGATACCTTTGTTAATAAGGTCTCACTTGATCAACAAACATTTTTTAGTGATTTATTTAAAAGTATGTACACACTACAATTTCAGATGATAAGATATCTCACTTACAAATTTTTGGTAAACACAATATTTAATTTCTTGTCTAGTAAATTATGGGTAAATCAGCTTGTAAGGGTTCTCCATCACTGTAAATAACTTGCAAAACTCTTAGCATCCTTCTACTTAGCTTGCATCAAGTTGACTAATGAGATATCATGCTCGAGATTGTATGAGAAGTGTTACATAAACTTGTCTGAAAGACCATCAAAATCTAACACTAAATTATTGGGCAACATCAAGAACCACTCTAAGGTTTATTCTTCTAGACTCTTTGGAAATGAGAATAATAAGTATATGTCATTATTTGGCATGCAATAAATAACTCTATCAAATGGGATTTGGGGTCACCTTTCCCCTTGAATTTGTTGAATTTTAGTGGCGCATATCCTTGAGGAAATGTATCAAAATTACTCTAAATTAAAAGGATAATAACACACGTCATCCAACTTGAAATTTTTTGTTTGTTTCCCATCTTAGTTGATAGCAATGGTATCCTTCATCTATTATAGTTATTGGGCTAGGAAACTAGAGGTAACATTGGTTTGAGATGGAATAATGGCCTGGGTAGATAGTTAAGCGATCACAATTAGAGCACTTTGATCAGGGTAAGATGGAGGCATTTACTGGGGTATGTTGAATTGGTTAGGAAATGGACAAAGAATATGCATGCAAAGATTAGGGTATGATTTTTGGAATTGCACATATTATGGTGCTATATTCTAATTGGGGTTGGATATGTGGGTTTGGTTTTGAGGATTTTGAGGTTGAGATGGAGGGATATGATTATATTGTGCATGTTGAGGTTGAATAGGGACATGTTGTTGACTAATTAAATAGTTTTTTTGAGAGGGGACTTGTGAACCACTACCCTATTTTTGAGCTTGTAGTACACTATGGCCAATAGGTAATTTTTGCCTAGTTAGTACTTGAGGAACATTGGAACCTTTAGGTTGCATGAATAATTGTTAATAAGTTGATGAATTTTAAAGGTTCATCATTTATCACTAACTAATATTTACCTATTATTGGTTAGACATCATTTGGTTTTGAATTGGCATATTAGTCTATGATGAAAGAGGTATATTTTTTGCTAGTTGGCAAGGTGGAACATTAGTTTCCTCCTATTGAGGTGGAAATATGTTTTGACTCTATTGTGTTGATACATTAGATGATGTTTATAGTTATGTAATATTACTCATCATCTATTATGGAGGAGTAGTATTCATCACATTTTGTTGTGGCATGGTACTAGTCATTGGCTACCTACCTAATCCTATTGGTTGAGTGCTTGAAGAAGTAACTAGTTGAGGATTAGTGGTAGTTAATTGAAATTAGGATGTAAAAACCCTTACTCCCTAGTTTTTTGAACCTATCATGGTATTAACTAAAGTTATACTTGTTTATGGACTAATTATTTATGTACTTATACCACTTTGGTTTAGATTTGACGTTGCTTGTGCATTGTCCACTATGTTTTTTTTGGTGCTCTATGTAGAAATAGAAGACACTTCTTTGATGGTTGGCATATGAAACAAGTTGTTGACTAAAGTTTTTTCTATAAATGGGTCTACACCCTAATTGTGTTGACCAATCAATTCTATTAAAACTCTTTTTAAAGGAGCTAAATCAATGAGAGGCCTATTTGACATGGTCATCTGATTAAAATTATGCACTAGATTTTAATAAGTTTGGTATGTTGTTTGTATCTATAGAAATTGATTCTCTAAGAGGCCCTTTCTTTTGATAAGCATACTAAGATCCTGATATGTCATTAGGGCTAGAGATAAAGGGTTGATAGAAGAAGCCTATTGATTATAAATTATGTTGTGAGGCATTCTTACTAGGCTTGAAAAATTCTCATGGGGGAAATCTACTAGAAACTTAGCCCCTACTTCTATAGCTTTGATTAAATTCTCATCCTTGTTTTCCAATAATTGATGCTCAAAAAAATAAGGAACATACATCGATGGTGTAGTAACATAGTATGATTATTTAGGAAATGGTTCTTCAACTATAGGTATTGTTCTATTTGTTCTTAATCTTGCTTTGATTATGGAAGCATGTTAACGAAATAATGATCCAATGGGTCTTGGTTTTGTGCCCTTATTTGAGTGTTATAATATGGATAAGAATCCATCTCATAAACAACATTGTCTGCGTAGGGGTCTTGAACCATTTCTTATTGGGTACTTACTTTACTAAGCCTTGGATTATACATGATGCCACTACAAGTGTAGGAATACATGTTGGGATCCATATCAAACGCTTTGATACCAAATGGAATAGAGTTATACAAACTCTAAAAAAGTAATGTAAAAATGGTAAAAGGTTCACACTTGGTCTAACTTAGTAAAAAGGATGGATATGTATATCCAAAAAGGTTTATGCAATGAATTGTGGCAAAACAAGCTAATGTCAAGTATCTAAAATTACAAGTCTCACAAAAAATGGTCAAGTATATGGATCAAAAATTGAAATGCCAAACTCTAGGGTCAAAGTGTTTCAAATGAGTCTAATCTAGAAACAAAAATTGATATGACTTTTGGCCAAATGCGGCATCAAAATCTAGGCTAAAATAGGTTGTGCTAAGACTTTTGGCCAAATAGCATCAAAATCTAGAATTTAAAGATGAGATATTTAATCTAATATAATTGAAACACTTCTAACAAAAACTAGGAATTTGACTCTTGGACATAAACTTGATCAATGGGTATGAGGTATGGAACAAAAGGCACTTGGAGATTGTTTATTTTCTCCTAAATAATGACACAAAACTAGAATCTTTTGACCAATAAGCTAGACAAAAGTGAATGGTGTAATTGCACTAGATAAAGGCTCACAAAGAAAACAAATGATCATAAGAATTTGATAAGGGGATATTAGCATCATGTTAGTATATGAAAATAAATCTAAAATAAAACACACTAATTCTAACACCTTATGCCTAGATCTTTGAGGGAGCTTAGTAAGGAAAAACCATTAACAAAACATAAATCAAGTAAATAAAACAAACATTTCTCACCCTCCTTAAATTCTCCAAAGGCTCTCCTTGTTGGCTTGCTTGGCTTATGCTTCAAACATTTTTACCAATGGAGTTTTGGTTATCCTCTACCTCCTCTTGGAATCATTTGGCTTATGGATTTGGTCTGTGAAGATTCTTTCAACAATTAGGCATAATAACACTATATCAAATGGTATTTGAACTCAATTAAACATTATAACTCTAAACCAAAAAAAGCTTAATATTATGAGTGTGAGACCCTTTATTTATAGTTTTTACAAATGATTAGACTGAACCTGAACCATCCATCTCAAGATGAATATATGTGGCTAAGAAAACATTCAATTTTGGAGGATAAAATCAATAAATTCCCTCATATATATTTGGGATAGAGAGGAATTAAAGAGGTATGGGAGGGCTTAATCAGATATTTGTTGCAATTATGGCTTTTGGATGCTACCCCATATAATGATGTCTTAGGTGATACAGTTATTCAATATCAATTTCTATAAATGAAATATTTAACAAATTCCATGGAATATTAACTAAAGCTTTGGATTCAAATTAATTAGCCTTAAACATGATTTATCAATTTTGGTGCAAATCTTGGCAGTTGGTGAATAAATTAATCAAACTGGTCAAAATGTCATATTATTGGCTTGAAATTTGACCACATTAGAATTGGAAGGTGGTGTTAGATTCATTGGAAATATTATCCTATTTAGGATGTTTCCAACAAAAAATAACAAAGGCACATGTCTCGTATAAGAACTTTATTAGAAAAGATCAATCTAGAGCACCTAGGTGTGAAATCATCATTTTGACTCGAAATGATCTAATAAAAGTTAGGTATCTCATAAAAGTATTTCCCCATTTAGGGATACATTAGCCAAAATTAGAACTTGTATATGATAGGTTCAAACCATTTAGCACATTTTAGTACTTTTAAGCCAAATTATGATATTTGATAGAAATTGGTCTGAAGCTTGATTGGAGGTCATTGGTGGCCACTTTTAGGTGTCTACACATATTAGGTCAAGTTTTGTTGTTTAAATTCATAGATGTATGATATGAATTTATTCAACATATTCTAGTAAATTCTTTTAGGGTTTTTAGATTGTTTTCATTTTTATGAAATTATATAGAATACAAGGTTATATACATAGCACTAGAAAAGGATCAACCATCCACAAAGATAGGTATATGACTCTAAAACCCTAATATTAATGGCTAAGTGCCCTAAATTCATTGGAAAAATATAAAATACTGAGAGTTTAATGTAGAATGTTTGTGTATTTGGTTGGACAAAATGAACCCTAGGTAAATTCCAAAGGGTAGATTTATTTGTTAGATGAGTATATTCATTTACACCCTTTGGTGACTATGACTCAGTATGTTTAATTAAATATTAATCCATTTCATTAAATAAATAAATATATATATATTGAGATGTTTTTATTATGTCAAGTTTTTGTACCCTTAACCCAAGTTAGGGTAGGCTAGGTTTGTAAAGTTAAACTCAGTCCTTTAAAACTGGTTTCAAGTCATTATTTTAATTATACACAACTATTGGTATGTTCTTATGTTTAAATTAGTTCAAAATTTTGTAATACCCATACTAGGGCATGTCTATGTGTTATGTTAATCTG
Source organism: Torreya grandis (assembly GCA_037957365.1). Lineage (NCBI taxonomy): Eukaryota > Viridiplantae > Streptophyta > Pinopsida > Cupressales > Taxaceae > Torreya > Torreya grandis. The sequence goes on from JARHVA010000022.1 coordinate 4,363,127, forward strand.
AGTTGAAAAATGTAAAACAAAAACTAGGCTTGTATAAATATTCATGGATATATACATATATGTTATGAGTCTTGATTAAGTTAATTGGTGACCTAGTAATATGCATATATCAATGTATATATATATTGCACTCAAGTCTTCAGTTCTTTTATTACAATTAAGGTTATGTTTTAAATGTGTTTAGAACCATAAGGGAGATTCAAATTAGTGTAAAATGTGTATCAATTATTACTATTGTATAAACTCGTTGATATATAAAAATTTACTTATTCATATAATAAGCCTAAGAATACACTTAAGATGAGTGTGTGATTATTATATTTACATATTAGATTTAATTCATATTATATTTGAAGCCAAACAAAATTATTGGTGGTGACTGTTAGATAAAAGAAGTATTCACTATAGATTTAATACAGAGTCTTTCATTTTAGTAAGGATGAGGAAATATATATAATCTACATTGAAATTACTATGTGTAAACCTAATGTATGTGATTAATTTTATATTGAGTGGACACAAGATTGAACTCTTAAAATATGTATATATATATATATATATATATATATATATATATATATATATATATATATATACATACATACATATATGTGTGTGTATACATACATACATACATATACATATATATATATATATATGTATATATGTATATATATATGTCTGTGTGTGTGTGTATATGTATCTATATATATATATATGTATGTATGTATGTATATATATATATATATATGTATGTATGTATGTATGTATGTATATACATATATATATGTAGATATATATATGTATATATATATGTGTGTGTGTGTGTGTGTATATATATGTGTATATATATATATATATATATATATATATATATATATATATATCTACATATATGTATGTATATATATATATATCTACATATATGTATGTATGTATATATATATATATATATTTACCTGCTTTATAATAAACTATGTTTATATATGGTTGGTTGTGTCAATATAGGACTATGTGCCTTTTAAATATATCTTTCCATATATTTAAACCTGTATATATATATATATATATATATATATATATATATATATATATATATATATATATGTTGTCCCCCAAAAATATCAGCTCATTTTTGGGACAACATTTGAACTATTTTGGTCTTACAGACCAAAATTATCTCTTCTCTTTTCAAAATTTGTCTTGGGCATTCAAATTCTTCAGTTTTCAAGCTTTTCTTAAATCTACGGACTCTGCAGGCTTAAATCTATGGACTCAGTAGGAAGAAAAATCTACGAACTGTGCAAGAAAAGGAAAATTTATGGACTCTGCAGGCAGGTTCATTTTTACAGGTTCAAAGGCTTTTGCAGGTGGTTTCAGTCAAAAGAATCAGTTTTTCAACACTTAGTCATTTTTTAGGACTATTTTAGTGCCTTGGTTCAAACAAAAATCTCCATCGATAAACACCAGCAGCAGGTTCAACGGGTTTAAGGTTCAACGGTGGGTTCAACCAAAGGAACGGTTCAATGGCTTGGTTCAACCAAGTGATTCAACACTTTATTTCACTCGAGTGGTTCATTCCCTTTGTTTCAGCATCTTTTGGTTCAATACTTAGTTCATCAGCTTGGTTCATTCAATTGAACCATCGGCTTGAACCATTTTTGGTTCAACCGATTGGTTCAACGTCTTGGTTTAATGAAAAGGTTTGACGATTGGTTCAAAGACATGGTTCAAAGACAAGTTCATCAGCTCGGTTCATTCAAATTAAACCATCAGCTTGAACCATTTTTTTGGTTCAACCGATTAGTTCAATGTCTTGGTTCAACGGATTGATTCATCGCCAAAGTTCAAAGAAGCCTGAAGGCCATTCAAAGACTGCCCGTAGGGTAGATACCCTTGCAAGAGACTCTTCTCGACTCAAAACAGGTCATTCCTTAAGGCCCAAAAAGGCAAGTATAATTTGGAAAAGTGCCAAATAGGAAAGTTGAAAGAAGATAAAGGAATGACGCACCCGAAAATGTCAAATTCAACTCAGTGAATTAGCCATTGATCTTTTAAACATATAGACCAAAATACAATCACAGATCTCAAGGCCAAGACCAGCAGAATGTGGAGAAAGAATAGAATAGTAAATTAAATCTAGGACCTGATGCAATTAGTCGAATAAGGAGGAATGATGAAGATAAGACCAGATCACTAGGTGGAATATTGGAAGTTACAAACTTTCAATAAGCTTGACTTATTTCCATGCATTGATAAAATCAAATGGGTAAAGTGCCCCTAAGTTCCAGCGTGTCTCCTTGACAAATTCCAATGCAAATTGATGTATTGATTGTTCCCAAGTCCTTCTTGAAGAGGCTATATAAGGGAATTTCTTCTATTGTATTGAGGATCTCTTTTTTGACATTTAGAATGAAACTCTACCCAAATTGAAAGGCATCATTGAGACTTTGTGCTCAGTCTATTAATCATATTTTGTTACTAGAATAAGAAAGCAAGGGACTTTTTCAGACTTTGTGCTGTGATTTCTTTGTTATTAAGGAAATTGTTCTTATGTCTTTTTCCTTGATATATTTTATGTTTCATTAATTCAACAAGCAGAATTAGTAAAATTAGTCAGGAAGGTGTCCTGAAGAATCAATTGTGGAGAGACTTTGTGCCCCCATAGTTGCCTTCAGTGTGTTTTCTTTTCATTATTGTGTAAAGGACTTTGAGAAGACTTTATGCCCTCATTGTCCTTCGTATATTAATCTTGAGCATTTCAAGTAGAGACTTTGTGTTGTATCTCTATTTGCTAGTTACTACACCCTCAATTACATTCTGCTTTTATTTCCAAGAGTATTCTTGTGGTTTGTTGAATAGTATTTCTGAAAGAAGAGGAGTATTGTTGGTCATTTCCCTTGAGTTTTTCCTTTGATCCATGTGCATCATCTCTGAAAAAAGAGAGATGGATGATTTGTCCCACCCATGAGTATTATTTTTTGTTTATATATATATATATATATATATATATATATATATATATATAGCATGCCTACAGGGAACCTCCCCTTGATGAGAGGAGAGATCAGTGTCTTTTTCATGTGGTAAAACTACACATTTGGACGACTAATCTTCCTACTTTGGCTGATCAAACCTATTTTGTTTATCAGTACGTTGATCGACAAAATATTCAACCAATAATATAGACATGGCTGAGTTCCTTTATGGTTGTGTGCATTTTGATATTCAAATGGTGATTTGTTTGGTTTTATTAAATAGATCAAATATGAAACATGATAGTTTAATCTATTTTTGTAATTAGAAAAGGAATTTAATGTAATGTTGTGTTTGTATATGCATCTACATCTATATGTGATACTCTTAAATTATGGACGTAATAATAGTCTATTTTAGAGTGTAATGTAGACACACATGCATATACTTTTTAATGATTAAAATGTGTTCTAAGATATATCAAAGAAATATGGGTACATTTGTTTACTTGATTTATCAAGGCTAAACTTAAATGTATGTATAATAGGTTGAAGGTGTGATCATGAATCCAAGAAGGGAGGTTAGTAACATGTTAGTTCAAATAACAAAAACTTCAATAAACATACTAACACTTACACTCCAAACCTAGACCTTAGGGGTAAGCTTAGTTAACAAAATATAAATGAAAGCACGACTAAAATGCAAAAGATAATTAATATTTTACCTTCCTCGGGAGCTCCAAATTCATTTTTGAGTGGTTTTCTCAACTTGTGCTTCAAAAATATTTTGGCAATGGAGGTTGTGTATCTATTTCTCTCCTTGTCACATGGCTTGTGTTATGGCTTGGCTCAAGATTTTAGCATTATAACACTACTTACAAGGAAATTTTTTCATTATAACACTACTTACAAGGAAATTTTTTCATTATAACACTAATTTTATCAAATCTTTGAAGTCACTTGTGCATGATAACTTTGCACCAAAATATCTTAAAATTCAATAAGTAATTGTATTTATAGGCTTAGGAACTAACCCCAACCCAAGGTGAGTCAAGGTGGAGTTTAAACATGGAATGGGCTCAAGCCTAAACTAGGTGAGTCAAATATAACCCTAGTAGAGTTAATAATTGTCAATTAATCATGATTTATAATGAATAGTCATGGGTCTCCAAAATGAGATATTTTAGGATATTTTCAAAGAGATTGATAACTCACAAAGGTCATGATGAAAGGCTAAGATATTTTAAATTTTTGAATTTCCTTTTTTATTTATTCATTAATTGAACCTAGATAATTCAACTAGGCATTTAATTTGGTTTAGCTTGTTAATTAATTTTGATTATCCATTTATCTCTTTCAATATTTAATATTTATTCATGTGCCCCACTTAATAGGTCCATAGGCCAAATTGACTATTATGATGTCACAAGATGATTAGGGATGAATATGTGAGAGGTTATTATTGCATATGATATAATGCCCTAATTAAGGATGTCTCAACATGATTATTAGCTTTGATGAATGATGCATAAGCAAATTTGGTACATTCAGTGATTCATATGCTTAATTTACAATGGTTGATAGGAATCAGTATAAAGTTTAGTCGAAGGCTAGTTGTGGCTAATATTAAGTGTCTATAGTTTTCCCTTATTTGGGAAGGTGTTTCAAGTTATCAGCATAGTAACATGCTCTCAAATAATGAAAAGGTCATGTATGCCTATGACTTCAATAAAAATGGATGAACTATAGGTTTTCCCTCAAGGGAGTGATTGGCAAAAAAGGTCAACAATCGATCCTTATAAAAAAGAAAATGATGAGATCAAAAAGATAAAATGGATGGAAGACACTGATTTTCACATAAGTAGTTATAATCAATGGCATTAGAGCTACCATGGTTGGTCAAAAAAACAAGATGATTTTCCCACAAGTGGTTATAATCATTGGCATAGGTGGGATAAAAAAGGTAATGATTTTCTCAAAGGTAGTTATAATCATTAAAAAAAGCTTAGGGTAACAAGAGAATGATTTTATCAAAGGTGGATATAATCATGAAAGGGAACCAATGATTTATCCACATGTGGTTATAATCATTGGTAGGATAAAAACATGCCCCAGTTGGGTGGATAGAGATAATGGTTTGCCCAAAGGTATTTATAAGCATTGTCACAATGAAAATGTTCCCCAATTGGGCGAAAGAAAGATAATGATTTTCCCATAGGTAGTTATAATAATTAACCTTAAAATAGATAGAAACATAATGATTTGAGTAAAGGTCATTAGAATCATTGGTAATTCAAGTGGGAAGGTATACAATGATTTGCCCAGAGACAATTATAAGTATTGTACCCTAATAGTGGTAAATATGATAATGGGGCTTATTAACTAAATCTACAGTCACTTTGTAAGAGTAAGTTGGCATAGAGGATAAAGATAAATTTGGGTAACCTACTAGTATGGAGGTGCATGTCCTAACTATCAAGGTTTAAAATCTATTCATGATTTAATTACTCTATTTGTAGAATGATTTGAGTAGATCAAGAATTTCAGGTGCCAAGGAGATATATGGTTACCTCATTGCTATGTAGACTTCTTGAGCTTATTTTTGTTGTAGCACATGACAGTAGGCATCATAATAGAACACCATGATAACTTGGCTAAAATATGCATAAGAATTGACATGTGATCCAATAAATCAAAGAAAATAATGTACCAATGATAAAAACCATGATGATAATATTGATAGATAAATATTAAAGAATAATACACAAGGAATCACCCAATGAATGCAAATAAACTTAATCAAGGCACAACAAGAAATCAAATAAACAAGCAGCCAAAAAAATAAACAAAAAGACAAAACAACAAGCAGAAGAAATAAAAGAACACAAAAATCAAACATTGGTTAATCATAATTTTAGCATGAACATAAAATAAACAAGATGATGAATAATGACCCTAGGCTATAGGAGATAATGAAAATAGACAAATGAAATGGGGGAATAAAAGAAAAGGAATGGGGTGGCTGAGCTAACTCTAGATGCACTAGGAAAGTGGACATTGCCTACATAGTTCCATGGATGCAATATCCAACATAAACTTTAGGCCAAATGTATTTCTCCTAGGATATGGGATAGAAAAAAAATGGAAAGAAAACATGCTAATTTTTGTAGAAGGATATGGGAATGGGCTTCAAAAATGGCAAGAGCATGGGATGATAGGCTAGTAAGGATTGGGAAACTAAATGACAAGTGGTTTCTTATGAAATAACTAGGGTTACCAAAATATTTAAGGCAAAGAAATGGTTGATGTGGTGATTTTTAATATTTTCAAAAATATTTTACAAATGTTTTTAGAATTTTTTGAGCATCTCAACTCAATCAAGAATTACAAGATGTTAAACGGTCCAAGCTTGCAAAACAGAAAGAGCATTCAAAATTTAAATTACTCATAAAATGGTAAGATCATGATAAAGGGTGACTAATCTGACCTCAACATGAATTGAGCACTGCTTACATAATCCCAAGATGGGACCTCAAATCATTTTTAGTTCCACCTTATAGTAGAGGAATCTGACTAGGTAGCAGCTAATTCAAACAAAATAGGCAAAGGAGGAAAATGGTATAGTAAAACATAGGCATGTCAAGGTGGTACTTCAAGGCATGATAAATAAGTGTTGTCCTTAATTTTTCCATAGGCAATTATAATTAGGAAACAACGGCACAGGTTAATAATACTAATGTTCCCATTGGTGGTTATAATTAGTAACATGATGGATGGTACATGTATTTACCCAAAGGTAGTTATAATCAGGCACATTTGATTAGAATAAAATAAGGAATGAAGGATGAAAATGCAAAACCAATGTCATACTATTCCAAAAGATGGCTTCTATCTAGAATGTTGAAACAATTGTTAAAACTTGATCAGAATGTTCTTGTTGAAAGTAGTCATAAACCCAATGGAATTGAACCAAGGGAAAAGGGGTTTGGTAGGGAAAGTAAAAACAACTCAATCAATGGGAAAGGTATCATGGAATGGTATAGGAGAATGGAAAAATGATAGAATGGTATGGTATAAATAAGAATGTTGATAGTATGGTATAATGGAAATGTGCCTTATAGATAATACATCTAGGTCCCTCAGGAAAAATAACACTTGAGGTGTATAATGTTCATTGGCTCATCAAGTTGATCTTTATCTAGTGTAGTGATCCTGTATGTTCCATTGCCATAGTTTGAAATAATGATGATGGGCCTATCAAATTGGGTTTGAACTTTCCCTTGTGCTTCTTCTCATCTATGGTATTTTATTAGTTTTCTTTAAGTACAAGATCACCAAGCTCAAATTCTCTATGGATGACCCACCAGCTATAGTGACCATAGACTCAGTTCTAGTATTCTTGAAGATTATTAACTGTAGCCATGCATTTCTCATCAAATATATATCTTGTAGGTGAGCTACTCAGTAATCTTCATCATCTAAGACATGATTCAAAGAGATGCACAAAGAAGGTAACTCAACTTCATTGGGAGGAATGGCCTTAGTGCCATAAATAAGTGAATATGGAGTGGCTCCTGTTGGAGTATGGTAATTGGTGTGGTATGTCCAAAGGGCATGGAATATTTAGAGGTGCCAATTGAGGTTGTCATCATTGACAATATTTTTTAAAATGTTGATAATGGTTTTTTTTAGATGCTTCAACTTGGCCATTACCTTGAGGGTAATAGGCCATGGAAAAATGTTGAGTAATGTTGTACTTGGCATATAGTGATTTGACATCCTTGTTCTTGAATGATCTACCATTATTAGATATAATGCCAGATGGGATACCATAGTGGTAGATGAGATGGTTAAAAATGAATTTGGAAAATTTACTTTCCAGTCACGTAAGTGAGGAGTATATCTTCGACCCACTTAGTGAAATATTTGGTGGTAGTAAGGATATGTTTATGGATCTCAAATGAGGTGGGGTTTTTCTTCCCAATGAGATGAATGCCCCATGTAATGAATGACTATGGTGTAAGTATTAGTTTTAGAGTCTTGGTCAAGGCATGAATCATATTGGCATGCCATTGACATTTATCACATTTTTCAACATATGTAGTTGCATTTGCATCCATCATTGACCAATAATACCCAGTACGTAAGAACATTTTAGCTAGGATGACCCCACTTGTGTGGGTTCCAGATACTCTTTTATGAACTTCCCATAATGTTAATGTTGATTTTGTCAAAGTTAAACAATGAAGAAAAGTTTGATCAAAGGTGTGGTGGTAAAGGGTGGGTCTAAGTAAGGTATAACGTATGGCATGGTAGATAAAGGCATTGGATTGTTTGAAAGATAGGTCAGGTGGCATAATTTGATCATGAAGATAGTCATAAAGGTCTAATTACCATATAGAGATGGAACCAACAATATTATAGATCATTGTAATGGTCAAAGGTTCATGAGCTGGTGATAGAATATTTTCAATGAGGAAATGGTATTATTTTACCATATTTGTATGGTGAATAAAAGATTCAATGGTGGCCATGGCATCTATTGTTCTATTACTGGCCCTTGGTATGTGTTCAAATTTTACATCAGCAATCTATTATTTGAGAATGCCAACCATGGCCTTACATAGTACCAACTTGTCATCCTTGGTCTAAAAATGGTCTATAACCTAATTAATGATTAATTGTCACCATAAAATTTTAGATGTTGAATATTCCATTGTACTACCTAATGAGGTCCTGTAATGAGTGATCCATACTTAGCCATGTTGTTAGTACAAGGAAATATGATCTAGAATGATTTAGGGATAAGACCCGCTATTGTGTAATAAATAAAAGGCTTGCCTTTGATTCATGTGATGTGAATGATCCATCAAAATATAGTTTCTAGTGCTACTCCTCAAGGGGTGGTTTAATGATGGTCATAATGGATTCATCTATGAATTATAATGTTAGGGGTTTTGTATATACAAGGGGAACTTTGACAAGCTTATCTGTAAATACTTTTCCCTTAATGGCTTTCTAGTTGACATATTCTATCTCAAATTCACTCAAAATCATGAGACATTTAGTCATCTGGCCTTATAAAATTGTTTTAGATAGTAGATACGTGAGTGGATCTAATTTGTAAATGATAATGGTCTTGTTGTTTAACATGTAATGTCATAATTCTTTAACTGCAAAGACCATAGGTAAATAGGATTTTTCATTGGGCATATCATTATGTTCATATGTGAATAGTGTATGACTTAAATAGTACATAATAGGTTCCTTTCCATTATCATCATGTTGATTTAGAAGTTCCCTCAGGGCCTTGTCTATGGCAGAGAGATACAGTAAGAATGGCTTTCCTAGCATGGGAGGTAACAAAATAGGTAGATTGGCAAGATAGTCCTTTATACACTAAAAGCTTTTTGGTATTCTTCATCCTAATGAAATGTGACACCTTTATTCAATAGGTGTGTAAATGGATTTCATTGGTTGGCTAACTGATAAATGAAGTGTGTGATAGACCAGATCTTTCCCTATAAACTATGGAGCTGTTTCAAATTGGTCAGTGGTGGCATCTCTATAATGGATTATACTTTAACTAGATTTACTTTAATACCTCTACAAGACATAATGAAGCAAACTAATTTGCCTAAATTAAATCCAAAAACACACTTCTTAGGATTGAGTCTAACTTTGTATTCACATAGTCTCTCAAATATCCTTCTTATTATTGTTGGATGATCAGTCCTGATCTTAGATTTCCCTAATATGTCATTGATGTAGTCTTAAATATTGTCATACATCATATCATGAAATATTATGGTCATAGATATTTGGTTTATGGCCCCAACATTTTTGAGACCAAATGGCATAACCTGTTAATTGAACATTCCCCACAGAGTGGTGAACATTATTTTATGTTGGTTTTCTTGCACAATCTAGATCTGATTGTATCCTAAGAATCCATCCATAATTGAAATCATTTTATACTTGACTATGGATTCAATAATCATTTCAATGTTTGGTAGAGGAAATTCATCCCTGGGGAAATATTTATTTATGTATTTTAAATTAGTGAAGATTATGATTCCTTCTCACTTCTTACTAGTTGACACAATATTTGAGATTCATTTTAAATAGTCAATTGGTCAAATACATCTCACTTCCAATATTTTTTCCAACTCTTTCCTCACTAATATAACAATACAAAGATGCATTTTGTGAAACTTTTATTTCATAGGTTTGGCATCAGGATGTACCATAAGGTGGTGTATAACCAAGGCAAGGTCCAAAACCTTGGCATGTCGAAATATGCCTAAGGTAATATGTCAACAAACTCCCTTAGAAGGGATATAAAGACATCACATTCCTCCTCAGTAAGGGACATACCTAATTTGATCCATTTTGGGTCATCTAAAATCCTGAGGTTAACTTTTGTGATATCCTCCATAATAAAGGTCAAACCATCTTCCAAAATAGTTGTCAAAGATTTAAATTTGCTTACAATGGTAGAATCCTCTATTTGGATAGGCTCTTCAAGTTATCTTAGTTACGAGGAATCAAAATCTCCTGATGATAGGGATGGTCATATCATAAAAACTATTGGGAACTCTTGAATGATTAATTCAAAGGCCCATTATTTTTTAGTATTGAACATGGACCCATAAGCAAGTTTGTCATTGTTGGTATCTTGATTTATGTTTGAGGATGGCTGAACACCTCTATGTTTACACCACTAGACTAACCTCTCTCTTTACTATTTTATTGGTCCAAAAGCACCTTGAAGAGGTTTTCACTTTGGGACCTCAATGTTTTATTCAATTATTTATGGCTAAGGGTGTTCACCCATTTTCCAAAATAGGCTACAAGATTAAATTTGATTAAGAAACCTTTTTTGTGGTTTCCTAATGGAACATTGTTTCTCAAGCCTAAAAATTTGTAGAAGGCCTCATCATTCTTAAAATCATCAATAGGCACAGTGGATTTTTTTCCTAGTTTATAAGCTAAAGATGATAAAGAGGGAGTGTATTATTACAAATAACTAGTCTAAAGGTAAAAATGGCATGAGTGTCAAACAAATTTACATTGGCCAGTTCATCAGAAGGGTTATAATTAGATTCTACTTCACTATCAGCATCATCATCACTAGTCATTAGTCTTAGAACCTTAATAAGATATATGGGTCACCCCTAGGTAGTTTAAATTTGATATCATACATTATTTTGTACTGAGTGGTAAAATTTGATTCAAGTGTTCCTTGATGATAGGGATATAGGCCTCCTCCTTCATAGGCATTCTTTTCCATTATTTAATTAGGAATAGGATACTTGGAGTTTTGATAACAATCAACCAATTTGTTATTATACAACTAATATTCATCATCTATAAGTGGGTCTTATTACTGGCCAATGGTCAGTGTGAAAATAATAGGTGATGGACTATGCAGTTTGGCTTTTCCCTTTCATTTCCATTCCATGCAAGGTGGTTTGGATTTAGGTCTTCCATAGGACTTGGGTTTATATGGAAGCTTGGTAATTTGGAATGTATCATGGGTCAAATATTATCTTGGGCCATTAGCTAAGATGGTATAATGATTAGATATTTCAAGAGGTGGCATATGGGAAAGTGAATGAAGGGTATATGGGTCAGTGCAATTGGCCTCTGGTGAATCAATAAGTATTTCTTTCCCTTTGTCCATTTTGGAAACAAAATTCAAACCAAAATGGTAGTTATAGATTTTGTACTTATCCTCCAAATGTTTATAATGCTCGTAAGGATATAAATCTCTATGAATGGTGATTTCTATGCCTGAATGGGAGAACTTGATACACTGGTACAATGTTGATGGGATTGCACAAATATCAAGTATCAAAGGTCTACCTAAAAGTAAATTATATGAAAAATAAAGGTCTAACACATGGCATAGTGTATCATGGGTCAAGGGCCCAATGATAATTGGCAACCTAATAGTGGCTTGTGATTCCCATTCTTCATTATCATAGGCCTTGATGGTGATCATTTCTAGGTGGATATTAGATGTTGTGTACTTGATATTCTTGATGAGCTTTAGAGATATAATATTTAGACTTGATTCATTGTCTGTGAGGACATGTTTCACTTTGTGTCATTTTATGATAACTTTGATGTACAATGTATTGTTATGTAGAGGACCAAGAGATGACATATCACTTTGGTCAAAGCTTAATTATTGGCCTAGGGCTAGATGTCCAACCAAAGCTTGAAATGTTTTTGGATATATCTCATTATGAACTTTAGATTGGTCAAAGAACTTTGTTAATATGATTTTATAGATTGTAAACATATGAAACAAATCTAAAATGAAGATTTGTGTGGCCATATTCTAAAATTATTTCATAATATCAAACATCATTTCCTTTATAGCATTAAATGGCTTATTACTAGCCATAACAATGGGTTAGATGGGTAAAGTGGCAAATGGTTGTGGGCCTAAGATGGTAATATTTGATCATTGAGTTGTGATTGCACAATAAAAATTAGATATAGGACCATTGTTATTAGCAAATAATGGTTGAGGGGGGATAGATAGGATAAGTCTCTGTTATCAGTACACTTGTGTGTGGTTATAGGTCAATAAAGAGTTATCGATTAAAGATTCAAAAGTAGTAATCCCTACTTGTTGGTATGATTATATGTAGTCCCAGGTCAAGGAATGATCATTGGCATAGGTTGGTTGGTTAAGATTGATTATAAATGGTCTTGTTTGATTGGTACTTGGTCTTGGATTAATGGAAATGGTGGAAACATGACCTCCCAAAATATGGCCTACAACATTTTTGTAGTCATGTGTAATTGCATGGTAAGTATGTTGACTATCAACATTGTTTTGTCCTTGGTTCCATCCATTTAGCTGATGTTGTTGTTGGTGCTACTAATTTTTTATCTTAGTTTTTGATACTATTGTTGTTGTTATTTTAGCCTATGTTGTTTTTATTGGTTATTATGTTGCAAAGAGGGGTTTTTATAGATATCAAAGATTTGATTGGATGTGGAAACCCCAATATCCAATGTTATCTCCCTATTTTCCAACATATTCTAAATAATATGTTTGATTTACACACAATGATGCATATTGCATCCATTAACTTAATGGTACTCACAAAATTCATTTTGCCTATACCAATTTGGATAAGGAATGCTCTCAGGATAGTGCTTCAGAAGAGGCTATCTAATCAAATTAGTGGTGATAACTTGAGAAACATATCTTTAACGGTTTTTCCAAGGTAAAGACATGATGAGTAGGCATAGTTCTTCTTGAAAGAGGGGGTCTTGCAAAGGCAAAGGTTGTTGTGTTTTTTATGCTAGTCTCAATTATTGTAAAATTAGTACTTGTTGAAGAGGTTAGTGGTTAGGAGTAATTTGAATATGTGGTGTAGGATGAATAGATAGTGTTTTCACCATTTCAACATGTCATGACTTAGTTACTCCATTTCTAATAATATACTTATTACAATTAAATAGCTTGGACTTTTCATAATTATTGGCCTAGGCTAGTTTTGATGCTTGCACTTAGACTTGGTTTTGGTTTGGACATTTCTTCGGTTGTGATTTTGGTTTTGATTTGATGAGGTAAGCTTGATAATCCATTTGTTAATAAGGGCCATTTTGATCAACAAACCTTTATCACTGATTTCCTTAAAATTTTATGCACACTACAACTCCAAATGGTAAGATATCTCATTGTGTAAATTCTTGGTAAACACAGTGGCTAATTTATTATATATTAAACCATGGATGAATCAATTGGAAAGTGCTCTCTATAGATATACATAACTTGAAAATATTTCACCGGTCTTCTATTTGGCCTGCATAAAATCATGTAATGAAATTTCATGCTTGAGATTGTAGGAAAAGTGTTGCACAAATTTGTCTAAAAGCTCATCAAAATTAGAGATTGCGTTCTTCAATAATTTCAAGAACCACTCCAAGGGTTGTCCTAAAAGACTCCTTAGAAATAACAATAGGAGGTATATGTCACTGTAATTTATTGGTTGATAAGTTACAAAGAATTCTATTAAATGGGCCTTGGGGTCTCCTTTACCTTTGTATTTGTCAAATTTTGGGGTTATTACCCTGAAGGAAATAGTATTTTTAAATACTCCATGTTGAATGCGTAGGAACACACGTCATACAACATAAAATTCTTGGTCTATTTTGTAGTTTGGATGGTGAAAATTGCATCTTTCATTTGTTACAATTATTGTGCTAGGAAACTAGAGGGAACATTAGCTTGAGGTGGAGACTGAGAGGTCAAAAGTGGATTACTTTGACTTTGGTATATTAGAGGCATGGTTTTTAATGGAATATTGGTTTGGTTATATAATTGACCAAGAAAATTCATACATAGATTAGGATGTGATTTTTTAAATTACATGCATTGTGGTGTGATATTCTGGTTAGGATTACGTATATAGGCCTAGTTTTGGGGAAATTGTGGTTGGGATGGAAGGATATGAATGGGGGTGAAAATTGTGACTATTGAGTTTTATTAGGGAATTGCTAATGACTATTAAAACTTGGTTGAATAAGGAGAACTTGTGAACTAAGGCCCTATCATTGAGTTTATGCCACGTTTGGAACAAAATGCAATTGTTGCCAAATTGGCACTTATGAAACAATAGAACCTCTTAGTTGCATGAACCCCTATTTTGAATTAGATGCTTGTTAAAGGTTTTAATTTGTTGTTGACCAATATTCTTATATTATTAATTAGACATCATTTGTGATTGTAATGGTATATTGGTATATGACTGAAGAGGTACATTTATTACTACCTAATGAGGTGGAACATTAGTTTCCCTCTATTGATGTGGTAGGATGTTCAATATTACTTCACCTATTGGGGTGAAGTAACATTTGTCATGTTTTGTTGAGGCAAAGCACTAGCCATTCCTTGACTACTTAATTCTTGAGGTTGCATGCTTGAAGAAGAAATTATTTGAGGATTAGAGGTAGTTATTTGAGGTTGGGAGGTAGAATCTCCTACCCCTGAATCTATGAACCACTCATGGTGTTAACTAAAGGCACATTTTATCATGGACTAGTTGTTTGTGCATTTACACCACTTTGGCTTGGATTAGATGACACTTGAGAATTGTCCACTATATTTGGCTCACTATTGTATGTACAAGTATAAGACACTTATTCAATAGATGGGGAATTTAACATGCCTCCAATAAAATTAATTTGTGTAAATGGGTTTATACCCTAATTTTCTTGGCTTGTCAATTCAATTAAGACCCCTGTTAAATAAGTTAGCTCAATAAGTGGAGCATTTGACATGGTCATGTTATTAAAATTAAATGCTAAGTTTAAATAGGTTTGGTATTTTTTATACATATATCTGAAGTGATCCTCCATGAGACATTTTCATATGACATGCATACGAGGGCCCACATACAACATCAACACTAGAGCTTGCAGATTGCTGGAAGAGGAATGTTTGTTGGTTTGACTATAAGGTATATTGTAAGGTACTCTTAATAGACTTGGCAAGTTTTCATAGGGAAATTTTGATTAAAACTTAGCCCCTACCTCCACATATTTAATTAAAACTCTGTGTTTGTTTGTAAGTAAGTGATGATCAAACAAATAAAGGTCATAGGCCGATGGCATTGTAATGTAGTATAGTTGTTATTAGACTTGTTATATAAATAAAGGTATGTTAGCTAAGTAATATGTTGTTTTATTGTGGTCCTACTCTAATTATGGAGGTGTGTTGATCAAATAGTAGGCCAAAGGATCTTAGATTTGTTCCCCAGTTTGAGTATTGCAAGGTGGATAAGGATCTATCTCACAAACTACATCATCACCATAAGGGTCTTGAAAAAAGTCATCTTGTGCGACCACATTACCATGTATTTGATTTTACATGAATCAACTAAGAGCATAGTGATACATATTAAAATCATTAATGAATGTTTCATTAAAAATCCTAGAGTTTTATAAACTCTAAAAAATAATGTCTAAAAACATAAATGGTTTGAACTTGGTCTAACTTGGTTAAAGTAATGGAGTTGTATCTCCAACAAGATCTATGATAAAACTTAGTATAAAAAAACCTAATGTAAAATGTCTAATGTTTACATGTCTCACACAAAAAGGTCAAGTGGATGAACTAAAACTAGAAAGCCAAACTCTAGGCTCAAAGTGTTCTAAACAAGTCTATTCTAAGAAACAAAAGCTGTTAGGTATTTTTTCCAAATGTAACATCAAAATATAGGCTCAAAATAGGTAAGTTCCAATACGTTTATCAAAATAAGCACAAAATATAGACTTTAAAGAAAAGGGTGTGATTTAATCTAATAAATCTGAAACACTTTGGCATAGACTAGGCATTCGACTTTAGACATGAACTTGATCAATTGGTATAAAGCATGAAATTAAAGGCATATGAGAGATAGGCTATTTCTCCCAAATTTAGGCACAAACAATAGTTTTCAAATTTGGTAAAGAATTAATCTAAGTTACACAACTCAAAAGATAAAGATCAGTGTCTATGCCCAAATTACACAAGGCATAAATAGAAATCAATCAATATTTGAATTTTATCTTGGAAAGGTTAATCAAAAAATCAACTTAGGAAACTAGGCTTCTTTGATCAGACAATAAGCTAGATGAAGATGAACGACACAACAGAACTAGGTAAAAGATCCCAAAGGTACACATGGGTTGGTTTCAAAAATGAAAACTTTAGATATAAGGCCAACAAGTCTCAAAATGATTTAAGTAGTGTAACATTATCACACTCCAAATATTTAATCAGTGGTTTGTTTAAAGACTCTAAGGCATAAAACATGCAATGGATTGGGTAGTGTAACATTACCCTTTCCAATCAAGTGACACACACATAAAGTTTTGTCAAAAGACTAAGGCAAAAGTATGGTATCAAATGGATGGCATAATGCCTCCTCAAAAAATAGATTTGTGTTCACACAAAACTCATTTTGATGTGGAATAAAAAACAAAATAGATATTTTAGACTCAAAAATCAAGCAATAAAGTATAAAATGACAAAAACACTTAAGTGTAATGTCCTAGATCCTAAAACTGATGAGGTTGTATAATACTATCAAATTTCATCTATATACATGCTCTTGAGAGGATTTTAAGTGTTAATCCAAAAATAAAATCACATGAATAAGTAGGGTTTTTATGTGACATGGAACTTCAGGATACTCACCCTGCATCAACAATATATTTGTGGTAAATAAGGTTGTTCTAAAACTAAGTTTTCATGTATTTCTAGATGGTCCCAAGTATGTCTAATACAAGGGATGATCACATCATTGGATCCATGGAAACCATCTTGTTATGAAAATATCTTGTCCTTATCATAACTACTACATCCATCACTTTCTTAGTGTAGTGCAATGTCTGAATTTCCCCCACAGTCTAAGTTGGGGTACCACTAACGGAGTTTGCTTAATCACTCAAGTAAACATCCTAGCAGGTCACCCTTAATTTATATACCCCATCATGGAATGGGGTTGAAATGATGTTAGAAGATGAATCCCTAGGTCAATACTTCCCTAAATAACCCATGAGGAGGCTATGAACTCTTGCTCACAAGCCAAGTTGCATAAAATAAAAGACAAAGTGAAAAAACTTTAAGGTCACATTTAGATCACCCAAACCATATGGATTTGAGGAGATATTTAATGATGTTATTTTAATTCCTTTTAACAAGGCACAAATGCAAATAAAGAGTGATTTTGGTCACCCAAATTCCCTAAAGGGGATGGGGGGAGAGCATATACACATCAATTATTTTTGAGATTTTTTTTTTTGAAAGATCTAGCATAAAAAAACACTTTAAAGAGTTTTTAATATAAGTGAGTGTTAATTTTAATATACCAAAGTGAAGTTTTTATGAAATTTTACCCCTTGGCTTTAGTTGAAAAACTTTTTAAAATATTTTTTTACAAACAACTAAGCATAAACAATCTAAATTCCTTTTAAGCACCAAATGAAGTATTCATGACTTAACCATTTTCAAATTTGTGACTTTTTCTAGCTTGTGTCCTACAGTTTTTAGAGGTTTTATGTCTACCTTGAAGCCCACATGTAAATGAAAAAATAAGATTTTAAAAATTTCTCTCAAGTCTCTATTTTCTTGTTATAGAGATCAATATCGGTCCACGTAGGGACCAATGTTGATTACAAGAAATTGGTGCTAGTCAGTTTAAGCAAGATCAACACCAGTTGACTGGAATCAATGTTAATTTCCTATAAAAATGTAAGAAAAACACTAATTTTCACAAAAAAATATGGTTATCAAAATAAGTATAAAAACCTAAAAGGTCTCTGGATCCTACAAAACAAAGTTCAATTAGAGAGTATGCAAGTTCTAAAATAGAGAATGAAAACTAGCAACTTTCAATAAAAACTCAAAAACCAAGTTTTCTACTATGTTATACTCTTCACAAATAGATCGATGCCAATTAGGATAGGATCAACATCATTTAGATTAAATCAATGTTAGTCACTATGTAAATTTTGTATCATTAGAAAGAACAAAAACACATGAAAATGAAGATAAAACTTGATATTTAAAGACTTTTAAGCATGTATTAGAAAATCTAAGATTTATTATTAAATATCCTTGTTTCTATGAAATGTTTGGTCCCATCGAGTGTGTCATTTGTGATCATAGGAATCCAATAAGGGAGGTTAATAACATGTTAGTTCAAGTAACAAAAACTTCAATAAGCATACTAACACTTACACTCTAAGCCTAGATCTTTTGGGTTAGATTAGTTAATAAAAGACAAATGAAAGCATAACTAAAATTAAAAATACAATGAATCATTTCCCTTACGTAGGATCTCCAAATGAATTTTTGAGGGGCTTTCTCGAATTGTTTCAAGGAGACTTTGGCAATGGAGGTTGTGTATCTCCTTTCCATGGCACCATAACTTGTGTTGTGGATTGGATCAAGATTTTAGCATTATAACACTACTTACAAGGCAATTTTTGTAGTATAAAACTACTATGATCAAATATTTAAAGTCATTTTTGAATGATAACTTTGCACCAAAATAGCTTAGAATTCAATAGGCAAGGCATTGTATTTATAGGCTTACAAACTAACCCCAACCCAAGGTGAGTCAAGGTGGAGTTTAAACATGGAATGGGTTCAAACCTAAATGTAGGTGAGTTAAATATAACCCCAATAGAGTTAATAGTTTTCAATTAATAGGCATTGTTATCCAAAATGAGAGATTTTAGGATATATCTAAAGAGATTGACAACTCATAAAAGTCATGATGAAAGGCTAGGATATTTTGAATTTTTGAATTTCCTTTTTTAGTTATTCATTAATTACACATGGATAATTCAAATATACATTTAATTTGGTTTATCTTGTTAATTAATTATGATAAGCCATTTAGAGCTTTCAATATTTAATATTTGTTCATGTGCCCCATTTAATGGATCCACAAGCCAAATTGACTATTATGATGTCACAAGATGATTAAGGATGAATTTGTGAGAACTTATTATTACATAAAATATAATTCCCCAATTAGGGATGTCTCCACATGATTATAAGCTTTGATGAATGATGTACAAGAAAATTTAGGATGTTCAATGATTCTCATTCTTAATTTGTAATGGTTGGTAGGAATCAGTCTAAAGTCTGGTTGAAGGCCAGTTGTGGATAGTTTTAGGTGTATACAAAAGGAAATATTTAAAAATTTTGGTCTACATACCAAAAAGTGTGTCGATTCCAATAATTTAGTGGAAGGATTAGGATCCTAAGATTAGAATGATCCATTGGGTCAAGTGGTAGAAATTCTACATAGGTAATTTGTAGAGGCCATATCTCGCACGTGTGGTAGTATCAAGAAAAAGTGATCACATGAGTTTGTTCACCTTGGTCCCAAGTTACTATGTTCCAAGTCTAAGGTACTCTATTAAAGTTAAAATACAGTTATACATGTGCAAATTTTTGTTCCTAAGCATTTTTCCTAGGTTTCCCATAGTCATTTGAGCTCAATCGTCACTAGGATGTCATACAAGAGAAAGTAGAATAGCTAACTTGTGCATTTATTATCTCACTCAAGAATCCTTATGCAACTAGTAGATCAAGTTAAAATGTAGATTTACATACCAAGATCATCCTCAAAAAAATTTAGACCCGTGCAATATTTTTTGCTCAAGATATAAATCTTCAAAGATGGACCTGTGCAGTAAGATGTTAGCACGAACATCAATTTTAATAAAGGAAAGTTGTCATTTGAGTTAAAAATTTCCTTAAAAGTTTTTAATTTGGTTAAGATCTAATGGTCCATATAATCCCTCATATTGACACATAAGATCTAATGATCTACACTGAGTCAACTAACTCAAAAGGTTCCTAGATTAAAGTCATTAAAGATCTAAAAGTTAGACATAATCTAACAATGCGAGATGGTCAAGACAAGATCCAATGGAGTGAAATCACTAACAAAGGGATAGGTCCTGGATAGATCTAAGGGCTCACACTTAATTGTACCAAAGATCTGATAAAGTGTAAAAACTGGCAAGAAAGTGGGACTAGGGAGATCAATCGTGTGCATGAACTCGTATATCTTGATTAAATAATGTGCATGAGTCAAAGAGGTCAATGGATACAAAGAGATAATGAGTCAATGACAAGTGGCATAAATACATTTGGTTAGCAAAAAATAAATAGCTCAAAGGAATCTATACATAGGAAGATCAATAGAGAGAGGAAGATTCAATAATTTAAAGGATATATGGAACCAATAAGCATAAGGATAGTTGAGCATGATGTAGACAATCTGAGTTAGCAATTGATAGCCAATAAGTGAGAGTAATATCAAGATATTTTTGATGAAAGTTAAAGAGGTTATTTTAGACCCAAGCAAAGAAAATATAAAGGGGTCATGCCCAGAGGCAAACCAGAGTTAAACCAAATCCATAGTTTAGAGACCAAGCATTGCCGTTAATGCTATATATAATATATCTTTGGGTCTAATACAAAAATTGAGGGTGAAACAGTGACCATGAATCAAAATTGGGTAGTTTACAGATTTTTATAGATATTATGACTATGTGAAAACCAATGGTCTAAGATTGGTTTTCACCTATAGTGGACCTATGTTTCACCTATCATTATTGATCATTTTTATAATGCAAGTATAGTTGGCCACCTAATGTAAATGTAACACTTTTCATCTAGTTTTAAGACATGATCCTCATCAATAGATAATTAGATGATATCATGGAGTTATAAGAAAATATCTAGCAATTGGATAAGGGTAGTAAGCATTCAATTCTTTTATGATATATTTGAAGTTATGCCTTGTTGATAAGATCCTAACTCAATCGTATCCTTGAATTGGTCCTAGTCCATCATAAGTAGTTGGTCCTTTTCCAATGCAAAGTTCTCTATCTCTCCGTTTTCTATAAATGTAGTCTTATAAAGCCTTAAAGAGGATCTATCCATCTTTTTATTATGACCAGACTCTACCAAAATTTGTATTGCAACACCTTTTGTTGTAATAAATATTGAATTCCATCATTTTTTCAGCTAGATTGAAGTGTGTTCTGTGAATTCATGCACTATAGTTAAGTGAATGTATGTTCCTTGCTTATGTCTAGAGTTTTATCACCTTCAAAAAATGCTTAATAGTCTCACAAGTCATTATAATCATAATCTATAGTTTATTGTTTAGTTTGAAAGTGGATATTTTCCCTCTCCTACTAATCTAATAACTAATTAATGCCTTGTTCTAAAATATTTATGTGAGATTGAGGTTATTTGGTATAAAAGTGTCTCATAGTGTGTTTTTTTTATTTGGAGTGATCAAATCATTGGTGCATCACTAATTTTTTACATGTTTTTATAATTTTTGTCAATTCTCTCTCCCTTTTCCAAGTAGGTGCTAGTTTAGGTTTAGTGTAGGTGATAGTTCCATAAGGAAGCCAGCCTTCTCTAGAGGTCTGATCCACTTTTAGGATACCCATATCCTAGGATCATTCCTATGTTGAACTAGATTGGAGTAGGAATATCTGAACAATCCCATCCTCAGCTAGGGTGTAAATATAGAAACCCAATAGTTTTGGTGCACCTGGTGTGACACTGAGTTTATTTGGTATAATTAAAGTTTGAAGATTGAGAAAGAAGATTCATGGTAGTAGGAAAGATCTACCATCATCAAAATTTGAAGATCCTTTAGGTTGCTTTTAGACAATACTTTTATGCCAAAGGTTACAACAAGAGCATCAAGTAAAGTTACTTCTTTTAAACATATTGAATTACCTCCTACTTCTTATAAAAGATATAGATTAAATAGAACAAGGCCTTATCCTCCAAAGTAGTATTTATCTTCTATTTAGTTTATTGTTTTGGTCCAATCAATTGTCCCCGTAAGACAAATCCCTTTTTGCCCAAATGGTTATCAAGAATCAAGTGTTTATCCCATTTAATAGGGGTAGTCCCCTAAATTTGGCCCAATATGATGACATTCCTATGTTTGGTATAAAATGTATCCCTTTCTTCTCTAAAGAATGGGATAAAACTACTACTATTGAGCATATCCAAGATGTTGCCAATCTATGTTATGTTCATAATGTTACTCAAGATAATGTGGCTATCAGATTACTTGTTACTTCTTTTAAGTGAAAAGCATTGCAATGGTATAGGAATCTTCCTCTAACTTCAATTTCTACTTGGGATGAGCTAGGTACAACTTTAGTTAAGCAATTTTAAGAAAAGTCTAATCATTTATCTTTGGTTGAACAATTGACTACCATAAAAAGGTACTCCCATGAATTCATGTTCAACATTAACCTTAGATTCCAAAAGAAGTGGATAAGGATCCTTGCATTAGTTATACCATCCCTAGAGTATGCATTTTTGTATTTCCTTAAGGCCTTTAATTATGATATATGTGTCATGATATAATCCATGGGTGGTATTAACTTGACAAATACCTATGAGATTGCTATCAAAGTAGAGAAAAACTTGATTCAATCTGATAAACTTACTCTAAGGCCTCTAATGCCCTTTTTTTAGAATTATAAACTATTCTTGCCCCTCAAGTTCCCCAAATTCCATCTATAGCCCCTATTCTATCTCCAAAAGTCCAAGTTGTAGCCTCTCCTAATAAATCTAGTGAGATTGGTGATTTGAAAAGCATGTTACAAGCTTTCAAAAATGAAATTGTCTCAATCAAGAGACAACATTACCAAGGTAGATCTTACCAATAGCAAAACTAGAGTACCTATCAATCTTTCAATAACCAAAGACCACCTTATCAAGGTTTCAAGGACATAGACAACCTTATCAAAATAAAGGAGCTATAACCCAAACTAATCCATATGTAACCCTTGATCCTAATGTCTCTTCCATCTCAAAATTTATTGTTCCCCTAAATAACTTAATAAAAGATCCAGGTTGATAACCTTCTAATCCAAATGACATTCAGAATCAAGATTTGGTATCACAAGAGCTTACCATGCCATAAATGACATAAGAAGAGTTCCCTATTCAAGGTGGTTAATATAAAGATATGAATATGTCAATACAAGGAGAAGCTTAACAAGTTCTAAGGTATCCTACTGTTATCAATGTTATTCGGCATTTGGATGATCACATTGTGTTCAACCAAGTTGGTGAAACTAGTAACATAAATGGTCAAGTGGTAGCTTTGACTAAAACTAAAAAAAGAATAGTTGAAGGAGCTTATGATGTGAGAAATACTTCTAGTTTTCCTAATTTAATGTCAAAGAATGTCAAAGATCATGTTGTTATTCCTATAGCATAGAAGATTCATCCATAGAGACAGTCAAATTACCCCAAATGCCCCTAACTAGAGAACAACTAGTGGCTCAAAAATTGTAGTCAAAGGTTAGTGTAACATCTTTTAACATTATTGATCAAATGAAGAAATCAAATGTTAGTATTATCATTTGGGATTCCCTTGCCATCCTAGGTAAAAAGGACATGTTGATTCAATAACTGTCAGATATCAAGGTATCTAAAGAACCAATTGAGAAACAAGAAGTTGTTTTGGCCAATTCAGACTAGTAAATCAAACAACCTAATCATTAGATACATAACATGATAAATGTGGATAAATCTAATGTCAAGTCAACAAATACCCCTCATTTTTATCTCTCTTTGATAGTAGGTGACTATTTAGTCCAAAATTGTATGGTAGATAGTGGATCTAGTAACACTATCATAACCAAACAAATTATAGACAAGCTTGGTCTTGTCTATAATCCAAATACTAAATGAGTATTGAAATTAGATGGCTCACTAAAAAAAAAATTAGGCATGAAAAAAGACATAAATCTAACATTACATGCTTTCCCTAATGTTATTATTCAATAAGATGTAGTTGTAGTAGACCTACCTCCCTATTTTTCCATGTGTTTATCAAAAGATTTTGCTTCAAAAATTGGAGGCTATTTTTTAGCTGATTAGACCTATCTAATGTTAATAACTAATTATGTCACTAAGGTCACAATAATTTTTGAACCTATTGCAAGATTTTATTTAGAGCCATATATGCCAAGCATGGGGAACACTAATTGTGTTATCTCAGACAAGGTGTTAGAAAATAATGAGGTTGAATCTGAATCACCTCTAGATGGAGTCCAAGATCTTTTTCTTGATGAATGGGAATTTGATTTACATGATCATGATCCCTACAATTTAATTTAATAAATAATACTTGGTTTCTATTTTCTTCATGAAAATGATGCAACAATTCTAACACTGATGAAAGATGAGTAGCCTAGTGATGGATTGTGGTAGCTATATTTTGATGGATCTAGGAACAAACATGACACTAGAGTTGGAATGATGTTAATTTCTCTAGTTAATAAAAGGTATTTATCTTCTCCCATTTTTTAATTTGGTTAATCCAATAATGTCATTGAAGATGAAGCACTAGTGCATATTTTGCAATGGGAAAGAAAGATGAAGGTTAATTCCTTACAAGTCTTTAGAGATAGTGAACTAGTAGTTCACCAAGTAAGGGGAATTAATATATGAAATAAACCACTACTTAGGTCTTATAATCATAGACTAAGGGACCTAGTTGATGACTTTCAAGCTGTAAATATTCAGGCCATACCAAGAAATCAAAACAAGCATGCAGACAGGCTAGCTACTATTGGATCACAATTTAGTATCCCAAATAATATACAAAGGGATGAATTATAATCACACATCAAGGTAGTTGTGAGACATTATATTACAAAAAACCATGAAAATTGAAAAGTATTTAAAGATGACAACCAAAATGTTAGATTCTTACAAGAGGAAGTTGAATTATCCTCAAGGAACCAAGACAAGCATTTATAGTAGTATGAAGATCAGATTGTGAAATTAAAGACAAACAAGTTGCCTAAAGGATTGGTTACCCTAGAAAATATATTTAACAAAGATGATGAATTAAGAAAAGAAAAGTTTGTTTTATCAACCAAGGAGGAACACTACACAAATGTAAAGATTACAACTAGAAAAAATCTAACCTAGGTAAAGTTTGCACATCTTCAAAGAAATAAGCTTTTATTAAGTTATTTTCAAATTTTGTAGATGTATTTGCATGGTATTAAAGTAACATTATAGTTTTTGATCCAAATCTAGCTCAACATATCATTGAGTTAAAAGAGGAGACTAGTCTAGTCAGACAAAATCAAAGGCCAATAAATCTAAATCTCAAATATCTAATGAGAGCTAAACTGCATAAACTCATTGAGTCAGCCATAATATATCCAATTAAGCACTCAACTTAGGTAGAAAACCTTGTTCCAATACAAAAAAAAGAATGGTGAAATAAGGCTATGTGTCAACTTCCATGACTTGAACAAGGCCTCTCTTAAGGATCACTATCCATTGTCATTAATGGAATAGATTTTATAGTTATTTTTAGGTTTAGAAAGGTTCTCTTTATTAGATGGTTACAGTGGGTATAAGCAAATTTTGGTCAAAGAAGAAGACCAGTACAAAATAGCCTTCATGACAAAGTGGGGGACATTTACATATAGAAAGATTCCTTTTGGTTCATCTAATATGGGAGCCACTTTTCAAAAGGCTATGGACATGTCATTTCAAGGTCTCCTCAATAATTTTATTCTTCTTTATCTATATGACATAATAGTATTCTCTAACAACACAAATAAGCATATGATTCATCTAAAATAGGTGTTTGTAAGGTAAAAATAATTTGGAGTGTCTTTGAACCCAAAAAAGTGTGTTTTTTCTAAAGTAGGCTTGTTGGACATGTCATTTCAAAGAAAGGTACAAGCATAGACCCTGATAAGATAGAATCAATTCTTGCACTATCATTGCCTAAGCATAAGAAAGCCTCGTAAAGCTTTTTAGGCAAGATTAGCTTCATAAGGAGATACAATTTAAATTTTGATACTTTAGTTAGGCCACTTACAACCATGTTAAATAAAGGTCAGAGTTTTAGTTTTTCTAAAGGAGTGAAAAGTTTTGAGGAAATCAAGAAAGCTATAGCCAATGCTCCTACATTCCTGAACCCTTGTTTTACAAAAGATTTGTTCTTATATAGCTATGCTAACCTTGATACAATATAAATTATTTTCATGCAATAGAATAAAGATACTTTAGAGTAGCCAATAGCCATTTTTATTCAAGGCTTAGAAGAATATGAAACAAGGTGTTCTTTCTTTGAGAAGCACATTCTTTTAGTTGTAATGTCTCTTAAAACATTTAGGTGCTTTATATCCAATAATAAGATACATTTGATAGTTACACATTCAAGTGTCAAAGACTTTATTTTGAACAAAGATATAATTGATAAAAGAGCTGGTTGTATAACTAAGGTCATGGAATATGACATTGAGATCAAAGTCATAAAGTTGGTTAGAGGCAAGGGACTCTATGAATATCTATCCCAAGACTTGCAAGAGTCTAATGAATAGTTTATGGTGTCAAATGATCAAGAAATTATAAGTAATCAGGCCTCAACTTCTATTTGGTTCCAAGATATGGTAAGATATCAAAAAGATAGTATTTATCCTTCTCATCTCACTTATTCAAAGAGAAAATATTTTAGATTAAAATAAATTCCTTTTCTCCTCATTGATAATGTATTATTTGAAAAGGATATCAATGGTATACTACTAAGATGCATAGAACCAGGTCAAACATAGAATTTAGTTAAGCAATTCCATGATAAACATTGTGGAAATCATTACTCGGCTAGGATTACATCTCAGAAGATCATGAGAGGTGGGTATTACTGGCTAAGTTTATTTGGCAATTTCCATGCATGGATCAGGAAATGTAGACAATGTGCCATGTTTGTTAAAAAAGTGAGAATTTTAGCCTTGCCTCTACAACCAATTTTAGTTAATCAACCATTTGTCAAATGGGTATTGGACTTTATTTGTGTTATCAACCCCCCATCAAGCTTGAGACATAAGTGGATCCTGATTGCCACAGATTATTTTACCAGATGGATAGAGATAGTAGAATTAAAAGAAGCTAATGAAATGAGTGTTTTGGACTTCTATGAATATTTAATTACTATATTTGGGGTCCATTCAATTATAATTTTTGATAATTATATGGCTTTTGTAGGATCTAGGATCAGCTAGTGAGTAGTTCAACATAGTATTTTTCTCATTACCTCATCAAACTATTATCCTCAAGGCAATGGCTTTGTTGAGTCTATCAACAAGAATTTGTTGAAGATCATCAGGATAATTATAGAAGAAAATCAAAGATCATGGCATCTCAAATTAAATTTAGCTCTGTGGGCTAACAAGATCACCTATAAAAGATCAATTGTCAATTCTCCATACAAACTAGTATACGGTAAGGAAGAAAGAATGCATGTTTCTCTTGAATTCCCTGCTTTGAAATTATTGTATCATCTTGATATTTTGGAGACTAAGATAATGAAAGTAAGATATGTTGAGCTCATGGAACTAGAGGAAATAAGTCATCAGACCATGTTGGCTATGAAGGCCCTCAAGCAATGACAAAGATATTTTTTGACAAAAAAACTTCTTCAAGAAGTTTCCAGTAAGGAGATTTGGTCCTCAAGTGGGATGAGGATATAGCCTACCCATGAAAACACACAAAATTTTATTCTCTTTGAAGTGGACCATATATAGTTTCTAGTTGCAAATCCCATAATGCTTTCTAACTCACAAGGATGAATGGTGAATAACTTCATATCCCAATCAATAGGATACATCTCAAACACTACTATTAAGGAAAGCTAAGTCCCCTATACATAGTTTTTTCTTGTTTTTATCCAAGTGTTTTCTAACACATTAGTTAGTTTCCTTTCTATTTTGTTCTAAATAAGTGCTTCTTTCTTATACAATCATTTAGTTGTTTAGTTGCCTTATTTTTTAGGTTAGTTTCCCTTTCAATTTGTTTTCTTTCCCTATTATTGGGATTCTTCTATCTTATAAATTCAATATGTTGTTGTGTAGTCATGTAATGGTCCATGTATTATCTATGATGATCTAAGAGTCATGTAAATGGTCTGAGTTCAAGCATAATAGGCATGCTACCCAACCAAGTTACCAAAAATGTTGATTAATTTTGGTCTACATACCAAAAAGTATGCCTATCCTCAAAAAAATTTAGACCCACATGAACTTTTTGGCTCAAGATATAAATCTTCAAAGATGGACCTATGTAGTAAGATTTTAGCATGAATGTTAATTTTAATCAAGGTAAGTAGCCATTTGGGTTAGAAAGGTACTTAAAAGGTTTAAATTTGGTCAAGATCTAATGGTCCACAAGAGCCCTCATACTAACACATAATATCTAATGATCCACATTGAGACAACCAGGTTAAAAGGTCCCCAGGTTAAAACCATTAAAGATTTACAAGTTGGACATAATCTAATGGTGTGAGATGATCAAGCCAAGATCTAATAGAGTGAAATAATTGATAAAAAGATGGGTCCTAGATAGATCTATGGTCTCATGCTCAATTTTACCAAAGATCTAATGGAGTGTAAGAACTAACAGGAAAGTGAGACCATGGAGATCAATGGTGCATGTGAACTCATACATCTTGTCAGATATCATGTGTGAGTTAAATAGGTTAGTGAATTTAAAGAGATAATGAGTTAAGGACAAGTGGCATACTAAAATTTGGTTGGTATAAAATCAATATCTCATAGACATTCATGCACATGTAGATCAATGAAGCAAGGTAGAGTTAATAAGTCAAAGGATCTATGAAACCAATAATCATAAGGATAGTTGAGCATAATGTAGATAGTCCAAGTTGGCAATTGATAGTCAATAAGTGAGAGCAATCTCAGGATATTTTTGACAAAAGTCAAAGAGGTCATTTTAGACCCAAGTAAAAAAATATAAAGGGGTCGAGACTGAAGGTGAACCAGAGTTGAACCAAGGCCATAGTTTAGAGACCAAGCATTGTCATTAATGTTTCATATAATATATTGTTGGGTTTAATACAAAATTTGACGGTAAACCAATGACCATGAAGTAAAGTCAGGTAGTTTGTCTATTTTCATAGATATTATGACTATGTGAAAACCAATGGTCTAAGATTAGTTTTCACCTATAGTGGACATGTGTCTCACATATCATCATTGATAATCTTTTATAATGTAAGTATAGTTGTCCACCTAATGTATATGTAGCACTTTTTAGCCAGTTCTAAGACATGATCCTTATCAACAGATCATTAGATCATATCATGGAGTTATAATAAAAGATTTGGCAATTGGATAAGGGTAGTAAGCATTCAATTCTTTTAAAAGACCTTTGAAATTGTGCCTTCTTGATAAGATCCTAACTCAGCCACATCTTCGTATTAGTGCTAGTCCATCATAAGTGGTTGGTCTTTTTATAATACATAGTTTTCTCTCTCTCTCTCTCTCTCTCTCCTTCATTTTCTATAAATTTAAGCTTATAAATCCTTAAAAAGGATTTATCCCTCTATTTTGTATGACTAGACTCTGCTAAAATTTATATTGTAACAACTTTTGATGCAATAAAGATTAAATTCCATCATTTTTTAAGCTAGATTGAAGTGTGTTCTATGAATTCATGAACTATAGTTAAGTTAATGTGTGTTCCTTGAATATTTATAAATTTTTATCACATTTAATAAATGCTTAATAGTCTCACAAGTCATTATAAGTGCAATCTATAGTTTATTATTTAGTTTGAAAGTGGATATTTACCCTCTCTTACTAATCTGATAACTAATTAATGCTTTACCCTAAAATATTTATGTGATATTGAGGTTATTTAGTCTAAAAGTGTATCATAGTGTGTTTTTTGTGAGTTGGAGTGATCAAATCATTGGTGCATCACTATTTTTGTACATGCTTTTATAAGTTTTGTCAATTCTCTCTCCCTTTTCCAAGTAGGTGCTATTTTAAGTTTAGTGTAGGTGATAGTTTCATAAAGAATCCAACCTTCTCCAGAAGTCTGATCCAATTTTAGATACTCATATCCTAGGATTAGTCTCATGTTGGACTATATTTGAGTAGGAATATCTAAACAATCCCCTCCTCAACTAGTGTGCAAATCTAGAACCCCAACAGGAACTTCTAGTTATGTAATATTTGAGAATAAACACAAACCATATTAGTGTTTTTTAGTATTTGAATAAGCTTAATGATGTACTATTATAATATGTAAATAAATTAATCATCTGGTAAATGATGTTATATATATGAATAACATACAGTTAGAGTTACATGTTAATATTTTGGTAACTTGATGTCTTGATATATAATCTTACCTGGACGGTTTGATTTTATTGATGACTATTTAAAATATATTTATATATCTGATTTTATTGTGATATAAATAAAATTAAATGTTTAAATATTTATGTTGCATTTGATGGACTAAATACTAGTATTAGAGACTTATTGTATTAGCATATAATATAGCTTCTAGTAAGGAAAAACTCATAATTTAAATGCATTGGTTTTAATATTTGTAATATATGAACTAATATCATATTAATGACCCTAAATAAGTGAGATGGATTCCACTTAATTAGTGTCACTAATATGTAGATAAGGTGTAATTTTATTGAGTGGTGTGTATGAAATCAATTGATCCTCAAGATTAAATAACTATATGAAAACTTAGGCCAAAGTAGTATTTATGGTTAAACATTCTCATTTCCTCTATTTAATTTAGTTTACATGTTTATTATAATGTTAGAATAATTTTTTTATGATATACTGCATGTAATAGTTATCTTATAACACATAAGTTTTAGTTGTCACTCTAAATTCCTGCACCGTCATTATCTACCCATCCATGAAGGGATGGTGATTCCCTTATTGGGAGATTATGTGAGGGATCAATGTTCCATAGTTGGTATGTAAAATCACTCAAATGATGCTCTCACTCCCCTCAATAGTACTTCACTAGTGACTACACTCGTGTTTACTTATGGATGATTCGAGTTTGATAAGACTCGCATGCTCCATGGAGCATTATATCATTGTATATAATTATTAAAACATGTATTATCATGAAAATGTACTATTTTACTTTATTGGACTACTAAAGTACTTAGTTGTAACATTATATTAATTGTAGCTAAATTTTTAAATATACTTTTATGAAATAAGTTTAGTATTCATTTTTATAGAAGCATTGTGCTTGATCTTGATCTTATGATTATTAGCTAAATGGATAAGTTATTGAATTTATTATGGTTAGATTAAGAACTAATGTATTTAGTTAAAGATCAATATATTTTTAGTTTCATCATGATGGAATATGTTTATTTAATTTGTGTAAATATGTTTTTTTATACCTTATTCTAGTAAAACTCAATAGGGTTGTTACATTGGGGTATTAGAGCTAGGTTCAAAATCTAAAACTTAATGAGTCCACTATGAAAATGTATTCTCTTATTAACAAAAAAGAATAATAGTGCATGATAGACTTAGAGATGAGGTTACTTCAAACACCAACCCTCTAATAGATCTAAATAAATTTTCTATTGAGAAATCTATAAAGTTATATCAATTCCTCATAGTCATGCATGACACTAGGGACCAAATCATAGCCTTAAAATAGGAATTGCATGGGCATACTGAGAATAATGCTTAAGAATAACCTAAAAATAAATTTCATAAGATGTGAGAGCTCAAGTAGATGCCAAGTTGGCACGAGATATGAAAAAGGTGAATCCATCCAAGTTTGATAGAACCATTTTGGGATATGGAACTGAATCATGGATAATAGAGATGGATATGTATTTCAAGATTTGAAATTACTCTAAAGTCACTAAGGTAGTTTGAGGATCATATCATCTTACTGGAGAAGTAGTAACTTGGTGGGAAAATGATAAGCTCAAGATGAACCTCAACTCTACCACCACTACTTAGAATTAGTTTGTGACATTATTAGGTCATGGTGGCTTCCTCAATTATATTTTAATCAAAAGATGATATATTTTTAAAACTTTAAGCAAGGAAACCTTTCTATGAATGAATACTGGGAGCAATTCATTAAGAAGTTTCAAATCAAGAAGTTCATTATGAGATTAAAACCCCAAATTAGTTGTGAGGTAGATTTGTCTGGGCCATCTACCATGGATCAGAGCTTCAAAAAGTAGTTAAGTAGGAAAAGAATCTAAAATATCTTGCTCATGTAAGAGATAAATTCAATAAGTTTGGAGGTATTAAAATGAATTTCAAAAAGAATAATTGGAAGAGGAGTAGAGACTCCAAGAACTAGTTTAAGAACCAGAATGCTAAGTTCAATAGTAACTCAAGAAATAGGAGACTTAAAAATGGTTTCAAGGGAAACCAATAGTTAGATTGGATAGGACCATCTAGTATATGCTTCATCTATGGGGGTGATCATTACACTAAAGAGTGTACTCAAAGTAAATCAAATGGTAACAATAATAATTTTGCTTCACAATAGGGAACTTTTTAGTAGAGTATTCATGCAACTATTGAAAATTAAAAAGATGAGTTCTAAGCTTCTCCTATTGAACTAATAGGTATTTTATATGATCATCCAATTTTAATTTTGATTGACATTGGGGCTACTATATGTTTTATTACTCATAGAATTCTTAATAAGTTGTCTATAAAAATTAAAATTATGAAAAAATTATGGTCAGTATAATACGAGAATGAATCAAAGGTTAAGGTTGATAAGTGTATAGTATTCACTACAATAGTGGATTTGTATGCTACACCATTATGGTCATATGATGTGATCCTAAGATTTAATTGGCTTATGAAGCATAAAGATAAGGTTGATTGATATCTCAAGAAGATAGAGTGTCAAGATTATTTTGGAAATTAGACACATCTTACAGGTGAGAAAAGAGAGTTGAAGTTAAGAAAAATTTCTACAATTCAACTCAAGAAGGCTTAGAGGAAAGGATTTCAAGCATTTATTATTAAAATAAATTAGATAGAGGAATCTAAGGAAAAATATATTTAAGATTATCCTTTTCTTAGGAACTTTCGAGATGTGTTTCTTAAGGAATTTTTAGGATTACCACCCAAACATGAGTTTGATTTCTTGATTGACATAATACTTGGATCTGAATTGCAATCTAAGGAATCATACAAGATAACAACTAAAGAATTAGTTGAGTTAAAATCTCAAATTCAAGAGTTTTTATCAAAAAGGTTAATTCAACCAAGAGTGTCACCATGAGGTGATTTAGTGGTGTTCATAAAGAAGAAAGATGGTGCTTTTTGCCTATGTATTGATTACAGGATGTTAAATAAGGAAAAAATCAAGAACAAGTATTTGTTATCTCATATTGATGATATTTTTGATCAGATGTGATGGGAAATAATGTTATCTAAGATTGATCTTTGGGCAGGGTATCATCAGTTAAGAATCCAAGATGAGGATATTCCTAAAAAAGTGTTTAGAACCTAGTATAGGCACTATGAATTCACAGTGTTGTCTTTTGAGTTAATTAATGTTCTAGCAGCATTTATGAATCTCTTGAATAGTGTGTTCAAGGATTATAATGACCACTTTATGTTTATTTTCCTAGATGATATTCTCATATATCCTAAAATAAAGAACATCTTCATCATCTAAAATTAGTTTTATAGTGGTTACAAAAGCACAAATTGTATGGTAAGTTGTCTAAATGTGCATTTTTATAGAGGAAAGTGAAATATTTAAGACACATTATCTCCATAGATAGAATTTAAATCAATCTAATGAAGATAAGATCCATAATGGAATGGCCAACAACTAAAAATGTGCATGAGGTGAGGAGTTTTATAGGATTAGTGGGTTATTACAAGAAATTTGTTCTAAAATTCTTAAAGATAGTTAACCTAATTACCTCTCTTTGATAGAAGAATTAGATTTTTATTTGATTATACAAGTGCTAAAAAACATGTCAAGAGCTAAAAAGGAGACTTATTTTGGCACCTGTGCTAAGAGTTCATGATCATAATGGTCAATGCTTGTTAATCATAGATGCATCTAGGGATGGACTTGGAAGATTTATTATGAAATATGGTTCAGTTGTAGCATATAATTCCAAAAAACTTAAGTCTTGTGAGGTGAATTATGCCCCTCATGATCTAGAACTTGCTACAATAGTGTATGCCATGCAAGTTTGGAGGAACTATCTGTTAGGGAAACCATTTGAGCTCAGGATTGATAAATTAGGACTCAAGTATATCTTTACCTAATAGAACCTGAATACACATTAGAGATATTGGTTAGAATTCTTATCTAATTATGATTTTGATATTAACTATATCAAGATCAAGGAAAATAGAGTTGTAGATGACCTAAGTTGTAGAAGGTATATAACAGCCTTGGCTACTATTATGATTACTTTCTTCGATTAGGTAATTAAATTCTCCCCAAGAGATGAATTCTATGATTAGATTAAGAAATCAATGTCAGAGAATGATATAAATCCCAAGTTTAAAGAATTCAAGTTGGAGAGTGATGGTATTTTATGGTACAACAGTAAGAAGTATGTGCCTGATAGAGAGAATTTGAAGAGTAAGATGCTAAAATAATTACATAATGCACCTTATTCAGGACATCTTAGAGTAACTAAGCTCATGTCTAAGTTAAGACCTCTGTATTTTTGGAAAATAATTTAAAAGGATGCAATATAATTTGTATCTCAGTGTCTAGAATGTCAGCATGTGAAAGTCGAATATGTGCATCTAGTAGGATTTTTATATCCTCATGATATACCAAAATGTAAATGGTAGGTTATTATCATGGACTTTGTCCAAGGTTTATAATTATCATGGGACTAACATGATATGATCTTGGTGTTTGTTGACAAACTAGCCAAGGTAGTTCACTTCATACTAGGTAATTTGACTGATGATGTACCTATGTTTGTGAAGAGATTCATGAAAGAGGTGTACTGAATACATGGATTTTCATAAAAGATAATTTTTTATCAAGATTTGATAATGACTTATATATTTTTTTTGAATTTGAATTCATCTTTGGACATGCAGTTGAATTTTAGTACTGCATATCACCCAAAAATAGATGGACAAATAGAGAGGGTTAACCAAGTTTTAGAATATATCCTTCAAATGTATTGCATGGATTAGAAATATATGTGGGAGGAGTACCTTCTATTGGTTGAGTTTGCCTACAATAACTCTAACCAATTAGCATTGAAAATGGCTTTGTTGAGGCATTATATGAAAAGAGGTGTACAATACTAATTAGTTGGGACAGATTGGAAGACAGAGTAGTCTTTGGACCTAAAATGCTTGTGGAAGTGGAAGACCAATTTAAGACAATCAGGTAGAGATTCGCTCAGGCCAATGATAGATAAAAAAGTTATGTTGATCTAAAAATAACATCAAGGTAGTTTTATATTGGTGATAAAGTATTTTTGTTGGTTAAACCTTAAAAAATCTTGATTAAGTTTGGTAAATTAATAAACCTTTCACCAAGATATGTAGGACCCTTAAATGTTCTATAAGTGATTAATCATCTAGAATATAGGCTTACTTTGCCACCATCTCTATCTCTTTTGTATAATGTTTTTCATGTGTCCTATCTTAAAAAGTATGTTATTGATCCTTCTCATGTATTGAATTGGAATGCTTTACAAGTTCTAGATCTTGAGGTGGTCATAGTAGAACTAGTTAGAATAATTGACACTCATAAACTTGGTTTATGTAATAGAGAAGTGTCATAGTGAAAGGTCCAATGGGACTAATATTCTTAATATAATGCCACCTGGGAGGATTATGATGAGTTTTATAGGTTTTTTCCACTTTGGTTACATAATATGTTATTGGATATTATTTAATTTTATTTTGAATAATTTTTAGTTTCAAAACTATTGTTGGAATAAGTGTCATCAATATGATGAAAATTTTTAGGAGAGAATGATGTTACATCTCGATTCCACTATAGAATTGATAACCTACTGATTAGTGGATTCTATGTTTATTGATTAGCTAATTTCTATTTTAGTTAAGCTATATTTTATATACTGATATATGAGAAATTATATGTAACTTATTTACATGATCATTAAATATTTGAGTTAGTTTTACTTGTATGTTATGTACACGATGATCATATTTATTTAGTTTATTATAGTAGTATATTATGGATTTTATATTGATTCATTCTAACTACCTTTGCTATTTTTAGGTGGATGCAAGATAGATGCATCCCTTAGACTGTGATGGAGGGAAAGGATCATCAAATAAGGTGGAGTATATGTAGGCATTGAGGGATGATAGAATGAAGACTATGAACCCTACACACACCATAAATAGATAGTATATTTTTGGTTCCTATTATGTTATCTACATTTGAAATGGTTGAGTATCATGTTGATCTGGTTGAATTTTTTCTAATGTGAGATTTAGACTCTTATGTGTGTTATCTTACTTAGCTTACTTCATGAGATGATGTGTGTTTTAGGACCTTTAATTCTCCTTATTGTTGTATTTGATATTTGCATGAGTAATTCTACAAATGTTCTTTTTTCCATGAATGACTATAACTAAATGAGGGTGAATGTCTTTGGAATTATCAGTGTCTTGTTTATAAGATACATTTCTATAGAGAAAAAAGTGATTCATTCACCTTGTTTATTAGATAATTATTAATTTGAACATATATGCAAGGTAAGGGTTAAATTAGACTTAGCATGGTCATTATGTTTAGTAAATGTGATAATGTTCTAATGTTATTGGGAATTCAATGTTAACTTTCATAATGGTTAAAATAATTATTATTTTTTATAATGTTTAATTTATTTTGGGGATGTTAATGTTATTATTCATTAAAGCTTAAAAGGATTTTCTTATTTGGAAAGTTCTCAAATTAGGATTTTGATTAGCATTGACATTGTGTTAATCAGGATATTATGTAAAACATAGACTTCATTTTGTATTTGGCATGGTAAAAACTTGGAGTTATGCCCAAGCTATACTAGTTGATTTTTCATGAAAAAAAAATTATCGAGATCATAATGAGCATAGGGAGTTATAGTAGAAAAATGGGGAGTTTAGTTAGCATGATCATATCATACAGGTAGATAAAAGAGAAATAAATCAATGGCTAGGGACATACGGTAGATAGAGGAGAAAGAATAAGGGATTTGATTAGGTTTGGAAGAATGCAATTCAAATTTGGAAAGGCTATGACTTCACATACTAGGTTAGGTTATGTTGTTTAAATTTGTAGATGTATGATATGAATTAGTTCAACATATTCTAGTAAATTATTTTAAGGTTTTCATATTGTTTTCAGTGTTATGAAATTGTATGAAAGCTAGGGTTATATACCTGGTACTGGGGATGGCTCGGCCATCCATAGAGCCAGGTATATGATTCTAAAACCCTAGTATTAATAGCTAAATCCCCTAATTTTTTTGTAAAAAATATAAAATATTGATATTTTAATGTAAAATGTTTATTTATTTGGTTGTATGTGTATACACATAATATTTTCAAACTTTTATTGATTACTAACACTTTATATCTTATAAGGACCTACCGAGTCTCAATCTCTCTAAGTGCATGCCTTAAGGGGTGCACTGAGAAAGGGGTGGATAGACCATTGGTGATTCATAAGATTATTTTTCCTTTTACCACTTGTCATCTACACACTTGTCTCCTAAAACCTTAAAACCTGAGCTTATTTCTCTCTTTCCTATATATTCCAGTTGTTATCATGATTTATTCCTTTATTTCTTGCCTTGTTACCCTTTTGACCTGTTTAGCAAACTAGGTTGACCTGGTCGACCTAGTGTGTTTTAGGTACACTTTAGCTCTTTTAGTTTGTTAGCTCCTGATCGACCTAGCACAGACCTAGTGAGTTCGCCCAAAAATGTGCTAGGTCAACCTAATACAACTAACATGTTTAAAAGTTTTCAGGTAAGATCCACCTATATATATATATATATATATATATATATATATATAAGTTCATTTCATCATTATTATGAGAAAGAGTTAAATCAAGTGAATAAGTGCAAATGAACATCTACTTATTGACCATTCTACTTGAAGAATAAATCTTTAGAGTTCAATACTTTCTTTGGAGCTCCAATATTGTCTTATGGATAAGTCTTTTGGATGATTAGTAGGTTGTGTATCCTAGAGCTAATTTATATTGGTTATCCTTACAAACCATAATAATCTCTTGTGAAGCACCTTGGTCAAGGGAGAGATTGAGGCTTGGCAAGTTCGTCTTTAAAGGTAAGTATTCCTAACTTTATTTATCTTTTGTAAGAATAGATAAATATTATAGTATGTATTATCATCTTCCATATATTAGGATTCCATATACATTGATGTGATTATATGTCTCTTATGCATGTTTATTTTAGTTTTTGTTTATTTATTTTGGTCTAACCCGCACTTTGTGCCAAAAGCTTTGGTGTGCACTAGATTAGTTTACTTTTCTTTTTATTAGAATAGTTTACTCTCTTGTTTATTAGCATAAGTGAAATATCAAATCATAAGACTCTTTTAGGGTTGTTGTATGATTGTGTTAGACCGTAGGATTTATAACCCTTCCTAGCATGATATGTTGTGACAAGTGATACAAGTGATCCCCTAATCAAGTCTAGTGGATCTCCATATTGGTCATGCTCTCACTTAACAAGTGTATACCCAGTTAAAAGTGTAAGTGTGATTTATCTTATCTGATCTATGATTAATTCATGTACATCATGCAATTTTTATTGTATACATTTTGGTGAACCTGATGTGAATCCTATTTCACCATTGGTTGGATTGTCTTCACATTTTTATTTTTATTTCCTTTTTTATTTAGTATTAGCTTCACTTTGGCTTCACCTTAATTAAATTCAAGTGAATCCAATGTGAAACTAACCATTGAAATATTTATTTCACTTATTTCATTCTTTTTATCATATATTTTGGCATACTAGATTGATTCTGTCGACCTAGTTATTTTCTCTGTGTGTAGATTTTCAAGAATAGGAAACTAGATCAACCAGCTTGACCCAGTATAGGTTTAAATTTTTCAAACTTATAAATTAGCCTACTAGGTTGACTAGCTCGACCTAGTGCATTTTTAGACATCATGTTTAACCTACTAGATCGACCAAGTCAACCTAGTACATTTTTAGC
Source organism: Torreya grandis (assembly GCA_037957365.1). NCBI lineage: Eukaryota > Viridiplantae > Streptophyta > Pinopsida > Cupressales > Taxaceae > Torreya > Torreya grandis. The sequence goes on from JARHVA010000022.1 coordinate 4,402,714, forward strand.
ACTTTTTCAGCAAGTTTTTGTATTACTTAGTTGACCTAGTTTGTAAGTTTTTGATAAATTTATCTAAAGTTCTTAATCAACAATATCCTTCATTTCCATCTTTTAACCATCAAGATCAATCTTTTATTCTCTATCTCTTTCTATTTTATACTTTCCTTTCACATTTGTAGTCTTCAAAACTACCCCTACATAGTCAATTGGATCGATCTAGTTGACCAAATTCTATGTTCAGTGTGCTATCTAAAATAACTTGGTCAACCTAATCAACCTAGTAGGTTTTCCAAACACTATCTTCAATAGTACTAGCTTGACCCTATTGAATTAGTTTTATATATTGTGCATATAGTGTTTTCACTATACCTTGTTTCAAAGTTGTAATTCACCTTGTATGTTAATCACATCTTTTCTTTCAGTTGTTTACATTCTTAGAATAGTTCATATAGTCTTATTGAGAGGTTTCTAATTAACCACTTAGTTTCACTATTTATATTTTATGCACACATGACCAAATCACATAACATCAACAAGCATTTTAACATTTGACTACCCATGCCAACCTACTTAGATTTCATCACCAAGGGGGAAGCTAACTTGATGCTCTGTTCAAGTATAAAGCATGGTTAATGGTATATTTTATCTAATCACCTGACACACTTATCAATACATTGTGTGAAGTGAGGGGGTAGGCCCTAATACCAATATTGCATCATTGCCACTATAGGCCCTTTCAAAAACCATCCATAGATTGTTATCTAGTACCTTGTTTATAGTCAATCTCCTTTTACACTTAAAATCATTCTTAGTAATATAATCAAACATTCTAGGTTGACCAAGTAGCTAGATTTACTTTCAAGTTTTTTGCTTACTCTTTGATCAATTATGTGTGTAAAATATTTCATTAGCCAGTGTTAGTGAAATATGTTGCTTTGTGTGTATCAATTAGATTGACCAACGTCAATTCAATTGATTGTTTATTTCCCTTTCAATATTTATTAATTGCTTACATTACTTGAAGTTATCTTGTTTCAATTCATAACTTTATATCAAATTTCTCATCTTCCCTACATCATCACAAATCCAATGTGTTTTATGGTTTGAAAAATGGATGAGTAGAACTAAAGATATAGGCAAAACAAAAAATCAACCCCTATCTATTGTACTAGATCGACCCTATCGACCTAGTATCATTTTCAATTCTTGTGCACCATAATAGGTCAACCTAGTTAACCTAGCACTATCTATAATCCTTTTATCTTTTTTACCATCTTTTTTCACTAAACTTGATCAACCTGGTTGACCTTGTATAGGTTTACAGTTCCTGTTTCTATGTTAGGTCGACCCGATCGACCCTGTACTATTTTTTGTCACTTTTTACTCTCCTCATGTGGTTATCTAAGATTATTTCATCATGATGACATATTTGTATCCTTCCCTTAACCAATAACATTACATTATTAACAACTTGAATAATAACCTCACTTATTTCGTTACTTCTAATGAAACAATCCAATTTCTTCCTTCCCCTTCTCTTAAGTCTAAACCACTCACTACACAATGTAAAGTAGTTGAGATCCTTCATCATAATCCTCCTCTCAATACCAATGTTGGGAATCCTTCATCACATCATACCACTCAAATTTATAATCTATATGGTTTCCAAATATTTAAAAATCTTGATGATAATATTATTTACACTCCTACCAAAAATCATGGTTTTTACAAGCTTCCTTCTTCTTCTAACACGCTCAAGACAATTAACACCAATATTGGGAATCCTCCACCTAAAAATAATATTCTTCTCACCAACACTAACAATCCTCTTCCTATCAACACTAATACCCCTCCTACAAACACCAATCCACTTATTGATACAACTCAACTTCTTTCCCAAGTTATCTAACAAATGAACATCATGCAAACAACCAATCAATCTCAAATGATGAGCATGAAATAACACTTATGCAACATGATTAATCAACCATCTCAAGTCATCATGTCTCAACCAAATCCAAATTTTTTCCCTCCTCCTCTTAGATATGTCAATGGGAATATCATCCCTCAACCTCCAATGAATAACAAAATGCTTTAACATCTTCAAAATGAACCTTTAGCGTCATTCATTGAATCCATAGATATTGGAAACTTTTCCCCAACTATCACATATAATAAGACTAAAGATCCTACTATCTTTCTTAAATATTTTGGTAATCTATATAAAGAATGGGTCCAAACTAATACCTTTACTACTGCATATACTTAAATTTGGCCACCAATGGTTTCATATCCGACTTTAGACTAATTCTTATCAAATCATTGAGTACCTAGCCTAATAATTTTTATTAGTCTCTAATTTAGATTTATAACCTTGCATTAAATCAATTTGACCTATTAAATAAATTAAACAAGGTAAATACACACATTGAATTAATTAAAATCAAATAAATGACCAAATGCCTAAAAAGAATTAATTAACTTGCACACTCTAATCAAAGTCAATTAGCAAGTTAAATCAATTTCAAATCTTAATTAAGTTCACCCATGAGCTAATAAATCAATTACTAAAAAAAAAAATAAGAGAATCTTACCTTTGTGAATTGTCACTTTTAGAAATTATCTAAAAGAATATGCTAAGAATATGCTAAACTCAATCAAAGTTAATAAACTCAACCATGGTTGTGAGTTGTCACTTTTGAAAAATATATAAAAGAATATTCTAAAAATATGCCAAAATTAACCAAAGTTAATAAACTCAACCATGGTTGTGAGTTGTCACTTTTGGAAAATATCTAAAAGAATATCTTTAAAATATGCCAAACTCAACCAATGTTAATAAACTCAACCATGGTCAAATTTAACTCATTCTAAAGGATTTGAAAGCCTATAAAAGCAAGCCTAGACCTCTTCACTTTGAGAAATAAATCAAAATAGAGTTATAATATAGGAATAGATTCATGAAACTAAAAGCCTAATTTTATAATGTTGAAATTAAGCCAAGCCATATCAATCAAGTCAAGCATTCAACAATGGTGCATAGAGGAGATGATGTTAACTATATGTCATTGATGAAGACTTATTATGCATAGACCAAGCAAGCCAAACAAATAAATCATTTGAATTTCTCAATAAAGGTAAAGATTATTTTTTTTTGTGTTTTAGTTGGGTTTTCAATTGTTATTTATTCATTAGGCTTCCCCTAAGATCTAGGCTTAGAGATGTTAGTGTGTTAATTTCATGATTTTCTGGAATAACACTTGATCTAACCTCCTCTCTTTTTTCAATTCCTTGATCATAAATGACACATCTGATGAAACTATCTTCATGAGTGCACAACCCACTAATTTCTTTGTATTCATAGTTTTAATTCTTTTTTTTGTTATTTTTGCATTACTAGAGTAAAAATAGCTCATAAAGAATTAATAACATTTTATTTGCTTAATATTTTTTTCTAAATTTTTTTATTAGTGTATCTAAATATATTATTGATATTCTAAATTTTTTTATTAGTATATCTAAATATATTATTGATATTCTATAAAAACTTCAAAAAACATCTTTTTATATTTTATAAGTTATAACTCTTTTAGTGACTATCACTTTCTATTGTTTAGTTTTTTGATAAAAATGGTTAGTACAGAGCTAATAACTTTTTTTATTCACTAGTTTGACCTAAATTTTTTCAGAGAGGTGTTTCATATACATATAAATAACTTTTAAAAAATTTGTGATTATATTTTTTAATTTATGGCTAAATTACTGGCTGTAGGTTTTTATGATTGTTTGTGTTCAGTTTTCTTATTTTTTACCTTCTAACTTTTTGTTTGCATGTTTAATAGGTCTATTTTATTTTTTTGAGATATTTTGAGTTTTTTATTGATATTTTTGATAACCTTTGCCTAACCTAAGATGTTTTCTTTTTTAGGGTTTTACCTTCAAATTGACAGATTTAACCCTTCAAAGTTGCTTGTCTCATATTATAAGTAAGCTTCAAGGCTAAACGAAGTTCTGACCCTTTCTTTATAGGACATATTTGAAGAAAACCATTTCAATCTATATTAGTCTTTTCACACTACATTTGGATGTTTAAAATGAACTATAAATCTTTCATTTTGGTGTTTAAAAAAATATTTTTAGGGTGTTTTATTGGTTAAGTTTTTGTGATTTCTTCCAAACTTCACAACTTAAAGCCATGGGGCTAAAAAATTATCACCACACATTTTTTTAGTGCTATAAAATTGAATACACTTCAAAGTTCTTACAATTTATTTTTATTATTTATTTAGTCTAAGCTTGTTTGAGTAAATAAGGAGTTATGCATGTATGTTTTTCCATTCATCCCCTTTAAGGAACTTTTGGGATCAAAAGCGTCAACTTCTTTTTGAGTGGTTTGTAATTATTTCCATTTACACATCTTAAATCCAAGGGGATAGTAATGAATCTAATCAAACACTTTCAATTTAATGCAATGAAATTAACCTCATTTAATTATTTACAAACTTGCTTGTTAATTATGTGTTTTAGCAAAAAGAGATGTGTGTGTATGTTCTCCCATCCATCCACTTTGGAGAACTTTTTGGATCAAAAGCGCCATCTCATCACACTTTGAACCTAGTCCAAGGCATGGAAAGAATTTTATTTAAATCCCTCCCTAAAAACTCATAATAGTATTGGGTGATCTTGAAGTGACCATAAATTCTTTCTATTGTATCATTTATTTTATGTATCTTGGCTTGTGAGGGGAACTTCATTACTTCTCACAAGTTCTATAGGTAAGCTTTGACTTGGGTTTTCATCTTTCAGCATTGACTTCATCACTCCCACTAGGATTAGAGGTTTGAGTAGTTAAACCACATTTTAGTGTTACAGTTACACATGGGACGTATTTACACATTAGACATTGCACTACACTAAACAAGTGATGGATGTAATGGTTGCAAAAAGGGCAAGAATTTTTTATAATAAGCAAAGTGCCACAGACACCAAATTAAAATGCACTTCTTTTGCATCATTTGGCATGAAATTTATTATGATATTGATCCATCTATAATGTTCACAAAATAATTAGTTTAGTCAACCCCACATTTCCATACCCTTGTTAGGATTTGGATGATTATACTTAGTGTATTTTGGTCATTTTTGCTTGGTATGTTTTAAGACTAAAACTTGTTTATTTGTTTATAGCCATGTCTAAACCATTTTGTTTATACACCACTCTTTTGTCTAAAAAGATGTTATGATGGCCATTTTACACCACACTTATGCTTTGCAATTTTGTCTAAACATGTTTGTGTGTGTGTTACTTGTTTGAGATGAGTACCGTTATGCCATCCAAATCATTATCAAATTTATGCCTTGGATTCTTTGAAATAAAACATTGATAACATCATTAGAGCATTCTTACATTGTTAGGCTACTCATTTTGTTTCAAAACTTGTTTACCATTGTATCAAAACCATCATTTCAAACCATGTCACGTATGTCATTTGGACCTTGTTTATGCATCATCATGTTGTCCAATCTTGTCTAACTTGTTTGGTCCAATCATAGTTTTCAATCATTAAGTTTTCAATTAACATTTAAAAAGTTCAAATTCAAACATTTATCAATTTCTATTTAAGCCTCACTTTGTAGGGGTCGATACATAGATCTTTCTTTTTTAAGGTTGCATAACTTAAGTTAATCAATTGCCTAAATTTGAAAACTATCACATGTTTGTTCATTAAACCTATCCTCATCATTGTTTATGCCTTTATTTAAAAAAACATAGTATTTTCTCTAGGTTCATTTTGCCTTATGGCTTATACCAATTGATCATGTTTATGTTTGATTTCGTATGTCGGGTATATATCAAATTTGTTCCAACCTTGTTAGATTAAATAAAATCGCATTAACCTTTATTTCAAAGTCTATATTTTGACATCATTTATCCAAAAATCTTGGCATATCATGTTTGTTTGAGCCTAGCTTTTGACTTTATATTTGGATAAAATCCCTAGCAACTCAACTTTTTCCTTTTCTAGTTTAGACCTTGTTTGGAACAATTTGGCTTAGACTTTGACATACTGGTTTTTATTCATTTCTTAACCTTTTATGTGTATGAAATTTGACAATACATATTTGATGTTAAACTATTTCATACTAAGTTTTAACACAAATTATTTTAGAGATACAGCTCTTTTTTCAGACCATGTTAGAGATAGAGCTCCACCCTTTTGACCAAGTTAGACCAAGTTTGAACAATTTATTGTTTGGACATAGTTTTTTAGAGTTTACAAAACTCTAAACCTTTTTATTTTTAGAGCTTTCTTCATTGATGTGGATATATTTAACTACACTTATGGTGAAGTCATGTACAATCTAAATTATAATAGAATGGCCACACAAAATGGCTTTGATTTTTATGGCTTTATTCAAGACCCCTTTGATGATAACATGGTATGTGAGAAAGAATTTTATCCACCTTACAAAAATCAAACCAAGGACCAAATTCAAAACCTCAACTAAAATGATGTGGTTGGTGAGGAGGAATTGGGTGTAGACCTCTATGATGAAGATGATTTCAAGACAAATTTGTACCCTCCTTACAATAATCAATATAGAGAATAAAGGTAAGGACCAGCTTACAATCCAACTCAAGACCCTGACTGGGATGATATGGTTTATGAGGAGGACTTGGATGATTTAGCTTATGCAAGCAATCAAGCTCCATGATGCCCTACCATTTCTATTCTAGGACCTTATCCTTTGGCTTGTGTGAGAAATAAAGCTCCATAATGCCCACCCATTATCCAACCCAAAGCCATTCCTAATCTAGTAACTATCATTCTCCACTTTATAAAACCTTAGACAATCCAACCCAAATATCAACCAATCCAATCATAATCACAACCTATCATTCAACCTCAACCAATGATTTAGACTAAAACTCATCTAATCATTAAACCTAAACCTTAACCTATCATTCAGCCTCAACCAATCATTTAGCCTAAAACTCATCCAATCATTTAACCTCAACCTCATCCAATCATTCATCCTCAACCCCATCCAATCTAACTAAAGCCTCCACCAATCCAATTAGTACCTACCCAACTAAGCCAATCATTTGAAGACCAAACTGTGATAAAAAATGGTATTTTTTAACTCATTAGAAACTAAGGACAAGAAAACCAACCAATCCAAGATGCTTTTGTTGAACCAACCACTTGTGATAAGTCAACCTATGATGAATCACCTATTGATCCTATACCATTTATCGAGGAGTCTCACTCTGAGGAGCTAATCCTTGTTGAGTCACTTAATTATTATAATTATCTTTGGTAAAATCATTACCTCAACCATATGCTTATTTTTTAAGAGTCTCCCTTTGATAATCCAATCTTTAAGGAGTTGTCTCTTGACCTTTTTCCCATCTTAGAAGAGTCTCACTATGACAAACTAGTCTTTGTGGAGCTTGTTATGCCATCAAAGGCCATTACTTATCCACTACCAAACATTCAACAAGAAATCATTATAATAGAGTACCCATAAAATAAAGAATCAAAAATAGATTCAGGTTTTAATCTTAAACTAACATCAGATTTAGTATCAATATCAGAATCAACATCAATTTCAATATCAGATTCAAAGTCTCTTGAGTTGGAATTAGATTCAAAAATAGAATATGTTCATGATTGTTACAATATTGGTTATTCATGCATAGTAGATCAATACAAATACATTTGTGATCCTTCTATAGCTTTTAATGATGAGTACTTTAGCATCAACACAAGTTTTCCTAGTATTTTCTATAAGGATTGTGTTGCCTTCCCTTATCCCATTACCATTCCATATGTCATTACCACCAACCAACACAGTCATATCATTGACATTCCACCTCCCACAAGTATTGATTGGGACTGATAGAATCACACCTTTTTGAATTGCATCCATGGTGACATATCAAATGAATAAAATTAAGGAGGCCAAGACCATAATCATACAATATAAGAAGACTCTATTAGTCAAACCTTTTCAAAAGTGTTAGGGGCAATCAAATTCAAGACTCAGTATCTTCTAGTGAATCCTTTTTGGAGGCACTAGGGGATAATCAAATTCAAAATTTAACATTCTTTAGTGAAACCTTCTTAGAGGTGTTATGGGACAATCAAGACAACTTCATTGGTGAAAACCTCTTCGAGGCACCAATAGTTGATCACAAAATTTATTTAATGTTTGATGAAGACAAAATCAAAGATCAAATCAAAATAGCTTCCTATCTATAGTCTAATCAGATGGTAGCTATTCTTAGGCCCAAATAACATAATAATTTGGTTATCTTATTGAGAAAATATTCAAAAGTATTTGGCCCTACCACATCCAAATTTATGTTGAATCTAGAATCAGCAATATTATGTATGCCTAAAAATCTTGATCTTTATTTGTTTCCCATCCACCATCCATTCTATTATCCTCCATCATTCCATTTCCTAATCAAACCTACCATCCAGCATTTATCCATATTTACCATCCATGGCTACACTTTCATTTGTAGAGGCTACCAAGATACCTTGTCTCAACGTTTGAATGAAACAAACTCAATAACCAATGAAAATCACAACAATATTCTTGGCATCCAAATCTACAACTAATTCTTGATAGAGCAACTATTCAGACAAGGTGTGGGATATCAATGTACATGATTAACTATTCTAGTTGTATCATTTATTGATCAAGATGTGTGTCTCCACTTAGCAAAAATAATAGAATCATTTATCATACCCAGGCTAGAACCAAACATGTACCATCTCACATCAAGTTATCAATATTTTTGTCATTATCGCACATCCTACCATTTGCCTTATCACTTGGGGGTAAACCTCCTACTATTATATCCAATCACTCAAACAATAAGTATCCTAAGCAAGGCCATTCTATCATACCATTTTACCATTCCATTCCTACTCGAACAAACATGTTTTGAATCCTATCAACCTATCTTGTTTGACCTTAGTTCATCTATTGGTTTCACATTTTTAGCATATAGAATTAGATCATTTTTAGTAGTTATTTCAATAATTTTATATAGAGGTAGTATTTTGGAATAGTATGATAGAATTTTTGGTAGTTTAATCCTTTATTTCTTATTCCCTTCTTATCAAGTTTGTTTATGTGACCTGATTATATCACTTGCTGGGGCAAATTAGTGTTCAATAGTCTTGATACTAATTATATCACCTACTAGAGCAAAATGGTATCATTGATATATCAATTATATCTTAGTTATAACTACTTATGGGCAAAATAGGGGCAACATTTGTTTATTATTCCTTGACATATCACCTAGCCATTCTTATGTTAACTATGCCATTATACTAATTGGGCATGTTTTGTTTGAATTGGCTACTACACTAGTCATATTCCTCCACTGTGAGGTGAACTATTGTGAACTAAATCCATTTTGGGACTATGTGGGTCATATTTTATTTATGTTGAGGTCAACTTCAACCATGCTCTCACCATTTTGTGAGCATCATTTCAAGTTATAACACTCTTGCTATTTTACGAGCATCATTTCAAGTTATAACACTCTTGTCATTTTGTGATCAACTTTAACCACACTTTCATCATTTTAAAATCATCATTTCAAGTTATAATGCTCTCGCCATTTATTGAGCTTGGACCATTTTAGTGTATGGTCATTCTCTATTGAGTTGAGATGCTTTAGAAATTCCAAAAACATTTGAAAATCGTTTAGAAAAAATAGAAACATTAACCACTTATTTACCTTAAGGATTCTAAGAAACCTCATTAAATCACAAATAAACCACTTGTTCCTTAATTTTTCCATCCTTTTTGGCCTTTTATCCTACAGTTTCCCCATTTTGAAAATTCATCCCTATTCTTCTATTACATCTATTATGTTTTCTATCAAACATCATTTTCTTCCCATTTCTTGGGATAACTACATTTGCCCTGAAGTTTTATTGGATTATCATATCCATGTAACTATATAGGTAGCATCCACTTGCCTAGTGCATATGGAGATAGCTCTACCCACCCCTTCTTTTTCTTCTATTCCTCCATCTTGTTTTTTTCTTTAGTTATCATCTAGTTTCTAGGGGTAATGTTTGTCATGTTATTTATACTAACATAAGGACTAATACTTGTTTGTTTCTTTATTTGTCTTGTTTGTTTATTTGTTTGTCTATTTTATTTGTTTGTGTTCTTATTTGTTTGCTTTCAACAATGTAGTTATGATTTAGCCTATGTGTATTCATGGGTGATTCCTTGCACATTATTCTTAAATATATCCATATTCAAACATCTGCATTGTCATCATGGTTTTTATCATTAGTGCAATTCTTTTCCATTGAGTATCAAATCTCAAGAGTCAGTCTTTATGCATATTTTGGCCAAGCCCCCATGGTGTTCTATCATGAGGCCTACCATCAAATTATATAGAAAAAATTAGCTTTTAAAGGTCTACAACATCAATGCAGCATCACCATCTCCTTGATACCAACATCAGTAACAATCTTAATCTAATACCCAATCATTTCCCAAACAGAGTAATTAAGTAATGAAAAAATTTCAACCTTTGTTATTTCACACAAGAATCTCCCTACTAGTAAGTTATCCTTATTCATGTTTATCTTTTGTATCAACTTATCAATCATCAACCATCAATCATGTTTTCATAATCAAGGTATACTGTATTAGCACTATACACGATCCCATATGCATTCTCAATGATTATATCACCTATTAGGTAAAATCATTATGTTATCACCATTTTTACTTTCTTGTTTGTATATCTTAATTGGGGCAGCTCCATCTTCTTAATGATTATATCATCTACTAGGGCAAATCATTGTGTTATCATATCACATTGTCACAATTAGGGTAAAATGCTTATAACCACCTTTGGGAAAACCATTGTACACCATATCACGTGTATTTCTTAATTATTTTTCCCAAATTTGGGTAAATCATTATGTTTTCACCCCATCATATTCATTTTTTTGGTCCTCTCATTTTGCTTCTTTCTTTCGAGGGACTGTTTGTCGACCCACTTTCCAAACACTCCCTTGAGGGGGTAGCTACAGTTCAATCATTACTATTGCAGTTGTAAGCATAAAGAACCATATTTTTATTTGAAAATACATTACTATGCTTATAGTTTTCAACATCTTCTCAAATAGGAGCAAGTTATATACACCTAAATTTGACTACAAATGGCTTCATATCCAACTTTAGACCAATTCTTGCCAAATCATTGAATACCTAGCCTAAGAATTTCTATTAGTCTCAAATTTAGCTTCATAACTTTGCATTGAATAAATTTGGCCTATTAAATAAATTAAACAAGGTAAATACACACATTGAATTAATCAAAATCAAATAAATGACTAAATGCCTAGAAAGAATCAATTAACTTGCACACTCTAATCAAAATTAATTAGCAAGTTAAATCAATTTCAAATCTTAATTGAGTTTACCCATGAGCTAATAAATCAATTTCAAATCTTAATTGAGTTTACCCATGAGCTAATAAATCAATTACTAAAAAGGAAATTCAAGAGCATCTTGCTTTTGTGAATTGTCACTTTTGGAAAATATCTAAAAGAATATCCTAAGAATATGCCAAACTCAACCAAAGTTAATAAACTCAACCATGGTTATGAGTTGTCACTTTTGAAAAATATATAAAATAATATCCTAAGAATATGTCAAACTTAACCAAAGTTAATAAACTCAACCATGGTCAAATTTAACCCATTCCAAGATATTTGAAAACCTATAAAAACAAGCCTAGACCTCTTCATTTTAGGAACTAAATCAAAATAGACTTATAATGCAGGAATAGATTCATAAAACTAAAATCCTAGTGTTATAATGTTGAAATTGAGCCAAGCCATATCAATCAAGCTAAGCATTCAACAATGGTGCATAGAGGAGATGATGTTAACTATATGCCATTGATGAACACTTCTTATGCATAAACTGAGCAAGCCAAATGAAAAAAACATTTGAATTTCTCAAAGAAGGTAAAGATTGTTGTTCTTTAAATTTTAGTTGGGTTTTTAATTGTTATTTATTCATTAAGCTCCCCCTAAGATCTAGGCTTAGAGATGTTAGTATTTTAGTGTGTCAATTTCATAGTTTTATGGACTAACACTTGATCTGACCCCCTATCTTTGTTAAATTCCTTGATCACAGCTACCACCAAAATCTTATCCAAAACCTTTATTGGTGATGTACTTAAATGGTAAAACTAACTTCATAGGCATTCCATCTTGCAACTAGAAGATTTAATCAATTCTCTAGTGGAGGAATTCTAACATGATGACCTTTTTAAAAATTACCTTAGCTATTTCATCAATGACAAATAAATTCCTAATTAATATGCTCATACTTTCATCAAATGATGTAAGTTTCTTGCTCATAAAGTGGACCATAACATGAATGATGACACTCTTCTAAAAATATTTGTAATTGATCTTAAACCTTCTCTTCAATACAAAGTTTGAATTTTTTCACCAAAAATTTTAGAAGAAGCCTTAGACTAAGCAAAAAGATAAGACTTTCTTATGACTCAATTAAAAAAGCCTCAAATAACTACTAAAGCATCTTTTTAATCTTCTTCTCATACCATTGATTCATCCAGGTCTCCCCAACCTCAACATGGAGCATCCAATTCAACCAATTTTAACCCAACCCAATGTCCCTTGAGTCTAGAACAACTTATGATAAAATTGCCACCCTCTAAACCCATGAGCTTTGATCCTTCTAAACCTCCTCCAAAATGGTACAATCCAGATAAATTTTATTGATGGCATGCTACTATAGGTCATTCTCATGAGTCTTGTCATGATCTTCCCTAATTTTTTATTTCTTCCTTGATCCACATTTTAATCTTCATATTCTTACCAAACAACTTTATCAAGATTATTCTCAAGCTTCTCAAAATCAATCTCAAAAACTAGAACCAAAATCACATCAACATCAACTACCTAATTAAAAAACCTCATCTGATAATTTTGTTCAAACAATAATTGATCCTTCCTCTTACACCAATAAGGAAAGGATATCTCACATGAACAACTTTGAACATGTTGTAGCATTCATTGAACTTCAACCTCTTAGGCCACATGAACCAAAAGAGTACCTAGTTCAAATGCCTAATCTAAAGCATATCATCCATGGTCCTCTTTTACCTCCTTTACCTCTTCATACCTATATTACACATCATTGATCACATTCAACATCCTTAAAATTTAATTATCCAACACATTAACCTATTTCCAAATACACCCACCAACCCAATGAAAATCATTCCAATAGTTCAATATCACCTCACTCCAACTCACACTTTGGGGCATCTTGTGATGCCCATCCACATATCCCTTTAGACTTTGGGGCATCTTGTGATGCCCATCCATATATTCATTCAAACTTTGGGGCATCCTATGATGCCCATCCCTATATTCACTTACCCATTGGGGCATCTAGTGATGCCCACTCTTCTTCTCCAATACATAATAATAAACACATCTAGCTCCAAGAAATATTATGAGACTTATAGACTTGTATTTCACGTGCTCATCTTTAATATAGATGTTAACATAGATTTTACTTCTTTTTTTTTTGTCTCATGTTTCTTTATTTTTGTGCATTTTTATTCTTTTAGTTTCACTTTCTTAAGCATCATCATTTTCATTTATGTTCTTTTGGATTTATTATACATCACATTTGGCATTTGTTTTCATTTTTTTCCTTATATATATCTTTTATTTTTTGTATTTTTTTATGTCATTCTTTGCCTTATTATATTTATGATCATTTTTTCCCCTTTCATTAGCATTTACCTCTTGACGTACCATAGTCTTCTTTTCCTTTTTAACATTTTGGCATCCTCATGGGTTTCTCTTTAATGAAATTTCAAAGTAAGACCATGGGTAGGACCTTACCCTGCTTATAAAATTACCATTCTTTTTAGGTTCTTTATCCTTATTCTTAAACTTTTTCTTTTGCTTCTTTTGCTAGATGTAATTTTCAAACATTCTATGTTAGCATGTTTTCATTCACTTCCCTCTTTTTTATGATAAGTAATCACACTTTACTGTCATTGTATCCCTCTTTTCCTTTTATCACATTTTTTTTCAATTTGAAGCAATTCAAATTGTTTCACATGTCATTTCATCTTGATTTCCCCCTTTCTTTCACCTCCACATTAGATTAAAAAATTTGAAGTCAAGATAGCACTTTTATTTCACCTAGATTTATGAGATTATTAGATCTTATGCTCTTTGAAGTTTCTCTCAGCAACTTTGTCTCAAGTTTTCAAATGAAAGTCATCTTTAGCACCCATGTTTGGTATTTCAAATTTGTATGGAGGAGGAATAGAAAAAACCATCAAGAAATTTAAAATCCAAATCATTTGAAACAAAAGGCAATGATATCTAAAAGGCAACATACAAATCTCAAAATTCAAATTCACACCAAAAAACATGATTACAATCACATCTCCTATCTCTAATCAAATCTTAAACTCTATAGTAGGCTTTACATAAAGCCTAAGTCCTTTGGGGTGTGGTAGGCCAGTAGATTAGAGCAAGGGAATTCAAAAAAACTCTATGGTGATACATACTTTATCATGCAAGTACCCAATCTTCATAGTAGACTGATAGCTTTGTAAGGGGTCTCAAATAATGGGGAACACATCCTAGGGAGGTAGGTCCATTTTAATTTTCATGCATATAGCCTTCATGGGATGGTCTATATACTCTATTTTTTAATATAAGACTTGTGTAGCTAAGAGAAGTTCTTCATAGTTATTAAGGTCAAAATTCCTCTTATTTTGATAAACTAAATTTGAGTATCTTGACTTCGATAAAGAGTTCTCTCTACCTTGGTTTTTCCTTCATTCTTCCCTCCACTCATTTCATTTCCCCCTTTGACAAGCAAATTGTGATTCTAAATTTTTTTCCCTCTTCTATACTTCCTTTTTCTTTACATCTTAAAATCATGCTAGCAATACTTTGTTTCAATTTTATCTATCCTTAGAGAAAAAATAACATGTTTTGAGTAACTATGGATCACTCTTTTCTTTCATTTTCCATTATTGTGCTACCTTTCTATTAAAAATAGCTAAGTCTGCACCCTTTTGCCATTATTACATGATTCTCTTTATGTATGCTTTCCTCATTTTTGTCTCCTATCTTGAATTACATTTCATTTGACATTATTTCATATTTTTCTTTATGTTTGATTCTTTCATGCCTATCTTACATGAAGTTACTTTTTACCTTACATATCTTTGTTAGATTTATTTTGCATTGATATTTCATTTGTCATTCATGTTTTACACTCTTTCTATCTTTGATTTAGTATGTTCTACATTTCCTTTTTGCCATTTAACATTCTTTTTTACTATTTACGTTTTACATATTTTCTTATCATTTGTCATTTATTTCCTATCATTTGTCATGTTTTTCTTATCATTTGTCCTTCATTTTCCAATCATTTGTTATTTATTTATGTTATGCTCTTAACTATTGGTGTGTCTAGGGATATGTTTGGCCAACTTGTGGCTTACATGCCTCTTTTATATGCTTATTATATTTCTCTATGTTCTTAGATAGGTTAGCCTATGGAATAACCATGGCTGAGTAGACTATATATAGGAGGCAGTGGTTAGTCTTTAATCATCATATATGAATTATTCTAATCTTATTTCATTGTTTTGGAGGTTTCCCCCTCAAATTGGATTTGATGTACTATCTATTATTCTACTTTGATATCGATTATTGTTGTGTGATCTCTCATATATATTTATTCTATCTGAATTTATGTGAACATCTAAGTAATTTCATTACAAGTGGTATCAAAGCTTCGATTTGTGTAAGTTTCCTATAGTTTTTTTCTAGATATAGTGAGGCATGGCTTATGGGATAAGGAGTGAAAAAACATAACTTGCAATCTGGGAAGAATTTATTTTTTTTGTCAGTGCAGTATTGCTCAAAACACTTTTTTGAAAAAAAATATTTAGTAAAAAAAAGTCTAGAAATGTATTTTTTCCCTCTTGCAGAATTGCAATTATTAGATTCATCTCAGTGAGATGATTGTAATAGTATATTTTGTTGGTATACTTTTTTGTACCAAAATTTTTACCCTAGTGTGCAAAGGCAGTCATTAGTTTTTCATCTTGGTGAGGTGAACGTAATGATATCATCTCCTGGTACACTTTTTTTGGGGTAAAAACCCTCGTAGGGTTTGTTTATGGTAGGTCCTTTGACTTGGGGAAGAAAAGGGGCACCAAAAACTCCTAAAACTCCTTTTGTCAGAGACATAGAATCTGGAACTTTAGATCTGATGATTTCTGAGATTCACGCTGACATAAAGAACTTGGTAAGGCATGATGACTTTGTTTTAGTTCAAACTAATGTTTCAAGGATATGAAAATATATTAATGGGGTTCACATTGAATTACATCATATCACTGTGCAATTGGCTACCCTTGTATCTTAGTTTTAGCCTAATAACCCTCCACTTTAGCATTCAAATCCTTCTCTCAACACTAACAACTCTCATACTAGTGTAAAATTGATGTTGCCAAAAGTGGACATGTGTAAGTTTGATGGTAAATATCCTCTCACTTGCATTACCCAAAATGAAAAATTATTTGAGCTGCATCAAATTCTTAGTTCTCAGAAGGTGATAGTGGCATCTTTGTATCTAGAACCTAAGAAGTTCATTTAGTATCACTAATTGTGTGCTCAAAAGAAAAAGATTGGTGTTCCTGTTATACGGTCTATTTTCATGGATGTTTTTTTGACTCATTATTAGAATAATGTATTTAAAAACTATTTCAGTCAATTAGCCAGATTATGGCAAATAAGATATGTGAAGGATTATACTCATCAATTTTAGAATCTCTCCTTATGAGTGGAAGACATCACTGAGGTAAATTTGACTGATATTTTTTTAGGTAGCCTCAAATATAGCATCTAATTCAAGGTTCAAATGTTTTACCTAGAATTTGTATCAAAATCTATCCTTAGGGCATGCATGGCAAAAGAAAAAGAAATGGTCAAAAGGAAATAATTTACTACTAGTCATGATCACACCTTTCTAGCACCATCATTTCAATAACCCACTAGATTAACACAATGATAAATTGAGGAGAAGTGAGCCAAAGGGTTGTGTTATGGTTGTGATAGAAAATGAAGCAAAGGCCATCATTGTGATAAAAATAAGTTGTTTTACATTGATGGTGCCAATGAGGATGAAGATGATGAAGAGGTAAAGGTTGAGGATGAAGAAGTTCCTGAGGAGGAATCTGAAGACTCTCAATCTAATATTTCTTATCATGCACTTTCAAGTATTAATACTCCCAAAACTCTTAAGGTGATGGGTTTCCTTAAGAAATAAAAAGTCACTATCTTGATTGATTTTGGGAGCACACACAACTTCATCAACATTAAGTTAGATACTCATTTAAACTATTTTATTCATCTAGCTCCAAAATTTTAGGTTATGATTGCATATGGTGGTACTATTAGTTGTTTAGGAAAATGTCATAGTATCAAGCTAGCCATGGGAGACTACTTATTGGATTCTCTTATGTTTTTAATTCACATGGGTGGAGTTAATATTATTTTGGGAATACAATGGCTCACCACTTTGGGCACTATTGAGATGAATTTCCAAGAATTATTCATGCACTTTCATTCTGAAGAAAGAACATTTGAGCTAAGGAAATTAAAGGCTAAATCTCCACAACTTGTTATCTCCCATAAAATTACAAAGATTCTTTGTAAGGGTGATGAAGGATTTGTATCTCATTTGTTTTCCATGGAAGTACAGTCAACTCAACCATCTCCACCTCTTGATTTGCAACAAGTGATTAATGATCATTTGAATACTTTTGGTGATATTCCAAAAGGACTTCTACATATCCACATACTTGATCATGCTATCAAACTTATCCCACCAAAAAAGTGAAATTGAAAATACACCACCCAATATTAGGTCATACAGGTATCCCTTTGCCCAAAAAAGTGAAATTGAAAATATGGCACATGAGATGTTGGCTGCAAGAATCACTTACCATAGCCAAAGTGAATATTCATCTCCAGTTGTCATGGTGAGAAAGAAAGATAACACCTAGAGGATGTGTCTTGACTATAGACAACTCAACAAGTACACTATCAAAGATAAGTTTCTTATTCTTATCATTGATGATTTGCTAGATGAATTAAATGGTGATTTTTATTTTACCAAGTTAGATTTATGTTTTGGTTATCAACAAATGTGGATCTAGAATGAAGACATACCCAAAACAGCTTTTAATACTTATGGGGGCCATTATGAGTTTTTGGTTATGCCTTTTATTCTAACAAATACACCATTTACTTTTTAAAGTTTGATGAATATTATTTTTAGGCCATTTTTGAGGAAATTTGTTTTGGTATTTTTTGATGATATCCTCATTTACAGTAAAAACTGGGAAGACCATTTACAACGTGTGTAATATGTACTCTCAATTTTGGAACAACATCAGTTGTATGCCAAACCTTTAAAATGTACTTTCAGGGCTTGTGAGGTTGAATAGTTGGGTCATTTAGTTTCTCATGAAGGAGTGAAAGTGGATCCTAAAAAAATTGAAGCAATGGTGGATTGGCCAATTCTTAAGACACTCAAGTAACTACGAGGATTTTTAGGGCTAATTGGTTACTATCACAGGTTTGTCAAAAATTATGGTAGCATTACAGCCCCACTCACCTCTTTGTTAAAGAAAGATTCCTTTTAATGGACTGATACAACTATCAAGGCATTTGAAAATTAAAATTAGCTATATGCACCACTCCATTATTGGCCACTCCTAATTTTTCCAAGACTTTTGTGGTTGAATGTGATGCATCTAGGTATGGTATGGGTGTTGTACACATGTAAGAAGGTAGACCACTTACATTTGAAAGTTGTCAACTAAAAGGTAAAAATTAGCACAAACCCATCTATGAGAAAGAAATGATGGCCATTTTGCATGTATTCAAACAATGGAGACCTAATTTGATGGGTCATCACTTTCATGGAAAGATTGATCATGATAGTCTCAAATATATTTTGAAACAATAGTTGTCATTTGAAGAAAAATAGACATGGGTAACTAAGATGTTAGGCTATGATTTTGAAATAGTATAAAAAAAGGCAAGGATAATGTGGTGGTAGATGTAATATCCAAAAAGGATGAATCAATTGAGGCATTGTTATATACCATAACCATTTTGTAGGTAGATTAGCTAGAAGAAGCATGATCAAAATGGAAAAATGATAGTGCTACCCATGATTTGATTCAAAATATTTAGTTAGGTTTAAGTGGATTTTAAAAATTCACATAAAAAGGTAATGCATTATGGTATAAAGATAGATTATATCTATGTAAGAATTCTATTTTTAAACAAAATATACTTTATGCAACTCCACTTGGGGGTCATTAGGATTTTTGAAAACCTATCACAAAATCAAGCAAGATTTTTTTGGGAAGGACTCAAGGGGGATGTCCAAAAATATATGGTTGAATGTATGATCTATCAACAAAATAAAGGCAAAACCATTAAAACTCTAGGTCTTTTACAGCCTTTATCCATCCCTAGCTAGCGTTGAGAAGAGGTATCTATGGATTTCATTATAGGGTTAGCGAGATCTGATGGTCAAAATGTTATCATGGTTTTTTTGGATCATCTTAGTAAGTACGCTCATTTTGGTTCTTTATCCTAACCATTTGTTGCTATATAGTAGCTTCTACTTTTCTCAATATAGTTTAAAAATTGCATGGGACCCCTAAGATCATTGTTAGTGATAGTGATATGATTCAATGGGTTCATTAGTTGCCACTTGTTCAATGGTGGTATAATATTTCTATTCATAGTTATTCCAAAATTTCTCCCTTTGTGGCACTATATGGATACCATCCATCACTTTAACCTTGAAGATCCATCCTAAAGTTCATGTAGTTGAAGAACATATTCACCATCAATAAGAGGTCCTTTCAAGTTTGTGTGAAAATTTAGCTATGGCCCAGAATCGTATGAAGCAATATTTAGATCAACACAAAAGTGAGAGGAATTTTGGCATTGGTGATTGGATCTTTGTTCACTTGCAACCATATAAGCAAATGTCATAAAAGCAACAAAAAAAGGATAACAAGTTGCCCCTAAGTATTATGGGCCTTATCAGATCTTGAAAAAAAGTGATAAGGTGTCCTACAAGTTAGAGTTTCCTTCATCCACTTGCATACATCCAGTATTTCACGTATCATGCCTGAAGAAAGTCATTGTACATAGATTTGTAATTCAAATAGAGTTACCAAAATTGAATGAGGAAGGTAGAGTTGTTCTTGATCCTAAGGCAATCCTTCACATGTGCACTAAGTAGCTACAGTCTAAAGAAATTACAGAGTACCTAATCAAATAGAAGAATTTACCATGTGAAGATGCCTCTTGGGAGAATGAAGCATTTATGCAGCAACATCTAGAGTTGCCTCAACATTGAGGACAACATTGTTTTGAAGGGGAGGGGCATGCTATGCCCTTAACTATTGGTGTGTCTAGGGATATGTGTGGCCAAATTGTAGTTTATATACCTTTTTTATATGTTTGTTACATTTTTATATGTTCTTAGATAGGTTGACTTATGGAATAACCATGGCTAAGTAGACTATATATAGGAGGTAGTGGTTAGTCTTTAATCATCATATATGAATTGTTCTGCTCTTATTTCATTATTGTGGAGGTTATCCCCTTAAATTAGATTTGCTATACTATCCATTATTGTACTTTGTTATTGATTATTTCTATGTGATATCTCATATTTATTTATTCTATGTGAATTTATGTGAACATCTAAGTAATTTCATTACAATTTCCAATCATTTGTCATTCATTTCCCAATCATTTGTCATTTATTTGCCATCATTTTATCATTCATTTTCCTTAAATATTTAAAAACCTTGCCTTACCAATCCTAATTTGCTAATTTTCCTAAATCTTTGTCTCCACTAAATACTATACACCTATCTTCTAAAAATTTTGATTTTTGGCTATTTTTAACACTAACTTCTATAGGTTCACCTAGTCTACTCTACATTGGATACCTTCATTTATTATAGTCTATTTTTTTATCTACAGCACTAAGGTAAGTTAAATTTATAATTTTTTCAATACAATTCTTTCATTTATCTTATTTGCTTCTTACTACACTTTACTTAGCATTAGCATTGTATGTTATCATGTTCTTTTCTCAAAGCACCATCCCGTGTTGCACTTACATGACACATGATGAGATTTGAGTGAGGCATATGTATACATATAATATTTTCAAACTTTTATCGATTATTAACACTTTGTATCTTATAGGAACCTATCGAGTCTTAATCTCTCTGATGCATGCCTTAAAGGGTGTACTGAGAAAGGAGTGGTTAAACCATTGGTGCTTCATGAGATCATTGTTACTTTTACCACATGTCATCTACACACTTGTCTCTTAAAACCTTTAACCCTCAGCTTATTTCTCTCTTTCCTATCTATTCAAGTCATTGTCATGCTTTATTCCATCATTTCTTTCCTTATTACCCTTTTGACTTATTTAGTAAACTAGGTTGACCTGGTATACCTAGTGTGTTTTGGGGACACTTTATCTCTTTTAGTTTGTTAGCCTCCTAATTAACTTAGCACAGACCTAGTGAGTTAGCTCAAAAATGTGCTAGGTCGACCTAGTTGACCTATTATAGCTGACATGTCTAAAAAATTTTAGGTGAGATCTACCTATATATACAAGTTTATTTCATCATTATTAGGAGAGAGAGTTGAATTAAGTGAAGAAGTGAAAATGAACATCTACTTATTGACCATTCTACTTGAGGAATAAAGCTTTAGGGTTTAATACTTTATTTAGAGCTCTAATCTTGTCTGTTGGAGAAGTATTTTAGATGCTTAGGTAGGATGTGTAGCCTAGAGCTGATTTATCTTGGTTATCCTTACAAACTATAATAATCTCTTGTGAAGCACCTTGGTCAATGGAGACATTGAGGCTCGACAAGTTCATCTTCAAAGGTAAGTATTCCTAACTTTATTTCTCCTTTATAAGAGTAGATAGATAATGCAGTATGTATTATTCTCTTTCATGTATTGAGATTCCATATACATTGATGTGAGTATATGTCTCCTATGCATATTTAGTTTAGTTGTTTATTTTTTTGGTTCTAACCCCCACTTTGTACCACAAGCTTTGATGTGCACTAGATTAGTTAACAAAATTACTATGTAAACCCAATGTATGTGATTATTTTTATATTGAGTGGACATAGGATTGAACTCTTAAAATCTATAGAAGTATAAATATATATGTATACCCACTTTATATTCAACTATGTTTGTATATATTTGGTTTTGTCAATACAGTACTTTATGCCTTTGAAATATATCTTTACATATATCAAAATGTGTGTATATATAGACATGGTTGAGTTTGTTTATGACTACATGAATTTTGATATGAAAATGGTGGTCTATTTGGGTTTATTAAATAGATCAAAGCCAAAACATGATAGTTTAATCTATGTTTGTAATTAGAAAAGGAATTTAATGCAATGATGTGTTTGTATATGCATCTACAGCTATATGCAATACTCTTACATTACGGATAGAATACTAGTCTATTTTAGAGTATAACATATATATGCATGCATATAATATTTGATGATTAAAATGTGTTATAAGATATAGCAAATAAATATGGGTGCATTTGTTTACTTGATTTATCAAGGCTAAACTTAAATGTATGTATAATAGGTTGAACGAACTTCTAGTTATGTAGTATTTGAGAACAAACACAAACCATATTAATGTTTGTTAGTATTTTAATAAACTTAATGGTGTACTATTAGTATATGTAAATAAAGTAATAAGTTGATAAATGATCTTATATGGAAGAATAACATAAAGTTAGAGTTACATGTTAATATTCTGGTAACTTGATGTCTTGATATATAATTTTACCCAAATGGTTTTATTTTATTGATGATTGTTTGAAACTTGGTTATATATTTGATTTTATTATAATATAAATAAATCTAAATGTTTGGAGATTTATACTACATTTGATGGACTAAATTATAATATTAGAGACTTATTGTATTAGCACATAATATAGTTGCTAGCAAGGAAAAACTCATAATTGAAATCCGTTGGTTTTAACATTTTTAATATATGAACCAATCTCATATTAATGATCCTAAATAAGTGAGATAAATTCCACTTATTTAGTGTCACTAATATGTAGATAAGGTGTAATTTTATTGAGTGATGTGTATGAAATTGACTAATCCTCGAGATCAAATAACTATTTGAAAACTTTGGCCAAAGTAGTGTTTATGGTTAAACATTGTCATTTCATCTATTTGATTTAGTTTACATATTTAGTATGGTATCATGTTAGAATGGATTTATTTATGATATATTTCATGTAATAATTTTCTTACAGCACGCAGGTTCTTGTTGTCACTCTTGATTCTTGTACCATCATTATCTAGCCATTTATGAAAGGAGGGTTATTTCCTTGTTGGGAGATTGTGTAGGGGATCGATAATTTGTGGTTGGTGTAGAAAATCACTCAGATGATGCTCTCCCTCCCCTCAGTATTACTTCACTAGTGATACACTCAAGATTGCTTATAGATGATTCAAGTTTGATGAGACTCGCATGTTCTGTGGAGCATTGTATCATTGTACATAATTATTAAGACATGTATTATGCTTAAAATATCTATTTTACTATATTTTACTACTACAATAGTTGGCTATAATATTGTATTAGTTGTGGCTAAATTTTTAAATATAATTTTATGATATAAATTCAATATTCATTTTTATAGCAGAATTGTGCTTGATCTTGATCTTGTGATCATTATCTAAATAGATTAGCTCTTATCCTTATTTATGGTTAGCTTAAAAACTAATGTATTTAGTTAAAGATCATAGTATTGTTGGTTTCATCATGATGGAATTTTTTTATTGAATTTTTGTAAATTTGTAAAAAAAATTACCTTATTCTAGTAAAACCTAGTGGGGTTGTTACATAATTTGCATCTTATTTTCATCTAGTGGTTAGATGGCTAAAAGTCATATATATATATATATATATATATATATATATATATATATATATATATATATATAATTCTAGTGTTTGTATAGGTGTTAAAAGAGGTCTAGGCTTACCCTAGGTGGTTTAAGATTTGAAAAGATATCCATTTATTGAAAAAAAATGGAAAGGATAATAACACCAAAATTAGGACACCAACACAATGTGGTAGTACTGTCTTTATTATGGTGCTAGTGTCCAGGTGGCAGAATATGAGGCACAAATGGCCAAGATGTTAGAATGAGGGTATGGGACTACCTTAGCGATGTCTAAGGACATTTTTGGCCTGCACAAAGGATGTATAAATGTGAAAATAGGCCCTAAGATAGGTTTACGGCTAATCTAGGGATAGGTGGTCTCAAGTAACACTCTTAGCACTCAAGTGTTATTTTAAGGTGATTATAGTATATGTGTTTCATTTTTTATATTTTTGAATTTGGTTTTGTAATGTCTCATATTTATTTATATTATGGTCAATGATCTAATGATAATTACAATATGGTGAACCTTCTTTACGAATGAGTCTACCTCCTACTTAGTGTCTATTAAGAAGTAAGGACATCATCTTTTGCTAAAGTAACGTAACAAGTATTATATGTTGATTATCATTTTCTATTGTGATCTATAAAATCTATTGTGTAGCCTATTATGAGAACTCCACATTATTTACATGATGTATCTACATTTATCCCTTGTAAGGTTGAATTTATGTTTGTATCCATGAGGGATATATTAAATAATAAGCATTTACATGTTCATCTATTAATTTTGCCTTGCCCTTATATAAATGTGATTTTTTAGTCTCTGGTGATGAGTTTTACTTGTATGTACTAGGACCTTTATGTATGAATAGGTTATGTGAGAGATGCTTAAATGGATCAAAATTTAGTTTTTGCAATTGTTCACGAGTCATATTATGAGGAAGTTCATCATCACTATCATAATAATCTAAAACTTTTCCATCTTGATGCTTGGTATTAACTAATAAAGGAAGCTCAAATGTTGGATTTTCCTATTTTGTTGGTATCATTGACTCCTTTGATAATGGTTTTTGTTCTAAGTGTACATCCATGTGCATCTTAGTGGTTAGTTCATTATAAGCATATTGAGGTATATGACTTATTTTTCTTGATTTACCCATCTCATAATTTGGTATGCTTTTAATTGGAATAAACTAATTTGGAGGTATTAGTTTAGGAACACTTTATACATCAGAATGTATCATTTGGAAATTTTTAAAGGTTCATCATCAGTAGGCACTATCCATAATGCCCCATTATGTATGAATTTGACCCATAGATGTAACGTATATGGGATAACCTCCATCATGTTTATCCAAGGCTTACCCAAGAGTAAGTTATAATGTAATGATTGAGACATTACTTGGAATGTGGTTGATATTATTTTTGGTCCCAATGTCACATCTAATGTGATTTAACCAATTTCTAGGCTATAATGGCTATCAAAGCCATTGCTATGCACATCTAATTTTTTTAGAAGGTTATTAATAATTCTCATTGTTATTAATAATTATGTTCTACAAATGTTGAGGACATATCCATTATTAACTAGCACTCTTTTATTATTCCTTTTTTGTGTACAATAAATTGTATGAATAAAACCAAGTATTGGTTAATAATATATTTTGATGGTATATCTTTTGGATCAAAAGTAATGAGATTGGAATTGGGACCTTACATAATATCCACAAAGTAATTTGGTTATGTATCACTTGTACTTATGTTTCACGTTAAGCTTTGTAGATTATTTTAAAAGATCAAGGATTGAAATCTTAGCATGTGTATTATTCAATTAGTCAACAAGATCATATCATTTATTTGTACTACTATTTTTTGCTTGGTGGGGACCTATTGTAAATCAACAAGTGGCAAGACAGGTTAGGTACCTTTACCTTTTTGTGTAGTGATAGTGTGGACCACAAAATCTAATATAAGTCATGGGAGAATAATGAGAGTGGGATGGTAACTATCACTTGAATAGGATTTTGGAGTAACAAAGGGTTGGGAGCATGCACATTGGCATCTAGATATCAACTCTATGTTATTACAAAAAGAGTTATAAAGAGAGATTAAAGTTTGATCTTATTTTAAAGCACTATCTTTATATTGTTCAATTTCGTTATTCTGCTTGATTATATTTTTGATTAGTTAAGCAATTTATGAGGAATAACAATTAAGTATTGTCATCATATATTATGCCATGAAATAAATAGTATATGCGTCCATATTAAACATAACCTCAAAGAGAAAATTTTCTAGTTTTTATATTTTTAATATTTTTAAATTAGAAATAAGAGATCATAAAAATAGTAAATCAGGAAATCTTAGGTTAAATTAGGGTTTAGACACCAAATGTTTAACCCTAAATTTATATAATGGGGAGATAGGGTTAAGAATATATATAAATAGTTTAATTATAAGGGTGATAAATTAATCTATATTAGGTCAATTAATTATAAATTCAAATAAAAAATATTCCAAATTCTAAAGATGTTAAATTGATTAAAATACTAAAGAGAAATGATACTTAGTTGGGTTTACTATGTATAAGTAGATATGGACTAAAAATAGGTGGAAAGTATGTAGGATTATTATTCGAGATCAACTGCTAGATTATGGAAATTGTACTTATATAGCTGCAGACACTACTATTAAATCTAGACACTACCATAGATGCTAGTGTGTGAATGTGACATAGGTGTCCACTATAGAATAGTTACTAGATTTCAATGTGATAAACTTCAATATTCTAGTTTTTTTGTTTCCTTTCTATTGATATATTTAGATATAAGATACAAGTTATCACTCTTTGCTAATTGATCAAACCCTAACTCTTTGCCCTTCTTCATCCTTAGAATGAGTTTGCTAAAAATGAGTTAGTGGGATCATAGTGTCATGCTAACGTCAACCTCTATAACTGAGTGTTTCTTACATAACCAATACACCAAGGAAGGCCTTAAACTTACGTAATTATCCCCTATATGTGGGAGTGTGTGTGCACAAGGGTGAAATATACTATATGAAGATGTATGCAGTGGTCTAACTTATAATTTGAAAAATATAGCTCATGGGATGATCTTTGAATGTTTCAAACCTTTTTTATGATTACTCCTATGATTTATAAATAAATAGGGATGAATATGGTAGAATAACTCATTTATGTTTTTGATCTAATGAGCTTTGTAAGTGTTTGCTTGGTATTTACTTGATGATGATTGAGAAGGCTTAGACTTGTATTTTTACCACACCTTTTGAAAATACCTCATAGTAGGATTTAATAAATAAAATTTGTTAGTTTTATAAATTGGACATCATATAAGGATATAGACACTACCATCAAAATTAGTGTCCCTTTGTGGCTAATAGTGTCTAGAAGGCTAGAAAACATGTATGGATCTGAAACTAATACTGAAGGATGTTTATCAAGTTTTAAGGTTTATGTTTAGTGAAAGAGACTTGGGTCATCAAAATGATATGGATAAAACTAAGAAATAAGCATTTAAGCACAATGAGATCATGAATACGAACCTTTTAGTAGTAGAGAGATCTATAACTAGAGGGTAGATCCCTTGTTGATATTTTTTAAATGTACAAGACTAAGATGATATAAATATTTAGTTTTAATATCTACACAAATTTAGGCCTCTTCTCTTAAACACAAAATCAAAGTGATAAATAATTATGATGTCAGAGGGGCATAAATTCAAACTCTCCTTCATTGTCTAAAAATTGGTGATAAGGCTTCTAAGGAATTTTTCAAATCTTAGAGCCAAACAAACTCAAGACCAAGTCAAAGCCATCAAGTTAGCCCAATTGATATTCAATACTCTTCCTATCATCTCATCTAATTTTATATACCACTATAAATTAATGTTTCAAGCTCAAGGAGTAAAAATTTGAGGACTCAGGCTTTACAAGAATGCCTCAATGTCATTCCTCGCAAACTCAATCCTACCGACCAAAATTTATGTGATGTGCCTTTGTATTTTCATGGGCTCTCTTAGGATCATAATTTTATGATTAATGATAAATCCCCATGCAATGATTGTTTCCTTTATGAATTTTATAAAGTCATATGATAATTTATTAGTCTTGACCTGCTTCAAATTTATAAATAATCTTTCCAAAAAATTGTTGGGTTCTATCATTAATCAAGGCAATATTAAATTCATTCCTAAAGCAAGTGACCAAAAATTTATTACCAATTGAAACCTGATCACCGTGTTAAATGTATCTCACAATATCCTCACTAAATCTCTTATTAATTACCTTCGACTCATCTTACCTACCATTATTAGACATGGGCAAACTGACTGTATCAAAATTAGGTATATTCTTGATATCCTTATTATTGTGTGGAAAGGTATGGAATGGATGAGGGCCTCTCAAATATGATAGGATTGAATAGCCTTTCATTCTAACCATACTTCACGATCTTGGCTTTAGTGAATTCTTGATTTTGGTTGTTTAAACCCTCTTTGTGGATGCCTTAGCCTATCTCACTATCAATGATCTAAAATTTGACTGTATTGGCCTCTATCAATCCATACATCAAGTTTTCCCCCTTTCCTCATCATTATGTCTTGTTTACTGAAGCTCTTGGATAATTATTGGCTCACATAGTTGAGCAAATACTTATCTAGGGTATTGTTCTTCCTGACCAAACCTCTCAACTCATCAATGTCCACTTTGTAGATGATAATTTCCTCACTCTTGAAGAGCAAGAAAAATATTTTAAGGAAGGTATGTAGTGTCTCAACATTTTTTTCCCAACTTTTAGATCCAGCTTATAGTGGAGTAAGATCCAAGGCTTCAGAGACAGTATGATGCCCATGTTGATTTGTTATACCAATACAAGTGGAAATGGATTCACAGAGGGAAAAAAATCAAGTTTTTGATCATTCCCTTTATGTTTGATAGTCCTCCTATAGAGCTGTGGCAATATGTCATAAGTACAATGGAGAAAAAGGAGGAATACTAGGTCACTAAACCCTTTTCTTTGGCAGAGAAATTCTAGGTTTACACTAAAATTTTGGCTGATATTCATATTTATATTCATCTTGTTGGGCCCCCTCTAAATATTCATACAATAATTTGGTTAATATTATCAGAGAATTTATATGGTCTAATACCAAACAAACATAGGGGTTACATAAAGTTGCCTTGGATATTTGTTCTCATCATCAAGATAAAGGAGGCATGGGAATTATTAACATTTACAAGCAAAGCATTATACTATGTTCTGAATGGGTGGTGGATTTATTGAATTAATGATTCCTAAGAAATAATTTAACATAATTTTTGGAATAAAAATGATTAAGAGAGGGGGTGAATCAGTCTTAAAAAAATTTCTTTAACAATCTTACTTAAGCAATCATAAATCATTTAAATAAGCATGTATATCTTATCAAGCATAAGCACCAATCAATAAGATAATGACACACATGAACACAATATTTATGTGGGAAACCCTCAAGGTGAAGAAAACCCATTGATGATGTAAATGGACTATTTTCCTATAAGACAAACATCAACTTTAGTAAATCCCCCACTTCACATGAAGCACCAAACCCAACTAACTAAACACCAATGCATCTAGGATTTAGAAAGTATGAACATACAAGGAGGTACCAACCCCATAAATGACTTAGCACTAGCTCATTCACCTATTTTAGTGAAGCACCAACTCCACATGAAGCACCAACCTAACTAGCTAAGCACCAACTCATCTAGCCTTTAGTAAGTACCAACTTGAAAGTATACACTAACCCCCTAGATGACTTAACACCAACTCAGCCACCAAAATCCATTGATCACTTTTAAAATACCTTGTTTATCTTACAATAAATGATGATCTTATTCCTTAACTCTTTGCACACTTCTATCCATTTCAAATTGGCCTCTAGCCTTATTCACTCAACTAGCCCTCTTTTTGACTTGATTAAGTCATATGACCTTGACTTTCATATACAAAAACTATATCATAACTTCATCATAGTTCCTCAACACACCCTTGATGATCTAATATACCTTATTCTTAACAATATTCTATTCCATCTACTTGTTCTATATGTTGGGTGAATATTTTGTCAATAAGCTAACTGATGAGCAAAATAGGTCTCTTCAACCACAGCATAGGGAAATTGGTTGGCTAGATGTGCAGGTTTACTACATCAAAAGGGGACAAATCTCTCCTCTCATCAAGGGGAGGTTCCTTGTAAGTATGAAGGGGCTATATATATATATATATATATATATATATATATATATATATATATATATATATATATATATATATATATATATACTATATATATATATATATATGCTAATCTACTATAAATAAGCTGAAAATAACACTCAGGGGTAGGATAACACCATCCATCTCTCTCTTTTTAGAGATGATGTTCACCAATCAAAGGATAAATCCTGATGAAATGACAAAAGGCACTCCTCTTCTTTCAGAAGTGTTATTCAACAAACAACAAAAACCTTTTAGGTAGTGACAAGTAACTATAAGAGGGTGCAATAACACAGTAGGATGAATTGTAGCACAAAGTCTCAACCTCAACTGCCAAAGAATAAAATACGAAGGATAATGAGGGCACAAAGTCATTCCAAGATCCCTTAAACAAAAACAAAAAATAGACAAACTAAAGACAATTGTGGCAACACAAAGTCTCTCCCTAACTGGCTTCAAGACACCTTCTGGATTACTTTCACTAATTCTACTTATTTAATTAAATGGACAAAAAATGTATTAAGGAAATAGACATAAGAACAATTTCCCCAAAACCAAGCTATTCCAGTACAAAGTCTGAAAAGTTACTTGTTTTCTTATTCAAATAACAAAATATGATCAACAATATGAGCTCAAAGTCTCAGTAATGCCTTTCAATTTGGGCAGAGTTTTGTTTTTGATAACAGAGAGATCCCCTTAAAATAATAAGAGAGAGTCCAATATATAGTGCTCCAAGAAAGACTTGGGCACTTTGTTTCACAAAAATGATGGCTTATGATGCATTCAATGCCTTTAATGCATTTTAAATTCTATCCATGGGCTATGCTAGAATCAGGTGTCGGTCTTAAATATGGGCCGCCTAATGTGTTTCCTGATGTGTGCACTGCTATTTTCACTTTACTCAATGCAAGAGAATAGGCTATGCCATTAAATGTTCATGCTCTCCAATGTCCACTTGGTTGGCTGCTTCACCTTATAGAAACATATCCCATGCATGGATATTTTTTGATCTTTCTCCATCGTTTCCCCTTTCCTTGCTGTATTTTGAGCTCTCCAGTGCTTTATTCCTAATGAAGGGATAGGTGGCACTTTCCACTGTGAAGTAGGTGAGGACACTTGGTAGCATCCATTTACCTTATAAAAGCTTAACATATCCTTTGAGAGTCCTGCAGAAGATGACACATGGTGGCTTCCACTGAGCTTTTAGAAATACTATAGAAACATGCGGGACTCATTTGGATTCACATAGACGATGCCACTTGGCATGCTCCGCTTACCTTAGAAATTCACCCAAGACCCACCATAGTCCTTACTCAATAATGAGACAAAAGGAAGAAATAGTGGACATTGACACTTAGCACTTTCTTCCAAGTTTTACAAGGGAACTGTGGTGACTTCCACTATATTTTATCCTTATCTTTGCGATCTGAGCTCTCAGGCTATCTCTTTGGCTGGTCGCTGAATTTATTTACAGGGTCTACACTATATTTGAAAATTGATAGATATTTCATTATCTTAAATTTGATGTCTATGGGGATGTCAATGGTTTAATCACTTCCCTGGTTCAATCGATTTCCTAGTTCAATCGCTTTCTCAATTCAATCACTTTCTTAGTTCAATCGCTTTCTTAATTTAATCACTTTCTTGGTCTTTGATTGAACCATCCCTTTGTCCGGTGCTTCCTTTGAACCATTGAACCTTTGAACCTTCAAACTTTTGAACTTTTTTAGTTCAAGGTTCAATCGGTTCATTGGTTCATCCTTTGTTCCATCGCTTCTCTATTTTTCTAAGCCCCTTGATTTCTTCGAATCCATTAAACTCATTGAAACCGTTGAACTCATTGAACCAGTTTGTTTCAAGGTTTAATGGTTCAATGGTTCAATAGTTCACTCCTTTGTTCTTCAAAATCTTTTTTTCTTCACTGCCCTCCATAAGGGCACTTGGTCTCTTCACTTTGGGGCATTCCTTTGAACCGGCTGATTAAACCGACTGATTGAACCAACTGTGGTTCAACAATGCAAAGGTTCAATGGTTCAATCACTTTCTTCTTGTGTTCCACTTGACCACTTGAACCAACTGATTGAACCAACTATTTATTAAACCTTTGAACCCATTGAACCTTTGAACCATTTTCATTCAAGGTTCAATGGTTCAACGGTTCAAGCCTTCTTCTTTCTCACTAAGTCTTTTGAAGCCATTTGAAGCTGTTGAACTTGTTGAAGTGGTTAAACTTTGAAATTTTGTTGAAGTGCTTAACTCTTTAAGCTTGCCTACATCGTTAAACTTTGGCTTTGAACCAACCTTGAAATTGTCCAAGTGTTGAGAGCTTGTTTCTTTCTTGCAGAGTTCGTAGATTTAAGCCTCCAGAGTCCATAGATTTAAGCCTATAGAGTCTATAGATTTTAGCCTGTAGAGTTTGTAGATTTCTTCCAGCAAAGTTTGTTAGCTGAAAAAGCTTTAAAAATGGAGAATTTGAATGCCCAAAACAATTTTTGAGAAGGGAAGAGGGAATTTTTGGCCTGCAGGACCAAAATAGTTCATATGTTATCCCAAAAATGAGAGACGGATTTTGGGAACAACAGTTGGCTCCAGTTGGGGAACTTCTTTCAGTTGAAGACTTAGAACAGCTGAGGAAAGTAGAAACCAAAATCTCCAGTGCCTTGAAGTGTGTCATTGGGCTATGGATTCATGATATCCAAAAAGAAAGGCACCAAAAACAAAAATGAAAAGCACAAAATAGAACTAAAGACTATAAAAATATACATATGTATAGATGATCTTATATGATGCCTCAAGATTTGAAGCGCTTTAGATGCCACCCACTATGAGATAGTGAAAATGGCATTCCATACTGATAAACTAGTAAGAAACCATTTTCTCCCTAGAATTGGTGATGGATGAATGGAAGTCTCCACCAGGAATCACATTTTATGTGCACTCCTTTTGGTTCTCTCTTCTTGCCCCATGGCAAAGTGTGGTCTCCAATCTGAAAACCATATATCTTTGCTCTCTTGGTGAAGAGTTCTTTTTCCTGACTTTGGCATGCAGCAATATGGTCCACTACCATAGCTTGTTTCTCTTCTAGTTTAGTCTACCACATGATTTAATTGTCCCCATCAAATACTTAACAAACCATCAGCTTAGCATCTCCTTTGGCATGAAGGAGTTTGACACCTTTGTCTTGAGCAGCCTTTAACCTAAGTAATACAAATTCATACTCAGCAGCGTTGTTGGTGTTACTAAACTACAACTTGTATGAAGAAGGAAAGATATCTCCTTGAGGAGATATCAACACAGTCCCAGCTCCAGCACCACTAGAAGAGCAGTTGCCATCAAATCCTAGTATCCATACATCATCAAAAATTGTTCCTTTCTCAGATTTTCTTCATTTGGACAGGAGAGTTCCTTTGGGCTTGCACTATGCTCTCTCATGCCTTCTATTGTTTTATCTAAACCAATTCCTGCATTGGCACCTACAGGACTTTCATCTTCTATAACAGGAACGTCTTTAGTAGACAAAAAATAGCTACCCCTGTTTGAAGACTCAAATAGAATTTGAGATTCAGGGATCGACACTTGGGTGACAACATATTTTACCTCCTTTTTAGGAAGTAGCCTCTACATGATGCCTTTGATAGGGATCCTCACTTCAGATAGGTCCATGCTTAATTATCCTCCAACATCCGTGCAAAAATTTTGCCCAAGAAGGATAACTTATGAGGCTGAGATGTTGGCCACCAAGACTGTCATCTTGATTCTCTTTTGTAGAAAGGCGGCAAATGCAAATTGGGCATCCTTGATTTGTCCCAGTAGTGGCACTTGTTTATTCTCCATGGAGAAACATCTCCTAAATGTCTTGGTCAGTGTGAGACCAAGGGATTCAGCTACTTTGGTAGGCATGACATTGTCTAAT
The DNA here is from genome assembly GCA_037957365.1 of Torreya grandis. Classification (NCBI taxonomy): domain Eukaryota; kingdom Viridiplantae; phylum Streptophyta; class Pinopsida; order Cupressales; family Taxaceae; genus Torreya; species Torreya grandis. The sequence goes on from JARHVA010000022.1 coordinate 4,437,067, forward strand.
GCACCTGAGTCTATGATGCAATTATTCAGCTGATGTCCATTTATCAGCATGGAGACATAGAATGATTCAGTCCTTCCAGAAGCAATAGGAGGAGCAATGACAAGGTTGTTTGGGATGGACATGTTCCTTGGGGGATCATGAGTTACCTTTTTAAAATATTGTCCTACAGAGACGGCTTTATTCTTCACACACTGAACTAACCTATCCAACTGCTCAGGATTGCATTGCAAGAATTCAAATTTAAACATTTGAATTTTGTTCTTCTTGACATGGTCGATTATGTCAAATGACTGAAATGGACTAGGAATAGAGGAAGGCAGTTCATCTTTCTAGTTTTTAGGAGGGGTGGTACTAGTCTGTGGAATTGAAGTTGAAGATGGAGGAATGCTTGATGTATTTACCTTTTTATTACTCACTGGGTCCTTTGACTGGAAAGGTAGAGAAGTTCCTCATTTGGCAATTAAAGTTGTAGGCTAAGAACTTTCCCCTATTTTTACTTTATCACCTTGTTGGGCTGACTGGTTCTGGGACTAGGTGAATACAGCATATGATCCATCAACTACTTCACCTTTATCTCTGGGTTCATCTTGGTAATTTAGGAAACCAATGTTGGAATCACCAACTAATTCTTCTTGCTTTGCTACAAAAAGATCAGCATCATTTTCTTGGTCAAACTTAGGTTGGAAAGAGAAATCATGTTCTGTTTCTAGATATCTAACTATTGAGTTAGTTGGTGTTACTTCAATGGCAAGTTTCCCCTGTGGGGAAGGCAGATGATTTGGTTACCCTTGACTTTTGGCAGCATTGCCTTGATATGACTAGTTTTGAAATGTCCTCCTTGGCATATCTTGATAAAGAGGAGCAGACATACCTTGGGCCACTTGTCTTTTCAAGGCTAGTAGTTTATTTGCCAGCTTTTGCACCATTTGATCAATGGTACCTGTAGATGAATAATCAAAAGATGAAGAAGATTTACCTCTGTTAGGATCTCTCCTTATCTTTCCTACCAAAATAAGGTCATCTTCCACCTCAGTGGCCAAATCTTCAGCTGTAGCAAGGTTTATTTGGCTAGCACATCTCAGTAGAAAACTCACTTCAGGCAATTGAGAGTTGATGAAAAAACATTTGAGATTCTCAGCTGTAGGCTAAGCAATTGTAAGAATCCTATTCCTCAGCTTATCTAACTTGGCTATGAAATATCTCCTTGGTTCATGAGGCTCCTTCTTCATTTATGTGAGTTGAGCCAGTAGGGCATGCGCATCTTTTAAAGGCTTGAATCTGGCTTCAAATTTGGCTTTGAGAGTGTTCCAGTCAGTCACAGTCTGGGCCTGTAGATGATAGAACCAATTGGCAGCAGTACCTTGTAAATTTTCCATGAATATCCTGGCTGCTACATCCTCATACTCCACACCTATTATGCCACAGGCTATGTTAAAGGCTATAATATGTTCATCAAGATGGACCTTCCCATCACCATAGAACTTGGGAAAAAATTTCCTTGAACTGTGTGGTAGCTCATGTAGAGGTGGAGTTAAATTGAGTGGGCCAAAAGAGTTACTCCAAGGGCCTTGAATTGCCATAGTATGACTATGGAAAGGTGGAATAACAAATCTCAGAGGGGTAAGTATTGACAAATCTTTATTAATAGTAGAAATGGATGCTTTGCCTAGTAATGGAGACTTGACTTTAGTAGGAGGAAAGCTCCTAGTTCGTTGGAGGTGAGATGGTGAAGGAAACAGATAAAAATTAATTTGTTGTACCAACTCAAATATAGGGTCAACAATACCTTTAGCCCTTTGGCTTCACATATATCATGGATCTGCCAGATTGTAAAACAAAAATGGGAAAAAACTAGCCCTGCTTCAGCTTGAAGCTTGAGGCTTCAAACTGTGCATTCTATCCTAGTTGACGTGGAGGTGGAGGGAGATGGTAAGGCTATAATGATAATGGGTAAGACACAAAATGGAGTCTCTAGAGTCTATAATGGATAAGGGTAGGGACTGCTTCAATCTAAAACTTGAGGCTTCAAATTGCACGTAAATCCCTAGCAGAATCACCAAAAATCGTTGGGTGAATATTTTGTCAATCAGCTAATTGATGAGAAAAATAGGCCTCTTCAACCATAGCATAGGGAAATTGGTCATCCAGATGTGCAGTTTTACTACATCAAAAGGGGACAAATCTCTCCTCTCATCAAGGGGAGGTTCCCTGTAAGTATGAAGGGGATATATATATATATATATATATATATATATATATATATATATATATATATATATATATATATATATATATATGTTAATCTACTATAAATAAGCTGAAAATAACACTCAGGGGTATGATAAAACCATCCATCTCTCTTTTTTTAGAGATGATGTTCACCAATCAAAGGATAAATCCTGATCAAATGACAGAAGGCACTCCTCTTCTTTTAGAAGTGTTGTTCAATAGACAACAAAAACCTTTCAAGTAGTGACAAGTAACTGTGATAGGGTGCAGTAACATAGCAAGATGAAATGTAGCACAAAGTCTCAACCTCAATTGCCAAAGAGTGAAATATGAAGGATAATGAGGGCACAAGGTCATCCCAAAATCCCTTACATAGAAATAAAAAATAGACAAACTAAAGACAATTATGGCAGCAAAAAGTCTCTCCATAGCCGACTTCAGGACACCTTCCTGATTACTTTCACTAATTTTGCTTATTTAATTAAATGGACAAAAAATGTATTAAGGAAATAGACATAAGAATAATTTTCCCAACAACCAAAGTATTCCAGCACAAAGTCTAAAAATTCACTTGTTTTCTTATTCAAATAATGAAATATGATCAACAATCTAAGCTCAAAGTCTCAGTAATGCCTTTCAATTTGGGTAGAGTTTTGTTTTTGATAACAGAGAAATCCCCTTAAAACAATAAGAGAGAGTCCAATATATAGTGCTCCAAGAAAGACTTGGGCACTTTGTTTCACAAAAATGATGGCCTATGATGCATTCAATGCCTACAATGCATTTTAAATTTTTTTCATGGACTATGTTAGAATTAGGCGTTGATCTTAAATATGGGCCGCCTGATGTGTTTCCTGATGTGTGCACCATTGTTTTTGCTTTACTCAATGAAAAAGAATAGGCCGTGCCATTGAATGTTCACACTCTCCAATGTCCACTTGGTTGGCTGCTTCACCTTCTAGAAACATATCCCATGCACGGATATTTTTTGATATTTGTCCATTGTTTCCCCTTTCCTTGCTGTATTTTGAGCTCTCAAGTGCTTTATTCCTAATGAAGGGCAAGTGGCACTTTCCATTTTGAAGCAAGTGAGGACACTTGGCAGCATCCATTTACCTTATAGAATCTTAAGATATCCTTTGAGAGTCCTATGGAAGATGACACATGGTGGCTTCTATTGAGCTTTTAGAAATATTATAAAAACATGCAGGACTCATTTAGATTCACACGAATGATGCCACTTGGTGTGCTCTACTTACCTTAGCAATTCACCAGGGACCCACCATAGTCCTTACTCAATAATGAGACAAAAGGAAGAAATAGTGGATGTTGACACTCGACGCTTTCTGCCAAGTTTTACAAGGGACACATGGTGACTTCCACTATATTTTGTCTTTATCTGTGCGATCTGAGCTCTCAGGCTATCTCTTTGGCTGGTCGCTGAATTTGTTCACAGGGTCTGCATTGTATTTGAAAATCAACAAATATTTCATTATCTTAACTTTGACATTCACAGGGACGTCAATGGTTTAATCACTTCCCTGATTCAATCACTTTCCCAGTTTAATTGCTTCCTTAGTTTAATCACTTTCTTGGTTCAATCACTTTCTTATTCAATCACTTTCTCAGTTTAATCACTTTTTTGGTCTTTGATTGAATCATCCCTTTGTTCGGTGCTTCCTTTGAACCGTTGAACCTTTGAACCTTTGAACTTTTGAAATTTTTTGGTTCAAGGTTCAATCAATTCATTGGTTCATCCTTTGTTCCATCGCTTCTCTATTTTTTTAAGTCCCTTGATCTCTTTGAATCTATTGAACTCGTTAAACCCATTGAACCAATTTGGTTCAAGGTTCAATGGTTCAATGGTTCAATAGTTCATTCCTTTATTCTTCGACGTCTTCTTTTCTTCACTACCCTCCACAAGGGCACTTGGTCTCTTCACTTTGGGGCATTCTTTTGAACCAGCTGATTGAACTGACCGATTAAACCAACTGCGGTTCAATGATGCAAAGGTTCAACAGTTCAATCGCTTTCTTCTTGTGTTCCACTTGACTACTTGAACCAACCGATTGAACCAACTGCTTATTAAACCTTTAAACCCATTGAACCTTTGAACCATTTTTATTTAAGGTTCAATGGTTCAACGATTCAAGCCTTCTTCTTTCTCACTAAGTCTTTTGAAGCTCTTTGAAGCTGTTGAACTTGTTGAAGCAGTTGAACTTTGAACTTTTGCTGAAGCACTTAACTCTTTAAGCTTGCTGACGTCGTTGAACCTTGGCTTTGAACCAACCTTGAAATTTCCCAAGTGTTGAGAGCTTGTTTCTTTCTTACAAAGTCTATATATTTAAGCCTCCAGAGTCCATAGATTTAAGCCTACAGAGTCTGTAGATTTAAGCTTGTAGAGTGTGTAGATTTTAGCCTGCAGAGTCTGTAGATTTCTTCTAGCAAAGTCTGTTAGTTGAAAAAGATTAACAAATGGAGAATTTGAATGCCTAGAACAATTTTTGAGAAGGGAAGAAGGAATTTTTGGCCTATAGGACCAAAATAGTTCATATGTTATCCCAAAAATGAGTGATATATTTTGGGAACAACACTATACACACCTCAATAGGCCTAAAATTTCCTAGTATATATACATGACTTTTATTTATATCCTTCTTAGTCAGTAAAACACTCTTACCCTTCTTAGGTCAACCATGAAATGGATCTTAGGACTTATCATAAGCATGGATCAAATTTTATTTGAGTCCCTTTAGGTTTGACCTATTTCAATTATGCCTTATATCTCATTTAAGTCTCATGGAGACCTAATTCCATTAGGCCTACTCAACACACATTACCCTTTGATCTTATTGTAGTATATTTAAACACCTCACACAATAGTAACACATCATATTTAACTCAAATAAACCCCTTATAATCTTATATAGGCTTCATAACACTTTTTATTTCAAATCAATAATTAGAGAACATCATTACTATTGTTCATATAAGGCTTGTGCATACCTAAAAAGTTTATCTTTTAATAATTGAAGCATAAACATAACTTTGTTAAACAATAATGGAAAAAAATCATATATTTATAAACCTCATGACCTTAGGGTCATCAAAAAATTCATTATATGCTCCAACTCAAGGTATACAAGCTCAAACTCTTCTCTACAAGATGCTTACTTTCAACTACCAACTGGCTTCAAAACATAGTCAAAAAAACATGAACTTTTGACACCTAATAGAACATAATCAAGGTATTTTAATGTATTAACATAGTCTTATAACATCCTTATAACAATCATATATTATAATCTCTAATGGAAACTATTGATCTTATAGACCAATCTATTGACCTTCTCTCTCAGTCTTTACTCAACCAGATAAGCCATTTTTAGCTTTAATGTTTCAACATCTTATACTGACCTCCAAGCTTCTAAAAATAAAGGATAGATCATTAAAGTCTTAAAGAACATCATTATGTGAATTATATATATCAACTCATGATATAGAGTCTTAAACCCATCATTGTAGCCTATTTACCCAAAGCTATTAGTTTGCCTTGAAGACCAGTCACAGTGATTTTGAATTTTAACACGTGTGTAGACACAATAAAAAGATCTTGATGCATGTGTATGATTCTATATTATCATTATATCATTATATATATATGGTCATATTTAAATATTGGCCTTGCAGACCAATATCATATCCTTACACCTTCACTATCTCATTTGTACTAGTCAAGTCAATTTATGAGCAACTTTTCATCATATTCACAGACCTATCAAAAAATTTATTCACCATGATCATGTATTAAAGATATTTTTAAAAAATTACATGCAGTTAGATTCATCCCTAATCTATGATATCAGATCCTTAATCAAATTCTCACTTTTACCTAGATTTTTCAATGTCTACACCACTAGGTCTGTTAGCGACTGGTCAACTTATATGACCAGTTTAACACACCTGAAGGCTAGAACCTACTCAAAAACCACCATGGACATCTACTACAAGTATCAATATTCAACCTTAATCCATTTATCAACTTTAACTTGGTTAACTTTGACTACTACAAAAAAAATCCTAGAAACAAGCACTTTCTTATAGAATCCACTTACTCACCTAACAAACCAATCACACCTAGAGGTGCCTAGGAGAGTTGATTGCATGATATAATAACTTAAATATCCATACCAAACCATTTTGATCACTTTAGAATAATATATTTCTCATTAGGTCACTATTAGGGTTCTTTAAGGGTTTAAACCATTTTATAGTCTTGATGATAATTCATAAAGCTTATCCCCTTATTTCGTAAACCAATGCTTGAAAATTTTATCTAGGACACTTCCCCATATACTATGAATAGATTAGGTTCTCATATAGATGTTTCACATGTTAACTAACACTTAAAAGTTATTCTCGGGTAGACACATCTTCATTTTGTGCACTCGAGAGACTTTAGAACCAATTTTCAAGCTTTTGTTTGCATGCTTTCCTTAGAAACTAAACCTGATACCCCATTATGCCATGTTTTCTTTCTTTACTCTCTAGACTTTGACCTGCAAGTCATATTAAGGCTTGAAACTGACCTTCTATCCATTATCTAAGCTCTTATCACCTCATGTACATGCCATGAAACCACATGTCATGATTAACTATTGTCAAACATTCTTCATATATCTTTTCAATAGCTCATGATTCCTCATTACTCCAAACAAGGTCTAGAACTAGTCTAGTTGCATACTTGCACTTAAGTACTTACCCTTGTAGGCTTCACCTTAAAACTCTTTAAGTGTTCCAATGCCTATTATGTATGCTCAAATAACCTTATATAATCAATATTCTTCATAGATTCAACAAAACATCTTTGTAGCTTTGACTGAGCATCTTTAAATCTAATTACATAGATCTTTTGATCTTAACTAGGGATCTTCATAGCTCAATGGAGCATATTTTAAGCTACTTGTGTAGATATTCATAGCTTAACTAAAGATCTTCATAGCTCACTGTGTTCTATGTCGAGTCTTCAAAACTATTGCCAAAAAGGTGTTACCAAAAAATTTTATTACTTCTCAAGTCTTCAAATTCTTTCTTAGTACAGAGACATTAGATTGTCTTTAAAATAACTACTTAACATCAACCTCATTCACCATGATTACACTCTCTCTCATAGAAACAATACTCACTATGTTGGCATAAGAACTCATTATACACATACCTCAAATCTTACTTGACCATGCACATTCATAATAACCTTTGACATCAATTCCAAAACTCAACAATCAATGACATTGCTCAATAATCTCCCCTTTGTCATTGATGGCAAACACACTCAAAAAACTATGGCAACCACTCTTGATGGAAACCATCTCCCAGATTTGGTCTTGCCTTTTCTCACCCTTTCTAATCTTTTTCCCCCTTTGACATTAATGAAAAAGGGTCACATGTAATTCTTTAGATCATACTCCTATTCTTGGAGCTAATGAGCATGATTAGCTCCCCTTCATTACTTAACTTGTGCCATGATTGTTAGGGGTAGTAATTACACCCAATTATTGTCTTAGGTGTTCAAAAGTTATCTTTGGAAGTGGTTTAGTCAAGATGTCTGCAATTTGATCCTATGTAAAAACATATTTAAGTTTTACACTTTATTCACTTACCTTCTCTCTTAGAAAATGAGACTTGATGGGATTATGTTTGGTCCTTGAGTGCATGATAGGGTTTTTTGAGATGTTTATATAGCTTGTATTATCACAATATATAGGGGTAGGACCATCATAATCCATCTTATAATATTTTAGGGTCTATATCATCCATAGGACCTGAGTGTAACATGAAGTTGTTGTAATATACTCAGTTATTGGGCCCCCTTTTTATGTTGTTTACATAGGCATGCCTTATTCCTAGGCCTCAGTGAAAGGAAACCTTTAAAGTGGCCTCACATATCCTATGATACATTTTAGCACCCATACTAGAGAATTCCCTATGAATTTCATGTCAGTTGGCATGCAATTAGAAAGAGACCAACTGGTTTAAAGACTCTTCTGACAGATGTTTTATGAGGTGGATTAAGGTGGATGAATGCCAGAAGAGTGGAGTAGGTGGGATGATGATTTATGAATACAACTCCATGAAAATTGTGTACATATTTGACTAGTACATGGTAGTGGTGTTGGCATCCTTAAGGCAACCCATCACTTGGCACTCAATCCTTGATATCTAGTATCTAACAACTCACTCTATATAAGGAGAATGGTCTAGATGAAAGGAAGAGGAGAATTGATATAGAGATATAAAAAAAATAGAGAAAAGAAGAAAAATATAGACAAGGAGATGCATAATTCCTTTTGTATGGCCCAAAGCTCGCATGTGAGTTGTTGGGTATGAATAGAGTCTTAACATGCATGTAAATTATATTTCCAAAAATTGTTGTTATTTTAAGTAATGAAGTATGAAAATTGAAATAATGGATTAAAAATTTTATCACATATGAATTAGACTAATTTTTGTATATCTTCTATATTTTTCCTTGAAAAAGAATGTCAGATAAAAAATATAAAGACTTAACTGAGTCGTTAGTGGCATCATCACACCTCTTCATGACTTTGATTTCCCTATAAACACCATAGGTCAAACCATTAGTGCTAATAATGGGGTGTACCCTTATCAATATACCCCATTGAAATACCTAACATCTAAATAAAAATTACCCATAGCATTGAGTAACTCATCTAGATTAAGGTTACACCATATTGTGACTAACCCAACACAACCTCAGTCCTTCCACTATTTCACTTCAGGTGAGCACACAAGACTTTCACCTTATGTGGAATTTATTCTAACCTAATAATATTAATTAAATTTTGTGTGCCAAACCCCTTTACCCTCGTGCCTAGTCTCCCTAGGCCTAGAATTGACCTGGTTTAACAGTTAGCATGGGAGTGGGCGTAGAAACCCTTGAGGTAGAACTCTACTACAACATTTTGGTTTTTTTTTGGGACTCATGTTAAATTTTATTGCTATAATGGTGAAATATAATGAGGCTCTAACTATCACTGAAGAATATCAAGAGTTGTCTAGAGCAAGTCAAAGATAAGTTCATGTAAAAACATCCTACATATGAAGGACATGAGTCATGGAAATGGGTACAGACAAACCTATATAATGCTCTTTATGAGGTGTTCTTTTATGAGTTACTTGAACACATGTACCAGTGGTTAATGGCCTACACTACCACTAGAAGGCACAACTATGACCAGTGCCTTGAGTGGACCATAGAGTGTTAAAAAAGGTTAGAAAACTTGAATGAAGACTAGATGCATGTTATGAATAAATGGTGGAATGGCACACTAAATAATTACATATTGGAATTTGTAGTGTCAACATTTTCATGCCTTGAAGAAGTTAAGTACAAGTTTCTTCATAAACTAAGGGGTGAATTCATACAAGGGATTGACACTGAATTGAAGAAGCTCCTTGTGGATTATGGTATAAAGACCATGAAAATGGAAGGCTAAAGTCCTTACGCATATGAGCAAGTTTAGAAGGTGAGAAGGGGATGAATAAGTAAGTTTTTATGGAAGAGGAACAATAACTTGACACCTAAGAGCTCTATAGGTTGAACTATAAAAATCATAAGCACCAACTGGTGAAGGACCTAGAACCTAGAAGTGTTGAAAGGACCCATAACAAGCATGAAGGGCATGGGGAAGGATCTCTTGAGCTACAACAATGTGAAGAGAAAGAGGAGTAACCAAGGAACTGGACTCAATAATTGGGTGCAAGATGTAGTGAGTTCTTATAAGAAGTGGTGCTTGAAAACATGCTCAAAGCACTTACCCCCTTTAGACCAGAAGTACATGCTCATACATTGGATCCTCAACCAATAGACAAAATAATGATAACTGACCATGTTATCAAGCTAGAATTTGATAGTATCCAAAAGTTGAGCCAAGAATTTGTGATTGAGCAGGTAATCCCCTATGAGGAATTAAGTAATGAGATGACAAACCTAGTGAGCACCACTCTAAGAGATATGAACATAGGCACACATATTCCCATATAGAGGATGTCTACACCAGCTAAGTAGTAGCCCATAGGAAGTGATACTACACCAAAATAAAGTGGGATAGTACCATCAAGTTTCACCATGTAACCTACCCTAGTAGGGTCAATTCTCAAACCTACCAATGGATGCATCAGGTGGCCACTCCCAATATAGGCACAAAGAGGGTAGGCACATTAAAACCCCATGCCACCTCCCTAGAAAATCTACTATGAGATGGAGATGTTCTTACCTAAGTATCATAGAGTTGAAAATGCCATGGAACATGTGCTGAAGTGTGAATTATAATGGCATGCTTGAGGCATCACTCATCTCAAGCATAAGGCAATCTAATTCATGACCACTCTATTAGATCATACCCATACTTGGTATCAGAATTTTATCTAAACTAGGCCATGGTTGACTATGATGTACTAAAGAATGCCTTCCTAAAAGAGTTTGACATCCCTAAGTTTTAGCAACAAATCATTGCGGCACTCAAAGAGATCAGCTAGGGGTTAATTGAGAGTGTGAACTTGTATGATGATCGATTTAAAATACTACTCTCAAATCTCCCATATGAAATTCACCCCTCACAGTATGTGTAATGGTTTTTTCATGGCCTATTGGTACCATTCAAATGCATGTTATCCATGAATACTTTCATAAAACCCCATAAAGTGCTTGAAGACATACTTTGGGCTAAAGCAGTAGGTAGTGTTGATACTAGAGTCAATCCATTTATGGAGGTGTAGATTACTTCAATGGCCTCTCAATTATATAAATTAACCATGGGACAAGTGCATGACATTCATAGGGGATTATGATGTACCAATTATGAGCTTGAGGGGCATAATAAAAATAATTGCCTATGAAAAAATGTTTGTGCACTACTTCTAACTTGTGAGGTTTGTCATGGAGCACATGACTCTCAAAATTGTCCCTTATTTCAGCATGCTAACCAATTAAATACCATGATTTATTATGAGATGTGTGATGCATACACACATTCTACAACAGACTACAGGGTCATTGATGAGATGCACCAAAACATGGAAAGAGGTGCAAGGTAGGCAATGACTTCAGGTGGTGGCCAAACAGGTCAGGCAAATGAAGGCTATATTTAAAACATGGGTTATGGGAACTAGAGAGGTGCACATGGATGAGGAGGATCATGTGGTGGTGGAAGATTCCCTCCATGATCATGTTATAAGTGTGGATCAACTGATCACTATCAATGATTGCCCCATGCATTTAACAAGTGGATATTTTCAAGGGCCACATACAGTTGAGGACTATCCTAATATATACAAGAAACTAACCCAAGGATGACTTGGTGCAGATAAAGGCATTGTAATGATTAGGCATGAATTTAAGGGAGAAAAGTGAACCCCTAATCCCTAGCAAACTCATAAGGATCTACCCAAGGTACAGGATACTATGAGAAGTGGGTTCACCACTTAGGCACCCTCTAGACCACACTAAGCCCTATGCCTAGAATATAGTGGACCAAGCCACACTAATTGTATAACCCCAGTAGAACCCAAAGTTATGCCATACCCCAACCTTACACACCAAAAAGATGTCTTGAAATAGGTTATGAGTGTAATTCAAGACTTGTAGGGTGAACTTTAGTTGGAAAGAGACTTGGAGGCAAAGGCTACTACTTCATGCAAGAAGCAAGACCATCAGGAGGTCTAAGTATAGGAATTGACCAAGATCATGTGCCTCCTATAAATTGAAGGGGTGTTACCCCTATTAAGTGACCTACTCAAGAAGCATGTAAAAGAAGACCCAGCATAAGAAACTACACCTCAAATGATACAAGTTGTAGTTCTACATTTAGAGTAGGTGAATGAGGTCAAGCATACTCAAAATGTTGATTATGACCAAGAACTATTGATAAATTCCACCATCAATGGACATTTAGTTTGTGATGTACTAGTAGACATAGGTGTAAAGGTCAACATCCTAACCAAAAATGCTTGAAAAAGGATGGGATGACCGCCCTTAAAGCCATCCCATCACATGATGTTCATGGCCAATACGACTCACATGCAACCTATCAAAATATTAAAGAGTGTTATTATAGACATCATGGGCACTAAATTCCATGTTGACTTCAAGATCATCGAATTGGGTGAGAAGGATAACTACCTGGCACTCTTGGAAAGACCATGGTGCTAAGCCAACAATGTAGACATGCACTTCAAAAATCACTATATGAATTTTGAGAATGGAAAGGAAAGGGTGGTGATTCCCCTCTTAGATGATCAAGGACCTCCATACGTAGTGTTGACCTCAAGTATTAGATTAACCACATCTATAATATCATGGTGCAGGGCATCAAGAGACTCAACCCAAATGACTAAGGCATGGTTGCATGAGAAGGACAATCAGCTTCTAATATAACTAATGTAGATTATGAGTGATGGGTTGAAGAGGCTTATGAATTCATCAAGCAAAGATGTCACCTAGTGTCTATAATGATGATGAGACCAGTCGAGAGAGGGATGATAAAAATCAAGCAACTTCAGAAGAAATAGAGCCCTCATGCTAAAAAAAGGGAAAAGAAGTTACGTCAGCTTAGTAAGGAGAAGCTTGTAGCACTTCCAAATTATGAATGGGACCAATCCATAGAAAGATATGTTCATGAAATTAAAGCTTGCATCCCAAAATAAGTTGATCAAATGGGTATATTAGTTTACACCTTAAAGAGTACTGCCACCCATTGGTGGGTGACATAGAGACCCAGATTGCACACTAGCATGATGTAAAAGTATAAATATACATTAGGTTTAGTAGAATCAATGAAGATATAGACATCCCTACTTACAATGGTGAATCAGACCCAATTTTAAATGTACACCTATGTAAGGAAACATGGGTAGTCTATGGAGAAAAAGCACCAAAAGGCCTATGGGTGTATGCCTTTTATAGGACCCTAAAAACATGGGCATGGTCATGGTAAATTGTAAATGAGACATGTCATGAGATAAGAAACTAGGAATTACTCAATAAAGGTTCATGCACACTTTTTCCTTCTTTTGCAGCTTTTGGAGCTAGTAGAGCCATTACAAGTCATCCACAGGGCAGTGTTTAAGGATACTACAATCTTAGAAGAGAGCATAAAGTAAATATTTAGGAAGAAGGGACTAGCACTCCTCACCTTCTTTGAATAAAAGGTTCTCAATAGTGACTCTAGTGAAGAAGATAACAAGACCTAGAAAGAGTGCATTTGGAAGGCTCTAATAGGAACACAAAAACTCATGCACCTCATGGATGATAACTCCCTAGAGGCTAGAGACCTAGTACATCTTCGGGTCGAGACAACTGAGGGAACAAGGTAGGTTAAGGCTTCCCATCAAGTAAATAATGAACCATACCACACACCACTCAAGACCACCAAAGTAGAGATCAGTGTGGAAGGTAAGCCCAAGATCACCACTATAGGTGCTTACTGGTCTGAGTCAGAAATGGTTGATCTTTTGAGGGAGTTATAAGACATCTTCCCATGCAACTATAAAGACATGAAGGGTACCCACCCTTCACTTAGTAAAATAAGCATAAAATTGGTGGATGGTGTAAGGCCAATTAAGAAGCACCCATATCAAATGAACCCAAACCTCCATGCCAAAGTAAAGATAGAGATTGATGGGATATAAGCAACTGACATTATCTACCCAATACAAAAAATTTAATGGGTAAGTTCAATGGTAATTAGTACCAAAAAGGATGGGTATATATAGATTTGTGTCAATTATAGAATGTTGAATGCCTCTTACGTCAATGATCCATTTCTGACCCCATTCACCGATGAGGTCTTGGATGGAGTCATAGGCTCTGAGATTTATACTTTCATTGATGGATTATTGGGTTACCATTAAGTGAAAATTAAGGAGGAATATAATCCCAAAGTAACCTTTGCCATTGAATGTGGTTTTTTCACATATAACATAATGCCCTTTGGGCTTAAGAATGTGCCCACCATATTCTCCATGATAGTGATCACCACCTTTAAGGACTTCATCAATAAATTCCTCCAGGTGTACCTCGATGATTGGAATGTGTATGGTCTTGTAAGAGACAACTATGATAATATGTGCCTCATGTTTGAAAGGTGCAGATAGCTCTAAATTTTTTTAAACCTAAAAAAATGCACCTTCACAACTCCTTTTGGGACATTGCTTGGGTACATCATCTGTAAGGATGGCTTGTTGGTTGACCCAGCAAAGATAGGCATCATAATTTAGCTCCAAACACCTTCAATACAAAAGTATATGCATGCCTTCCTAGGTCATTATGGCTATTATAAGAAGTTCATTAGAAGCTATGCCAAAATTCCAATGCCACTAGAGGAGCTTTTATGCAAACATGGGCCATTTTACTGAGGTGAGGTGTAAGAGGAAGCCTTTGATACACTAAAGATAAAATTGGTCAATGTGCTAATTCTCTAATTTATTGATTGGATAACTCCCTTCCATGTCCATGTTGACACTTCAAGATCCGTTATAAGCACCATATTATTACAACTAAGAGAAGGCAACACAAACCAGCCCATCTCCTTTACAAGTAAAAATTTGATGCAGGTTGAGTATAACTACACCAAAATCAAGCATGAAGCCTTGGCAATAGTCTATGCCCTATAGAAATTTAGACAATATCTGCTGGTAACCCCATTCATATTTTTCATAGATCATGAGGTGCTAAATTACCTCATGAATAAGCCTATCTTACATAGGTACATATGCAAATGGGTTATTATCTTCCAAGAATTCTAATTCTCTATTATGGTTAAACCTGGAAAATAAAACTTGAGCCCAAACCATTTATCCTAGATTAACTCTAGTGATATAGTGGTGTTAATCAAGGATGACATTCTAGATGCATAGCTATATAGGGTTCAGCATGTTCTTAAGGAGCTAGCGGATATTGCCATATTCCTCATGTCAGGGATTGCACCACAAACCATGTCCAATAAGGAAGAGAAACAACTTGTTGTCTATGCCTCCCCCCTCTAGCTCATTGAAGGGGAACTCTATAAACTAGGTAGGGATGAAATCCTACATTGTGTTTTAGAACATGAAAGTGATTCCATCCTTCAAGAGGAACATGAAAGAATCATAGGAGGTCATTATACTAGTGACAAAATGGCATGCAAGGTATTGTAGTCAGGGTTATGGTGGCTAAACCTATTCCATGACACCAAGGAGTATGTTAAGGCATGTGATGTATGTTAGTGCATAGGGAAACCTAACCACCAGGATGAGATGCCTCTTATTTCTATCCTTTCCTAGGCACCATTATAAAAATGGGCCATTGACTTTATTAGGTTGATCACTCCTATAGCAAGGTGTACTGGTGCTAGATACATTCTAGTAGCCATGGACTATTTCATAAAATGGGCTGAAGCTACATCGACTAGGGACTATATAGCTGTAAAAATCACATGTTTCATATGGGAGAACATAATAAGCTAGTATGGGTGTCTATTGAGTTTGAATAGTGACTGAGGCACACATTTTATTAATAAGATGGTATGCATCTTACTCACAAAATATATGGTGGAACACCACAAGACCACCCTATATCATCCCCAGGCCAATTACATAGTTAAAGAATTTAATAAAAATTTGGGAATGTGCCTCACCAAAATATATAACATTTGTCACAAGGATTGGGATGACCATGTCATTATAGTACTCTGGGCATACCACATGACTTACAAGTGCTTAAACAAGGCTACACCATTCCAACTGGTGTTTGGCACCAAAGCAATGTTGCCCATAGAGTTTTTAGTGCCTTCTTTATGTATTACATGATTTGGTCACTTAGTTGACCGAGAATATCTAAGTGTAAGGTTGGAAGATCTAGAGCATTTGGATGAGTCGCACACCTAGGCTAAGTAGAGTGAACAAATTAAGAAAGAGTACTAGAAATGGTGGCATGATAAGCACATAAAGCACAAGGTGTTGATTAAGGGAGCCATGGTGTTGTTCTATGATTCAAAATAATTTAAGTACCTAGGTAAGTTGTGAATATGGGGGATGATTCCATACATCATCCACCACATTTTGGAAAGTACATGCAAGTTGTACATGTTGTTTATATAAATGCTTCTTGGGCATTTCAACAACAACTACTTGAAGCCCTACAAGCACTAAGCTAGCATGTGCATGTGAAGGAACTTCCAAATTCTTGATTAGTAGTCAGTTTGGAAGAACATTGATCATAATAAATTTTGGTGCAAGCCAAACCCCCTTTGTATAATAGTAGTAGTAAGCAGTGTGTGGTAGCTAAATGAACCTTGAATCCATGCCTTATGCATAATTCCAATTGGGTGAGTCAAGCACTTGTGCCACCAAATACATGAGGCTAGACATCTAAGTTTTGGGTGCGTAAAGTTTACCCAGTGCAACCTATGTGCACCAAATAAACCTATGATAAAAAAGTGCATCTTTTGATCCAATGCTAGATAAGCATCACATAAGAGATGTTAAATTGAGTTAAGTGCAAGAATAGAAAGAAGGCTCCATTAAGTTGAGATGAAGGCATAAAATGAACACGTGCCTTCCAAAATGCATGCAAAGGTACCTATAGGAGGAGTGACACTAAAGGGCTAGTGCCAAGAATTTAGATGGGGTGGGACAGGCCAAGGCAAGATGATGTGCAAATAAATTGACCAAGATAAGAGAGCACACCAAATGAAGAGTGAAATTAGAAGAAGTGAAACTAAGGAGGCTAAAATGCATGCATGTGAAGTGTTGCACCCAGATTACCACAAGAAAGGTGAAGTTCATGCCAAAAAGACACATGCAAAAGAGTAGTCATCAAAAATAGCTAGCATCCACCCAAAAAAGAGTGGGAAGTGACCATTTGAACCATACATCACTTCATCAAAAAATTCATTAGAAACATTCAATACAATGGTGATATGAAGATACACATTTAAGGTGTAAGGAATGAGAAGATTTTTGAATATCTCAAATATTTCTACACTTCCCAAGAAATAAAGGAATTGACATCGCCACAACTACATTAATAATTATGGTTAAAACTAGAGAGCATGGTGGTATAAATTATGCAGTGAACACCATGATTAAGTTACAAAGTTTTTACTAACCTTAAGTGTAAAGCAACAAAAACCAGAGAGCTAAAGACAAGAAGCTCAATGCCTAAGAGATAAGAAATGCACAGTGAGAAGCACGTACACAGTGAGATAAGAGTACAAAGTAAAGAACATCCTAGTAATTGGCATAGAGAACCAAAGGAGAATGTTATTGCCAAGTTGCCATTAACGACTGGTGAATTTTAGAGAAAGAAAGAAATCTCATGACCTAAGGCATGCCAAACACCATTAGAGGTTACAATAAGCCATACCTACCAAGGTTTAACACCAATATGTTCAAAATGGTAAATAAATAAAAGGCATCACATTACTCAGAGTCACAGATATAACCCAAGAGGGTTAAGATCGTATAAGAAACTACGGCCAAGATAAAGGCATAAGTAGTGGAAGCAATCAACATTATGGCCATAGAGATGGAGGTACTGACCAAAATGTCCTATCAACATATGTATTTATCACCTAAGTTATTGGTGGGGGAACCATGATGCTCTTTCATGCATGTCTGCCAGTTAAGGGAGTGTAACCATCAAATGTCAAGCTAATTTCAAGACTTGGCACAAGATTAAATGATAGATACAGGGCAAAAGACCCCTGAGGGTGATGCCATATTTGATGTCTCAATTAGAGATAAGCTTAAATCATCAAGCATAACTCATCTCTATAAGTTATCCTACTTTGGGAAGCCCAAAGAGTTGGTATAATTCCTTCTCTCACACGTCCATGGGCATCATGTGTATTTTACAGGATGGCACATAAGGATTTTAATTTGCCTCATAAATAAAATCACTAGGTTACCATACACTAGGAGAGACATCCACTAGTTGCTTGGGGATGATGAAGAGGTAGAGCACATCACTAAGCTCCTTAATTATTTCAAGGGGGGATATATGTTCCCCATTGACAGGTGTGAAGACCCAGGCATGAGGGTAGTGGCATGCTTCATTAAATCCAAGTTATGTCCTAAAGGGAAATAGATAGACATGTCCAACACCTATCTCTGCTTGGCATATCACTTAACACATGGAGAGAAATCTAATATGGCACATTTCATCACCATTGAGCTAACAAATAACATGCTTGAATGTCACAAAACAAAAGGAACTTTTAGGTGGGGCTCCATACTAATCTTGATTGTGATGGAGAAAATCAAGATTATTGATGAGAGCTAAGACAAGATGTGGGTATTTCCAGAACCCCATGAATCCTTAATACACAAGTATAGGGATTACACCTAGCCAACCACTATTGGTGAAAAATACAAGACATACATACTATGCTAGTGAAAGTGATATATCAAGGCCTTTGGACTTGAATGGCGCATCCCCTAGGGGCTCCCAACGGGTACGTTAAGGATAGTTACTTTTACCATGATGTAACACTACTACAACATCTAACTCATATTGATGGATGGGAACAAGTTAGGATGGCTAAATCTTCCCTTCACATTCTCAGATAAGTATTTTTGAGACATGCTCCTCTAAATTCCAAATGTGTAAAGAATAGGCATCCTAGTCAAATAAATGGATGTAGAAAGTAGGAGGTTGTAGCATAGGTTTTTGGGTGAAGATGGAAGGGAGATCGAAGATGAGGAGGATGCCTCAGATCAAATGGGCATCCATCACATTTAGGAAGTTACTATCCAAAGTTCCATCCATAGGATATGAGATGAAGCTTAGCTGTAAATTTTACAACACCAAGGCTAGCAATGAAAACCAAAGAGACCCCTTGATCTCAATTGGTGATGAAGGAACCCTTGTGCCCCCTAAGAAGAAGAATCCCCTAATGAAGAAGATTGGAGAAACTTTAGAAGAGATTGAGGAGTGCTTGAAGGTGAAAATCACTTTAGAAAGAGAGGAATCTACATCTGAGTCCTACTAGAAGTACATGCACTTCACCTCCAAAATCACCTCCAACCCACAAGAATGAGAGAATGGGAAGGCCCCTTCTGCTTCAACTAAAGTAATTACTTTAGAATAATAGACTAAGGAATCTAAGGATGAATGGGGGAATGTCACTACAATTGTGCTAGAGGATGAAGAATCCTCCTCGAGTGAGCCAACCACTTCCCCACCACCCTAACCAAAGCTAGAAAAACCTAGGTGCAAGTTAAGAAGACTCAACTCCTATGAGGTTGATGTTCAAAGAGAGAAAAAAATTAAGGAGTAGAAATAATAAATGGACATGTTAGGAATTGAGCCTAAGGTCATTGAAATGGTTGAGGAGTGAAAAAGAGTAAGGGAGTACATAGAGAAGGAGAAGAGCAAAGATACTAGGCAAGAAACCCACTTTGAAGCACAATCAGAAGAAGAGCTAAGGCAAAAATGGGAGAAGATGGTCCTAGAAAAAGGTCACATTAAGGAGGTGTTAAATTTGCATCAGAAGCATGAGGAGATGAAAGCTTGAGGTATGTCCCATGCTGATATTATTTGGCTAGATGCTGAAGAGAGAAGAGAAAAAGAAAAAAAATGCATCGTGCAAGCTACAGAGAGAAAGGTCAAACTAGAGAAGGCCAAGAAGAAAGAAAGAGAGGATAAGGTAGCCCAAGCTAAGATGGAATGCATGATTAAATAAAAGAAGAAGAAGAGTCCCTCTGATGTAAGACCTAGAAAAGAAGAGTCACCAAAGGAATACCAAGTGCTACCACCAGCCTAGTGGAAGAAGTTGCACAACAGGCATGCCCCATGTCTGAGGGGGTGCTTAAGGAAATGAAAGGTGATATTGGCACCTTAGAATAACAAATAAAAACTAGATTTTAGTAAGAGAGGGATGAGGGGGAAAATTCCATGGAAGAAACCCTATAAGGACAACAAGATGGTGTTTTTAGGACCAAATAAAAAGAAGAAAGAAAACATGATAGAGACAGCATGGGGTCAGGTGCCAGTGTAAGTGAAGAGGTAGAGCTGGGGGAAGATGAGGAGTATAATCTCAAAAATAGATAAAGGGAATAGCAAAAACTTTAGGAGGGTGAAGAACTCTATATGATGAAGTGCATGCCCCTAAAATCCACTATGACCCTCACCCATCACCAGGTCTCCTGGGTAATGGATTGCTTTATAGATGAACCCAAGTTTGAGGTTCCTTCCAAGGAAATATGATGTGCCATGAATATATAAGAGGGGCATGATTACCATCTATTAAACCCCAAGGACATGAACCTAGTGCACTCAATAAATGTGCTTATCAAGATGGCCACCTCGATGGTGTGAAAGAACATCATTAAATTTTCATGATAGTAGCTAGAGAAAGATCACCAAAGACACAAAGAAGAAGCTTAAGGAAAAAAAACTAAAGCTCTAATAGCTAATAAAGCTCATGAAGTAGGTACAACCATCCCTCTTGGCTAATATGGACACCTCCAAGATGAAGGAGGTTGATTTTGTCTATGCACTTGTGGAACATATGATCCCAAAGATACAGCCAGTTCTAGAAGAGCAAGTAGACCCCTACAAGACCCTATGAGAGGAATTACACAAGAAGTTGGATTTGGTTGAGGACCTTTTTTCCAAGCTTAAAGAGGGTTTCAAATAAGTAAACACCATTTTTATCAATTTTGCCAATCAATCTGAGGTCATCAATGCATGCTTAAGGAAGATGGAGGAGGAGTCCCTACTCCAACAATCCTTCACAGTGTCCAGGATTGAGTGTGTGAAAATAATGACCAAGGTCAACTATATGAGTACTCAGATAAAGGGCCAAGAGCAAGAATTATAAGGCATGTTTCATGCCTTCCAAACAAAAGCTAGCCAACAAGGTGAACTCTTAGACAACAGGGTGAGAAGGGAGAAGGAAATGCTAGAAGCCTTTCCCAAGGAATTAGAAGGCACAAACATTTTGGCCTTAAAAGTTGCATCTACCAAGGTAGATGGTGATATTAAAGAATTAAAGATCACCATGTAGGGTTTTGAAACTTTCAAAGAAGATTTGAGGTAGGGGTGCTCAAGTTTTGTATGCCTAAGGTGATTAAGGACTAGTCTAGGGTGGACTAACAATTTTGTATGGGGGGATGTTGGACCCCCTTTTTGTGTTATTTACATAGGTGCCCCTTCTTCCTATGCCTCAATTCAAGGCAACCTTCAAATTGGCTTCACATCTCTTATTGTACATTTTGTCACCCATCCTAAAGAAGTCCTCGTGAATCCCATGCCAACTGACATGCAATTGGAAAGAGACCAACTAGTTTGAAGACACTTATGATAGATTTTGTATGAGGTGGCTTAAGGTGGATGAATGATGGAAGAGTGGAGTAGGTGGGATAGTGATCGGTGAAGACAACTCCATGAAAATCACATGCACATTTGACTAGTACATGGTAGTGGCACTGGCACCCTCAAGGCAACCCATCACTCAACACTCAATCCCTAACATTTAGTATCAAACAACTCGCTCTATAAAAGGAGAATGGTCTTAGATGAAAAGAAGAGGAAAATTGATAGAGAGATAGAAAAAAACATAGAGCAAGGGAGATAAATATAGACAAAGAGATGTATAATTCTTTTTGTATGGCCCAAAGCTCGCATGCAAGCCAGTGGGTATGAGTAGAGTCTTAACATGCATGTATATTGTATATCCAAAAACTCTTTTTATTTTAAGTAATGAAGTATGAACATTGAAATAATGGATTAAAATTTTGATTACATATGAATTAGACTAATTTGTGTATATCTTCTATAAGTTTGCTTGAAAAAGAATATCAGATAATAAATATAAAGACTTGACTGAGTCGCTAGTGGTATCATCATGCCTCTTCATGACTCTGGTCTCCTTATAAACACTATAGGGTGAACCATTAATTCCAATAAGGGGGTGTACCCTTGTTGAAATCCCCCATTGAAAGACCTAACATCTGAAGAATAACTACCTACAACATTGAGTAACTCATCTAGATTAAGGTTGCGCCATGTTGCAACTAACCCAACACAACCCTGGTCCTTCCACTATTTCACTTTAGGTGAGCACACAAGGCTTGCACCTTGTGTATAATTTATTCCAGCATAATAATCTTGATTAAATTTTAGTCTCCCCAAGCCCAGAACTGATCTGGTTTGATAGTTATCATGGGAGTGGGTGTAAAAATCCCTAAGGTATAACTTTACTACAACATCAAAATCATAAGTGGACAAGTCTACTAATGGTATCTTCTTTTGTATCCATGAAATTAGGTACCCACTTAGGAATAAGGCTCCTCCACTAGTACTCTTCCTATCAACTATACTTTCTTCCCAATTTGCATCTATGTAGGCTATTAAATTTAACTCCTTGCTTCTTGGATACCATAATCCATACTATATAGTCCCCTTGAGATACCTGAGTATCCTTTTGACTGCTTGTAAATGATTCTCCTTTGGATTTGCTTGTAGATGATTCTCATTTGGATCTTCTTGAAACCTTCCCACAAGACCTATTACTTGCATGATGTTAGGTCTAGAGGCAATGGTATACAACAAGCTTCCAATCATTGACCTATATGACATTTGATTGACCTTTGAAGACTCATCTTCTTTGCTTAGCTTATATCCTATGATCATGGGTGTACTAACTACCTTGTAGTCCTCTATATCAAAATTATTCAACATCTTTCTTATGTATTTGGCTTTTGAGATGAAAATACCTTTTTTATATTGAGTTATTTTCAACCCAAGAAAGAATGATAGTTCTCCTAGCATGGACATCACAAATTATTTCTTCATCACATTTACAAACACCTTTATCATGTTCTCATTATTTCCTCCAAATATGATGTAATCCACATAGACAACTACTATCAATTGATGGTCATCTTTTGTCTTGATGTATAAATTACTTTCTATAACTTCTATTTTGAATCCTTGATCCAACAGATACTTGTCCAACGTAGCATACTAAGATCTAGGATTTTACTTTAGACCATAGAAAGAATTTTTTAGTCTGAAAATAGTCTTTATCATCTGATAATGAGAACCCTTCAGGTTACTCAATATACACTTCTTCTAGAATCTCATTCAAAAAGGTAGATTTGGCATCTATCTAGTATACCTTAAATCTTTTGAAATCTACATAAGCTATAAATAATTTGATGGCCTCCAATCTTGCTACTGGTGCAAAGGTCTCCTCAAAGTCTACCCTTTAAACTTATGCATATCCCTTTCATACCAATCTATCATTGTTCCTAGTGACTTATTCAACTTGTTTCTAAAAACCCATTTTGTGCCAATGACATTTTTGTCTTTAGGCCTAGGAACTAGTTCCCAAGTCTCATTCTTATCTATTTGATCTAACTCCTCATTCATATAACCTATCCAAAATTTGTCTTTTATTGCTTCTATAAGACTCTTAGGTTCAATATTGGATAATATATCAACATTCTCTTGATTTAGATTATTTACCAATCTTCTCTTTGTTTGCATACCTGCATTCTTGTTGCCAATAATTTGAGACTCAAGATTATATTTTTGAATTTGTCTTGAGGATCCTTTTGATTCTTATATTTCTTCAACTTATTATTATTCATCATCAATATTTATAGTCTCATGATCATTCTCAAATTCCAAATTCTCTAAAGTATTCTTTGACTATGAGTGAGATTTCCTTATCTTATCAATCTTCACATTAATAATTTCCACTATCTTTTATAGTCTCTTGTTTTAACATCTATAGGATAAGCTCATTGATGAGTAACCTAAGAATATACCTTCATCATATCTAGAATAAAACTTACCCAAGTCTTCATTATTATTTTTATGAAACATTTTCTCCCAAACACTCTAAAGTATTCTACATTTGCAAATCTACCCTTCTATAGTTCATAAGGAGTCTTGTTGCCATAAGTACTCCTCTATCTTCTATTCAAAATGTATATAGTAGTGATTACTAACTCTCTCCAATATCCATAAGATAATATATACTCATTCAAAATAGTTCTATCCATCTCTTCATATGTCCTATTCTTCCTTTCCACTACCCCATTTTGTTGAGGTGTCCTAGCGGCTGAGAATTGTCTCCTTATTCCATGAACCTCACAGAAGTCAATCAAACTCATTAGACCAAAACTCTCCTCCTCTATCAGATCTTAGGCACTTAATCTTACAATTCTTCTCATTCTCAATAAGGGCCTTTAATGCCTTAAACTTGTCAATATCTTCTGATTTGTTTTTCAAGAATGCAACCCAAGTCATTCTCATGTAATCATCAATGAGTAACATGAAGTATCTATCTCCTTGAATGATTTTAATTCTTGTAGGCCCATAGAGATCAGTGTGGATTAACTCCAAAGGTTTTGTGGTGTATTACTCCTTGGAATTGAAATTTCTTCTAGTCTTCTTACCATGTTGACATCCTTTACAAATTATGTTTATAGGTTTGATTATCTTAGGCATGTTCCTTATAGACTTCTTAATGCTAATTCTGACTAGATTGCCAAAGTTTAGATGACCTAACCTTTTTTTCCATGGCCAACTTTCATCTATCTTGCTCATGAAACATTTCTCCTTCATGATCTCATCCAATACATATAATTTGTTATTGGTCCTCTTGGCATTGGTAATTAGCCTTTTTGATTTGGCTTTCCTTATCTCACACCCTCTATCATGAAAGGTTAGTGTGTGTCCTTAATTGCACATTTAACCTACACTAAGAACGTTATGTTTCAAACCTTCCACATAAAACACATTTTGGGTCTTGGTCTTTCCATTATCTAAACTCAAGACACACTTAACAACTACATTGGCAGTTATGTTGTCTACAAACCTTACTATTATTGTAGCCTTCTTCTTTGATGAGATGAACTTATTTCTATCTCCTGTTATGTGGATTGAGAAACCACTATCTATATGCCATTTCATGCATTCATCTTGAATATGAAAGGTGGTCTGAGCTAGCATAGAATCCTCTTTGATCTTCCATTCCTCCTTGGTAAAGATTCCATCTTTCCTCTTGAGCTCAATATGATCTATCTTAACTTTCTTTGGTTTATATACCAATGTTTGATCCTTTTTGTGCATTATAGGAGCTTTATATGTCTTGTTGAATCTTGTAGGCCTTCCAAATTTATTAGATCATAATCTTTCAATATGTCATGTATTGTGATAGATGTAACAAATAATATTCTTGTACTTACCATGTTTCCAAGATGACTTATCCTTCATTACATTGGGCTACCTAATTG
Organism: Torreya grandis; assembly: GCA_037957365.1. Taxonomy (NCBI): domain Eukaryota; kingdom Viridiplantae; phylum Streptophyta; class Pinopsida; order Cupressales; family Taxaceae; genus Torreya; species Torreya grandis. The sequence goes on from JARHVA010000022.1 coordinate 4,462,609, forward strand.
GTTTTTTCATGTTGATAGTCTTGACTTGTTCTAAATTTTCATGCTCTCTCTCAAAATTTCTCATTTTATATATTAGTTGAACATGCTCAACTGGTCATACTCAAATTACTTTGACTTGAACTTTGTGTTAACATCTTCTAACTGACTATTGAGATCACTGATAGTCTTCTTTTGATGATTCAAATCATCAAGGGCTCTTATGAGCTTAGCTTCAAGGTCTACTTGAGCTTCTCCTTCTTCACTATAATATTATACTTATTCATCATACATGTTGTCTTGTCTCTATTTATCACAATACATCTTGTGCTTCTTAAGATCACCTTAAATTTGTTAGACTAATCACAAAGGACCAAGCTCTGATACCAATTGTTGGAACCAAAATGACTAAGATGAGGGGTGAATCAGTCTTCATTTTTTTTTTTTTAAATCTTACTTAAGAAATTATAGATTATTTAAACAAGCATTTACATATTATCAAGCATAAGAACCAATCCATAAGAGCATGAAACACATGAACACAATATATATGTGGGAAACCCTCAAGGGGAAGAAAACCCACTGATGATGTAAATAAACTATTGTCATATAAGACCAATAGAAAATTTAGTGAATCCCTCACTTCACATGGATCACCAACCCAAAATAGATAAACACCAACTCATCTAGGCTTTATCAAGCACCAAATTACAAGGAGGAACCAACCTCTTAGATGACTCAACACCAACTCAGCCACCTAATTTAGTGAAGCACCAACTCCATATGGAGCACCAATTCCAATTAGCTATGCACCAACTCAGCTAGGCTTTAGCAAAAACTAATTTTTAAGGAGGAACTAACCCCCTATATGACTTAGCACCAAATTAGCCACCTAATTTATTGAATCACCAACTCCACATGGAGCACCAACCCTAACTAGCTAAGCACCAACTTAGTTAGCTTTTACCAAGCACCAACTTGCAAGGAGGCACTAACCCCCTAGATGATTTAGCACCAACTCAACCACATAAAGCCCTTGATCACCTTAAAAATACATTTTTTCTCATACAATAGATGATGATCTTATTTCTTAGCTCTTTGTACACTTATATCCCTCTTAAACTAGCCTCTAACCTTCTTTGCTCAACTAGCCCTCATCTTGACTTGATTAAGTCATATAACCTTGATTTTCATATACAAAAACTCTATCAAAAATTCATCATAGTTCCTCCACATCCCTAATGGTGTACAAGACCTTATTTTTCTTACCAATATTTTATTCCATTTGCGTGATCTCTACACAAGTTAATAGGCCTAAAATTGCCTAGTATATATACAAGACTCTTATTCATATCCTTATTAGTCAGCCAAACACTCTTACCCTTATTATTTAGGACATTAAATGTATCTTAATACATCTCATAGAAATGGATCAAATGTGATTTTATTCCCTTTAGGTCTGACCTCTTTTAATTAGGCCTTATCTCTCCTTTAGGTCTCATGGAGACCTAATTCCATTAGGCCTACTTAGCACATGTTACTCTTTGATCTTCTTCAAGCATATTAAAACACATTTCATGGTAGGAACACATCATTTGAAACTCCAATGTACCCCTTCTAATATTATCTAGGATTCATAACACTTTTTATCTCAAACCAATACTTGGAACACATAATTAGTATTGTTCATATAAGGCCTGTGCATACTCAAAAAGTTTGTTTTTGAATAACTGAATCATAAACACAACTTTGATGAAAAATCATGGAAAAAGTCATATATTTAGAAACATCATGACCTCAGGGTCATCACAAACTTTATTATATGCTTTAAATCAACATATATAGGCTTAAACTCTTCTTTGCAAGATGCTTACTCTAACTGCCAATTGGCTTCAAAACATAATCAAAGAAACATGAAATTATGAAACTAAATTGAACATACTCAAGGGATTTAAATTAATAAACCTAATATTATAAAATCATTATAATAACCTCAAATAAATATATCATAATCTCTAATAAAAACTATTGGTCTTGCAGACTAATCTGTTGACCTTCTCTCTCATAGTGTTTACTCAGCTAGATAAGCCATTTTGGCTTCCATGTTTCAACCTCTTATACTAACTTAAAAGATTATAAAAATAATGGATAGATAATTAAATTCTAAAAAAAATCATGATGTGCATTATATATAACAACTCATGGCATAGAGTCTCAAATCCATCGCTACAACCTGCTTACCTAAAACTGCTAGTTTGCCTTAAAGACCAGTCATGATGATTTTGAATTTCAACACATGTGTAGACACATTCAAAATATCTATGCATGTGGATGGTCATATATGATAATTATATCATTATTAAATGGGTATATAACACGTTCATATGGAAATATTGGTCTTGTAGACCAATCTCATATCTTTACACCTTCACTGTCTCATATGCACTAGACATGTCAACTTATGAGCAAATTTTCATCATATTCACAGACATATAAAAAAAATATTAACCATTATCATGTATTAAAGGTCTTGAACAATGTTTCCATTCACTTGGATTCATCCCTAATCTATGGTATCACATCCCTAATCAACTTCTCACTTCTACATGGTTTTCTCATTGTTTGCACCACTAGGTTTGTTAGTGACTAGTCAACTTGTATGACCAGTTTAGCATAGTTGAGGGAGAGAACCTACTTAGAAACCAATATGTACATATAATAAAAGTATAAAGTTTCAACCTTCATCTATTTAACAACTTTGACTTGGTCAACTCTGACTGCTACAACAAATTTCCTAGAAACAAGCACTTCTTATAGAATATGCTAACTCACCTGACAAACCAATCACATCTAGAGGTGCCTAGGAGAGTTGATTACATGATTAAATCACTTAAATATCCATACCAAACCATTCTGAGTACTTTAGAACAAGATATTTCTCATCGGGTCACTATTAAGGTTCTTTGAGGGTTTAAACCATCTTACAGTCTTAACGATCATTCATAAAGCTTAGCCCCTTATTTTAAAAACCAATGCTTGAAACATTGAGCTAGGAACCTTCCCCATATACTATGAATAGTTTAGGTTCTCATACAAATTATGCACGTGTCAATGAGCACTTAAATATTCTTCTCAAATAGACAACTCTTCATTTTGTGCACTTGAGAGACTTTAGAACCACTTTTCAAGCCTTTTCTTACAAACCATGACTTGAAAATTCATGAATACACCTAGAAAAACCTATCACACATCTTAAAAATCTCACATGTGCATACTTTCCTTGGAAACTAAACTTAATACCCCATTATGCCATGTTTTATTTCTTTGCTCTCTAGGCTTTGACTTGCAAGTCATATTAGGCCTTGAAATTGACCTTCTAGCCACTATCCAATCTCTTAGCACCTCATGTACATGCCATGAAACCTCATATCATGATTAACTACTATCAAACATTATTCATATGGATTTTTAACAGCTCATGATGCCTCATTAGGCCAAGTAGGGTCTAAACCTAGTCTAGTTACAGACTTGGACTGAAGTACTTACCCCTGTAGGCTTCACCTTGAAACTCTCATGAGTGCTCCAATGCCTATTATGTATGCTCAAGCAACCTTATACAATAAATCTTCTTTGGAGCTTTAATAAAACATCTTCATAGCTTCGACGAAGCATCTTTGAAGTTGATTACGTAAATCTTCAAAGCTCGACTAGGGATTTTTAGAGCTCGACAGAGCATCTTTGAAGATGCTTGCATAGATTTGTAGAGCTTGACTAAGGATATTCGCATCTCATTGTGTTGTATGCTGAGTCTTCAAAATTATTGCCAAAAAGGTGTTGCCAAATTTTTTGATGATTTATCAAACCTTTAAATAATTTCTCAACAAAGAGACATTAGATTGCCTTCAAAATAACTACTTTACATCAACCTCATTCACCATAATTACACTCTCTCTTATAGAAACAATACTCACTATGATGGCATAAGAATTCATCATACACATACTTCAAAGCTTACTTGACCATGCAACTTCACAAGAACCTTTGGCATTAATGACAACATCAATGCCAAAACTCAACAATCAATGACAATGCTCAACAATCATGGTATCTCATCTGGATCTCCTTATGATAAACCCAGTTGGAAAAACATTGGTTTCCATACTCTATTGATCACTTTTACTCCTGTTGAAATTGAAGGCTCTTTTGTGGCAAAAGGTATTTGAAAAGCCTTTGAGATTGTCAAGCCTTATTTAAAATGGGTTGGTGGTGGATTTCATAGTGGTCTCTCTTCAATTACCATAATCTCTGGTGGTCTCTTATCATGCCCGACATCACCTTGTTGTTGGTAGAAATGATTGGTATAAAAGCTCTGAGAATTCAAAAATAGAATTTAGACTATTAAATATTTGGTTTCTACTCGACATCGGGCTCCTTGACCCTTGCTAAAATTGAAATTCAATTTAAATACTTCAATTTACCTATTATTATCTACATCCAAGAGTTAATGCCAAATGTCATTACCAACATATAGCCTTACTATGTAACCTTTCGTAAATTAAAATTGCATTAATTATAATCTTACCGAAACATTCTAATACTAAATGTGAGTCTTATATTTTCAACCAAAATAAATTGATCATAAACTTGACACCTCTTCGAAAGTCTCCTTACCCAATATTTTAAAATTAAAAGACTACACTTTAAAAAATTAAAATAAATTATTAATTTTAAAAGATGTATTAAATTAATTAATACTTTATTAAATATTATTTAATAAAGTTAATTAATCTTAATTATTGGGTAATGTTTTATTTATTTCTACCTCATCATATCATAATCCGAATTATCTATATAATATTTTTTTTTGGCTAATAATTTCATTATTCATTTATATCATACATCATAAAGCATAGTTAGAAATTTAAATGTTCTAATTAAAATATTATTAATTATAGTAAAATTATTTTCAAAAATGAAATATTGTGAGAAAAAGTTATACAAAGAATTTTTTATTAAAATATAAATATCATTTCATATATTCACTTTTGATCCAAAATATTAAAGAATATTATTTTTGATAACCTAATTTCTGCTTTTACTAAAGGGGAAAAAATTGAATAAATTATTTACCCAAATTATTTTCATTCTATGGACTATTAAACCATCACATCTTTAATAAAATTAAAGCTTTGGAATTCTTAACAATAGAGAAAGTTTAGTTTTATAATAAAAAATATTGATAGCTTTTGTTACCCAAGGGAATGAATTATGTGACCCAAATGTCTAATTGAGCATGCCACTCGCATAAACCTTTGTAATTATAATTTGCACTCGTATAAGGGGTTGTTTGATGTGATTCAAATATTATTTTTTTTTTATTGGGTCAACACTTGCTACAGACTAGAATTGCTTGCCTATGTGAATGCCACACATTCATTACTGAGTATAATTGATAGCAATGTGTGTTACAAATGCTTCAATTTTTAGCTTCTTTAAAAATCATACTTTGACAATTCACCCCGATTTTATATTGTGACTTAGCATTGTGCCCTCATCTATCATTCATGTGGAACTATAGGGCTTTAATGAATTTCATCAACATCAATAAATAATTCATATAAAAACCAGGTTGGTGCTCCCATTTACTTATTTGAAGAGTTAATTTCTTGGAGTATGATACAAATATAAAATGATGGCCTAAATTGCTATTTTGTTTTCGAGTGCACCATTTAAGTTGGCTTTTTTTATGGGATTTTTTCATGATTATTGGAGTGTTAAAGTGTGAAACACAATTTAAAATATATAATTTATTTAAAGGTGTGGATGAAGTTTATCAATTATAATTAAAAAAGACAAGTTTGTTTTTGGTATGTCATATAAAAAAATTTCTCATACAAATGTAAACTATCACTCAAGCTATATCTCCACAACCAATGCTAGGTAGCTTAACCACACGGTTTGGCTAAGACAACTACAATAATTCAACTAGTGGTTACGAATAGAACACTATTATTTTTTGACAACTTAATCAATGGGTCTAGGAAAAAGAAATACTACCTATTCATTACATTTCTACAAACTAAATTTGATTAATTCAATTCTATGCAATTTAATATAAAATAATTATCGACAAGACTAGTTGCATTGTAATTCTTCACTTTATGGAAAAATATTCGAGCATAAATAATTTTTAATACAAAGACAGGGACTAGCCAACATGTTGTACACTTACTAATCTCCCACTGGGTACAAAATTCCTATCCCCTATACGATTATTATCTTCTTTTAAAAAAAAACTAGCCATGTCACATGTTTATCCTATCTACAAACATATTTTTTACCTTTCAAATACATATGAACTTGTCAAGTAACAATAATAGTCTACGTACGGTCAAATAGATTTCATTTGTAACAAATAAATTTTTTAATGGTGTAGTCAACTATATTCGATATATTATTTTAACAATTATAAAACTTGATCGTAAAAAAATGTTGGAATATTCCTTATAATATTATGTTAGAATATTTAATTTATTTGTTAATGATTTGTCAATTTATTTATATTAATTTTTTTTCATTTATGAATAAAACACCACCACTTTTTTTTGCTTTATCTAGTGATTGCTTTGTCAATTGTTCTATTGCGAGATTGACTAATGACTATGCAACCCTTATTTATTTCTACCTCATCATATTATAATTCAAATTATCTATGAAATATAAACCAAAAAACTATGATAGGAATAGAGCCAACTCGACGTTTCGTGCCTCAAGTTGTGCCCATCTCCAAGAGATAGAATTGTTTGAAAATAGAAGTCAATGAATCAAGCATAAATACATAAAATCCCAGCAAGTTAGCCAAGGCAGGGAGCATTAATATTTAATTTTTAATTTTTAAGAAGTCTTAAAATTGGTTTCCATGTATTGTTGAGTTTCCAACCTTCCTCCCTATTTAAGTTATTAGGGAACTTTTCGATCTCAATGGATTCACGTATTTTTCTTCTTAGATAGTAATCTTCTTTAGCTAAAACCTTTATCTCGTCCATACAGATATGATGCCCCATATTATTTGAATGTTTGGCTAAGGTAGATTTATGAAAATGATTATGCAAAAGATCAGTGCAATGTTCTTTTAACCATGTTTGGACAGAACGATCAGTTTCACCAATATAAACTAGCCCACAACTATAGGGAATAAAATAAACCCCATTGCGACACAATGGCTTAGATGGGTCTTTGGTCCTATCAAGCATATTCCCAATCAAATTAAGAGGAGAGAGCCAAACCTTAATGTGTTTTCTTTTGAGAATCTTTGCCAATTTGTCCGTAGTGACTTTGATATGGGGTAGAGTAATCCTGCCACATGTCTCACCATCTTCGACTTGCCTATGTTGACGACTTCTCTGTGTACCCTTTATTATTTGTCTACCCTGGGAATTGTTATATCCATTTTCAATAAAGACCTTTGAGAGGTGTTCAAGCTCTTGATTAAGGTGGTTGTTATCAGATATTCTTGTAGCATGAATAACTAAAGTGTTAATGACACCAAGTTCTTATGTAGGGTGGTGATTAGAATGTGCATGCAAATGTCTATCTATATGATTATTCTTACAATAGACATGATGAGCAAGAGAACCATTATGATCTTTAATAATTAAGACATCTGAAAAAGGTATTTGATTGTTCTCCTCAACCTCCATAACAAATTTAATGTGATTAGAACTACCATTAAGAAATTCAAGGAATAAATCAAGGTTCTCTCTAACATGTGGCCAATTAACATTAGTGTCATCGACAAAACGTTTCCACCATTTAGGTTTTAATGAAGTTGCCAAAAGAGCTAAATTTTCAAAGTGTTCCATGTAAATGTTAGCAACTACTGGAGAACGCAGGGAACCCATGGCCACATCATCAACCTGTTCATAAATAGAACCTTTAAATACAAAATATGTTGATCGAAGGTAATTTTTAACTAAATTTGTAGTTTCACCATCAGTAAAATTACCAATGATGTCCAAAACCTCATTTAATAGGATTTTTGTAAAAAGCGAAACCACATCAAAACTTACCAAAGTGTCATGGGGATCAACTTTTAGCAAATTTAATTTATTAACAAAGTGGGTTGAGTCTTTAATAAATGAATCAGTGTCGCTGATGAATGATTTGAGTTTAATAGAAAGAAACTTTGCTAGATTGTAAGAAGGAGAACCTATAGTGTTGACGATAGGTCTAAGTGGAGTTCTAGATTTATGAATTTTTGGCAAACCATAAATGCAAGGAATCACACCAGATTTAGGAATCAGTCATTTTTTAAGAGAATCGTCCAATGAAGAGCATTTAACAGCTTCTATGACTTCATAACCTTATTGCTCAGATCTTTGTCAAGTTTTCTATAGCTGCCAGATAAGTTCAAATGATCAGTCATTTTATTAACATAATCAGACGTGTTCAAAATTACAGTGGCGTTTCCTTTATCAGCTCTAATAATGGTAATGTCCGTATTATTCCTTAGGTTCTTCAGTGACAAAAGTTCATCTTTACTCAGATTTGGTTTCGCTGGACGAGCTTTGCACAGTGCAACAACACATTCCTGTCTAACTTCCTCTGCAGCATCAACCAGAAGCAATTTGATTGAGTCTTCAATTCTACAAATAATATCTTCCAACGATGCCTTTTTAGGTACAACAGCAAAGTTAAGACCATACTCGAGAGTTTTCAAAGAGGTAGAATCTAAAACCTGCGATGAAAGATTAACCATGCTGGTGGTATGGTATTTAGCATCAACAGTCTTTTGCGTAAGAATTAAGGAGTCAAATTTCTGACACAACTTAGCCGTGCATGCATCCAACGTCCTATGCATGACACCAGCCAAAGAAGATTCCAGTTGAAGCCATAAATCGCTGCGCACACTTGCTGCCAATTTTAAATGCAGGAGGAAAAGTTTACCAGAAAGGTCATGCATCGCTTTTTTTGGATTGCTTTAACTCGAAACAAACAATAACAAGGCTTGCGGTTTTGAGAATAGAGTGGTTCCGTGCTTGGAGAGCATGTTTCACTTCAGCAAATCGTGGAACGACTTCAGCATCCCTGCATTTCTTAAAAAATTCAAAGTCCGCCATTTTATGTGCTTTCTTAATCCTCAACTTCTCAAACAATCTCAAATCAGCCAGCGTTTCCCTTCTGTGGAGTAAGAGAGTTCATTACCCAGTCAAAACTATGAAAGAGAAACCGGAAAACTGTGTTAGGAATAGAGCCAACTCGATGTTTCGTGTCTCAGGTACGAAACGTCGAGTTGGCTCTATTCCTAACACAGTTTTCCGGTTTCTCTTTCATAATTTTGACTGCTTAATGAACTCTCAAATTATCTATATAATAAATTTTTTTACTGATCATTACCCTGAGGCACGAAACGTCGAGTGGTTCTATTTCTAACACAGTTTTTCATCACATCATTTTGAAGCACGAAACATTGAGTTGGCTCTATTCCTAACACAGTTTTCGGATTTCTCTTTCATAATTTTGACTGCTTAATGAACTCTCAAATTATCTATATAATAAATTTTTTACTGATAATTTTATTATTCATTTTCATAATACATCATAAAGTATTGTTAAAAATTTAAATCTTCTAATTTAACAATTATTAATTGTAATAAAATTATTTTCCAAAAAATAAATACCATGAAATAATCCAATATAAAAATCATTTCACATATTCACTTTGTAATAATAAAAAGTGAACTAAAAATTATTTTCCAAAAATAAGATAACATCAAAGAAAATTATGTAAATATATTTTAATCCAATATAAAAATTATTTCATATACTCATTTTATAATAATAGAAAATAACGTAGTAGTAAGATTGAGGGCCACCCAATCATCTCGAGTTTGAGCTTGACTGCTTCCCAAAATTAAATAAGCATCTTAATTAAAAAAACAAATGAAATAAATTATAATATGAAGCGATCAATAGTAAAACCATCACATCTTAATTTGTACTTTGTAACTTTCTTTAATATAATATGAAGCGTTATATTAAAGCGATCAATAGGAAAACCATCACAACTTTAATTAACCGTAAACTTTTAGGAATTCATAACATTAGAAAAAGTTTAGTTTTTTAAAATAGAAAATATATAGATTTTACAATCATTAATAAAATTATTTATTTTTTCCTAAATTCCGGTGTTTTCAAGGGACCGCCCGCTCGCCGCTCCATGGGACCGAATCCTTACTGTGGACAAAAGCGATCACGTCATAAAATTCCGGCGCCGCAAAAGTCAAGAATAAAGCTGCCGACACCAGGATACCGACAATTGCCACCTCACCGACCTGGGCCCACCTCCTGTTAAAAAAATGAAAAGAACCTTACCGAAATAACTTTTACCTTTCCCTTGTTTTTTTTTAATCCGGCCTTCCTGAGAAATTACCGCGCGCTTTCACGTTTTTTGATTGATCTCCACGTGGGACCCCGTCACACGTACGGCGTACCGACAATCCGGGCTGCCGGGCCCACCTCCGAACCCAACACCGTAGTTAAAAGGCGCTGTTTTAAACTCCACCCGGGGATTAACACTAACCCGGGTTTCTTTTTCTCGTAAACTGCAGCCCTATAACAGTCAGATTTAGACAGCTTGATACTTAAATCGAGAGAAAATCGTAACGGAAATAAATGCGGATTGCTTTTTAATTTATTGAAAGGTTCGAAATCTGTCATGTGACCGCAGAAGTGGCAGAAGTTTATGAAAAGAGCGCCCACTCATTATCGTCACTTAAAGGCAATGTTGGTAGCAGTGTCCGTGTAATTTATTGCTTTAAGAAGCCAACGCAGCAGTCAGTCCATGTCAGATTCTGTCAAATTTTGACGGTCAAAATTTTTTATTCGCGGGCAAATGTGTGGATATGGAATGGCATAAAATACAATTTGGTACACGGAGAAAATAATAAAGATTTTGTCCATTATGGCATGAGAATGTTTACTTTTGGATTTTCTTCATTGAAATTCTTATCCTTTCTGAAAGGATTTTTGGGGAAAAACTGTTTGAAATACTTATCCTCGAGTAAAAGGGCTTTACGAATCAGAATAATTTTTCCAAAAATTCTTTATTTTATGATGGGAGGTAAATGGCCAGACATAAATTTGGTATATGAGATTTGTTATATAAAAATTATTTTTTTCTATTTATTCTATATATTTTTAAATAAAATATATAATTATTCTTCTTTTTAAATTTGAGTATATGATATTTTTAAAGTTTTTTCGAAATGATTTAGTTTATTAACTTATTTCATGTTGGAAATTCAATCTACTCATACTTTCAAAAGTAAACATAAATGTATAAGAAATGTAATCATACACTTTTAAATATGGTATATTAAAAAAAAATTTAGAAAATTTATATTAAGATTATTTTTTCTATTTATTTTACATAACATTTGATGAGATCCACAATCTTCATCCTTTCTAAATTTAAATATATGACATTCTCAAAAGTTTTTCGGATAATTTAACTTTTTAACCTATTTCATTGTTGAAATTCAATCTAAGTATCTTTTAAACATAAACACAACTTTACAAGAAAATGTAATATAATCATGTTCTATGATCATATCATATTAAATAATTATATCGATTACCAAATCGAAACTTTTACACTCAATAACATTAGAAAAAAAAAAACTTTCACCAATAACATTTAATCTCTTTCTTGTAAGTCAATCGTTGCAACTTCATTCCCAATTTGCCCTTCACATTACTTAGAGCAAGAGAAACAACACCCAGACTCGAGTGGGTGGTGACCACGATCGCATGGAACTAGTTTCCTGCATTGAGGTGCAAGGTTAGAAGAAAATATGGAATAAGTTAAGCAAAAAAGGCCTTACAAAATACACACTGAGGTTAAAAGGTCATGACGAGGTCCTTTCTAAGGAATTCATTCTCTCATGGAACAAACGAATTGTGAGATTGAGGGGGATGGAAATCACTGTTTTGAACAAAGCATCAACGCAACCATGTGGATGTCATGCAAAGGCAAGAAAGTTTACAAAGATAAAATTTGAAAGTTGGAGTTAATGCATAAATTTTTTAGAACAGATGCGGTGATCAACTGATAAAAAGGACTTTCCCAGGCAGGGCCTTCCTTATAGATGTCCAGAGTTATGTTTACAACTATGAAATATTTGACTTTGGAAGGGAAATATACTCTAATATTTTCACATCACTTTTTACTTGTTAACCATTTTTGGGGTTATAAAATTAGCTTGCCCTACTATCTGCTGAAACCCTCAAAGCCACAACGCTCACCTTCCAAGTCAATGACAAAAATGATATTATTTATCATGGCTTAATCCCTCTGTTACTTGTTAGTCCAACAAGGTGAAACATTGTGTGAAAATCCATCCCCTCTGTTGAAGGTTCCCTTGCTGAAGGCACTCGTGTGGAATATACTCCTCCCGAGAACTCTCTCGTTGATGCCCCTTCTGAGGAAAATCTTAGACTGTTAGGAAATGAGGAAGGCTCCCCAACCCATACCCCCTTAAAACCCTCCCCACCCTTGACCACTCCTCTCAAATGCCCTTCCATGTTCCCCCTTACCTCTTCGAGCAAAAAAGCAATAACCCTGACCACTATGCCAAAAGGTCTGGTTAGTCTTAGAAGCAAGGACCTCAATAGCTTGATAGATGACAATTCTGAATGGAGCAAAAAATTGGGAATGTTCATAGAAAAATTAGAAGGAATTGGGATGGCCTTTATAAAAAACTGGAATGATTTGAAGGCAAAAACTGTTAATCTCAAGCAAGAGCTAGACAGGGAAAAAGACATGAATGTTTCTCAATCCGATAAAGATGGAAATAGCCGAGCGGGGGAGGATCTTGTTGAAGACATCCAACCTTCACCGAAGGCAAAAAGAAGAATATGAATTCTTGAGTCGAAGATTAGACAAACTACCTTGGAGGGCCCTTCCAAATGTTCTTGGGGACGTACCATTCATAATCTGTTGCAGGAAAAAAACAAGAACATTGACCGCACTCCTTCAAAAGGTGTATTCTTACTCCTCAGAGGTCTAATGTTAGGCCTGAGATTCTTTTTGTTTGTTGTGTTTGTTTTACCTTCCTATCGGTAGTTTTTGTATCTTTTTGTTGTTGGTCTTTGGCTTGGCTCCCTGTGAGGCTTTGTTTCATGACATTTGGTCTTACTTTGTTTAAACTCTTGGTTATTGGATCCCTATAAAACTAACTTTATTTTACTTATAAAAAATAACAAAACAAAAAACTCGAATTATATTTTATTAAAATCAACACAATTTTACCCCCAAATAATTAGAAAAATAAAATAAAAATAAATTAATCAATTAATTAATACATTTTTCTATTTGGATTGAGTTAATATCATTATAGTCCATAAGTCATACTTTGATAGCATGTCATGACATAATTATTTAGTAATGGATAAGGTATGAAAGGGCTGATTTCATATTATTAGTTTCGAAGGGATATTCTTGGCGCCATTTTATTCTAACATACAATCAAATCATGACCTCTCAACCAATCAAATGTCATCATTTTACATACTTTAAAATATATAAATCTTTTTCCTATATAAATTATAAATTGATTAATTGAAATGTTTACATATTATTATTATCTTCATATGAATCAAGAAAATAAAAATTAAAAAAAAGGCCTATGTATACCCAAATTCTTACAAAATAATACATCTATTAATTTTGTATTCCTATGAATCACACGTTTCATTTTAATATTCTCAATTGCTTTGCAGTACCATCTACGAAATGTTAAATCACTGAAATTTATGTAGTTTTTCTTGATATCTATCCAATGAGGACCTTTAGCATTCTCCACAAGGCACCTGTTATCTACTTTTTTATAGGATGATTGTGTCAGTGGTGTTAACGTAATTACTTAATATTAATGTAAAATTAAGTAAAACACAAAACTGAGCAAATATTATTTTTATTTATATGGGAATGGTTGAAGAATTAGCATGAATAGATCATAATTTCTATGAGAGACGAACTGTAACTTTATTATTTTTTCATATTTAAAATTATCCTTAGGTTGGAAATTTGTAAGGGAATAGATCCCAGTATGTTTAAAATTATTTTTGTATAGGGCAAATTCAATATTATTATTATTATTATCGATTATTATAAATACGAATATTTTTTAATGGATGGTTTTTTGTTTTTATCTTTTAGAAAAATATGAAAAATAAGTGATGTATTTTGAAATAACATGTTGAATAATAAATTAAAATATTCAGAAATTATATATTACAATCTTTCAATAATTTTTTTTTGATGTTTTGTTAGGAAAAGTCAGTCTATTATGCGTTGTAAAAAATTTATAAGATATAGAAATTGGTCTCCCCATGATTAAATTATGGGGACCAAAATAAAATGGTGAGCCAAATGTTTTATATAGTAATTCGATAAAAATAATTTTCAAAGACTTAAAAAATAGAGAAAAGCCGCAAGATTCTATTGTTGCAAAAGTCTCAGATAGAAGTAGAAAAAATAATGAAAAAATAAATTAAAAATAACTTGATTAAGTATGTAAATCAATTCAATGAATTTGGTTTGACCAGAAAGAGTAAGTGGAAGGATCTAGCATATTACTTCCAAAATATCCATGACACTATGAAAGAAGACATGCTCCCTTATGAAGTTGAATATACAAGAGATTTTTGGCCTAAAACTAGGCATGACATACCCTTGCATAGAGATTTGCACAAAATGGTTCATGATAGTGCCCTTGATTTTAGAGTCTCTCTCTCTCACACACACACATATCCAAGAAGCAAAAGAACAAAAATTTCATTTGATCCATCTCAAGATATGCAAAATATTTACCAAACTTGATGATTCTACATGAGTGAACTACATAGTATGGGTTGCTATAGTTGAAAGTAATATTGAGACACTGCAAATAAATGGAGATATAGAACAAAATGTCAAAATAGCTTGGTTCATCCTAGTTCATGCAGGAAAAAAATATAGAAGCATAAATTTATCCAGGTTGTTTGGAGAAGAAATGGAAGCCAAACCCAACTAACACCTCTTTATTGTCTCTTCTTATAGATAATATCATTTATGTTTGGAAACCAAATAAAAATTGAAAAGGTCATACACTTTTTATCACTAATTTTTTAAAAGGCATTATAACAAACTATTTGAATGCATCGTCACATTAGGCACTTATTATATCTTGTTAGTTCCCTATGAGCCTTATAGGTTATATGTGTTTTAGTATTTATGGTCTAAACCTGTAGAATCTTTCTACAAAATTAATATTTTTCTTTGAAAAGTAATTCACTTGTAATGAAATTATTTAGATGTTCACATAATAGAATAATATATCGTAGAAATAAGAGCAGAGATAATAGATCCAAAATAATATTTGATAGAAGAGCAGAATCTTTAATAAATACAACTAAGCAGCTTCGAGGGAACAACCTCCACAACAATACAATAAGAGTAGATTTCATAATATAATGATCAAATACTACTCATATATATACTCTATTTAGCCATGGTTATTGTTATCAACTAAATTTGCACTCTAAGGAGGGCTACTCCAGCCTCATTCGATTTGGAATAATATTGAAACACCTCATATATTGTGGGTGACAATTCTTAGAGGCGAGTCTTTAGATTAAAGGGCTAGTTCCCTTGCACAACACCTACAACTAACCACTAACCTACTTGATTCGAAGGAAAAGGGATAGAATGAGATTAAACATTAATCTAATAGAGGTGATGCACCAAGATAAACTCCACACTCCTACTTGACCCTGCACTATGAAAGATAACTTACAAAATTGATCTCAAAACCCAGGGTTCTCCTAACAAAAGTGTTTCAACATTAAGGTAGAATGTAATGTATTTCTCAAGGTAGATGAATAGTAGGTATGATCATTGGCACTAGTAATCTTATTCAAACTTAAAGACACACAAAACAATCATTTACACACCATGTGACATGTGAGAAGGCATATAACTCACATAAAGCATGAAAGAGTTAGATGAACACAAGGAGAGATAACTATCACTTGTCATTTAACCATAAACTACTTCACATAATTAAACAAGAATTTAAGAGACTAAAACTAGCTTGAAATCTTTATTCAAAGGCAAAAATAGTAGGCAATTCAGTAGGTCTTCACCATACCAAATGTGGATGTCATACAATGCCAAAAGAGGCAACTTATATAGAGAAATGAGGAAGAGAGAGGGGCATAGAGGAGGGAGATTTCCAAGTGTCCACATGAGTTAAAAACAAGCAAGGAGTTAGAGAATAGTCATAACAGGTCTCTAAATACATGTGTTCCTCTTATGAAGGTGCTTCATCATCCAAGCAGCATAAGAGTTTCAAACTCAGCTTGACACCTTGCACTACTCTTCAAAATTGCCTTTATTTACATAAGAAGAGTGACAAATGAGATTTTTCATCATTATCTCACCATGCCTACCTTCATAACTTCTAATTTGATAACTTACTTACATTTACAAACTTCCTTGCTCTGACATTTCAGTGGCAATCATCATATAACTCCTTGGGTGTCAAGAAACTCCTTCATCTACCATGCCTTGCCTTATCCAAATGGCTCAAAACTTGACTTCAAATTCATCAAATAATTCTCTCTCTATGAAAGACATCCAAATACCTTATTAGACCTAAAACAATTTATTTTGGTTCACGTCACAACTCTCAAGACTCCATTTTACTCCCCAAGCTCCCATTAGGCCTCTTTTCCTTATCACCCTAAAAACCTATAAACTTCCTTGTGTGGGATAGTGTACAAATGGTATTAAAAAATTAAGTAGATATTTGAGGACCTGGTTTGGATTTATAATTCCATGACAAATTTTAGATCTTGAGAGTGAGTTGAAGTGTTCTTTTTCTCGTATTTTTTCTCCTCAATTGAGCCTCTTATCATTATTAATGATTGTTCATAAAGGAGGTGGGATGAATATAAAAATTAATGCCACAAAATGGAAGCTTACTAGGATCCCTAACATTTCCTAAAATTTTAGCCTTCAACTTTCTCTCTCCTGATCGCACCATGCATTTGAATTTTGTCTTTCTAAGCTTGTGAAGGTAGCAATGGAGGAAAGAGAGAGTTATCTGCATCTCTAAGACTTGAGACTTGATCCCAAGATTGAATCTAACTTGTGGAAGAGGAAGAGACTCTCTAAAAAAAAATTCACTTACAAATAGATCTTTCAAGTCTGTACAAGTGCCCATAAATGCTTACAAAGGAGTATTTTTCTCAATTTAAGCATGAAACTGCAATTTTTTCAAGATCTAACCATTTTTTACCCTTCTTTGTCATTAGGTACGTTATGAAACTTCTTGAAATATTTGTCTTTGAAGGTGGTATGTATAATTCATCAAATTTGGCCTAGAAAAGTGATTTGAGTGACTTTAGAATGTATAACAACATGACAAGAGGTTAATACATAATAATATGACTCTCAAGACATAAAGACAACCTCATTTAATGATTCATTACCATTTCATGACATTGACAACACCATGACTCATAAATGACCTTGAGACCATAAAAGTACATGAAAGAGCCAACCTTAGACAAATCTAATTAAGGACCAATATGACCACATAGAGACCATTCTAAGACAGTTATATGATCATTACAACACTATTACAAGCTTGAATAACCACATGAAAAAGTTTCAACCTATAGGGGTTGACCATTTTGACTTGAGGGTCAAAATTGGTCAATAAATTAATGATTCATAAGGGTATCATGCCTACAATGCTGATAGATCAGTGGAATTATCCTCTTATTGGGCAATGTAGTCACTCTTATGCTACCAAATGAAACTGACAAATCTTTAGAAAACTCAAACTCACACCAAACCACACAACATGAAATAAACCCACTGTGCTAAAGGCATTTATAGAAAACAAATAAAATCAAACACTCAAAACAATACACATAACCTATTATGTACAAGACCTCAAAACATGTTTGAGGTGATAAAATAACTCCTCTTGATTCAACCAGAATCAAAAAAAATATTTTTAGATTCACAACTACTCCATGAGAATAAACCATCATATGATGAATGCAATATAAACTTGCTTATGAAGGTGATAAAATGACTTACCATCTTTGAAGCCTCTATTAGCTATAATTACATCACTTGATACTCCTTTGAATGATCCATTTATCTCTCTTTGAGGCCTTCTTGACATTGCAGCTTGCTTGGTCTTTTTTATGCTCACTTGATACTTCTCAATTTGCTCTTTAGGGATCATGAAAAATTTCCCAACTTCACCTTTATTGAAACCATGATGTGGTATGTGTTTAAAGGCATCAAAATTTCCTACTTTCTTTCCAAACACATCTACAACTTACTCAAGATCAACTTGGTGTCTATGTTGCTCTTCACTCTCATAAACTTTTACCTTGACCTAATCACATTCCCAAGGATGCCTTCTATTTGATTTGAATTTCACACTCTTATTTGTGCTTTTTAGGTCTATCATTGACCTCATCATCAAGCCCATGTTTCTTTTGAGGAAGAACAGGGCCACTTTTTTCTTCAAACTCTTGCATTATGGCATGGTACTGCTACCATATATCATCATGTCCTTCTTGAGTGTCATGTTCATAGATATATTCTTCTTTGGTAGGTAGAATTGCATCTTATTTTTTACTATCATGCTCTAGTACACTTGAAACATCATCATCATCATCATCCATATGCATAAAATAATTTCCCCATGCATCTTGTTGAAAGGCATCATCAGAGCTTACCTTAGGGAACTCATCACTTTTTTCATGTATGACATATGTTCCCATACCTATTTATTCAATGATTTTGTATAGATAAAACCCATAATGATAAGATCCCCACTCATCAAATAGAATCATCTATGCCATCGAGAGGTGTCAAAGACTCTTGGTCACTAGGATGGTCTTTCTCTTCATTGATAGTGAAGTTCATATTTGATGTGTTAGGTACATATGGATCTACATGAAATTTGGCCAAAGGTTCAAAATTGATAGAGACCTTAGTACCATACTTGGTCTTAAATTATATATAGGACCAATTTGAAGTCAGGTACCCCCTAATCTTAGTGTTAAAGTCCCTTGACAAGCAAAGGAAAAAATGAGGTGGTACATCCACAACCACAACATATTGAGAGATAGAGAATGTAGGAAAAGCATGAAAGGTGAGTTTCAACCATTTTATCATGGAAACTATTTTGGTAGTTGATCTATCTAGCTACAACACCCCCTTAGAGTGTGACTCATATTTCCAACTCAACTTGTCAACTACTTGTTTGGGCATGACTAATGTGCTTACTCAACTATCAATCAAAAAATTATGGACCAATGAGTCTCCAATGATAATAGAGAGGTAAAATGGAAGAAGTTTATCTCTTCTTCAAATTTTGATTAGCTACCCATCTTTATTCTTCAATACATTTGTCAAAACTACCCCTCTTTCATTAGGCTACCAAAGTAATGGATTGAGCTTGGAAAGATAATCTTGGAGTAGGTCTCTTTGTCCAAGAATGAAAAATGTGTCCCACATTAGGATGCTAACATGAACCTTGTTCATCTACTTCATAATATTCATAGGAGAGTTTCTAACCTTGTCATGTCCTCTAGGATATATAGCACGATCACTACCTTGTGTCACTTGATGCATAAGAGGAGGCATATAGGAGCTTTAGCATTCTGAAATCTATAATTTACTTGAGACATAGGAGCTATATTTTATACACCTACTCCTTGAGGTGCTTTAGAGTTCATGCTTGGACCACCACTTGTCCCTTGTACTTCATCAAATGCTTTCTTCTTTGATCTTGTGTTTGCAGCTATAGGATTTGATCCAATGTTCAAGTTGCCTTGGTAGTTAACTGCATATGATTCTTCTTGATAGTATTTCATCAAGGTATCATTTTTTTGAGCATCCCCTCCATTGTCCTCTCCTCCACTAGGCATATTTTCTTGAGTCATGGTAGACATTGTTCCCCATTGTGCCATATATGATTGATTAAATGCTTCATTTTCATAAGCGGAAGAGTCATGAGGCTGGTCCCATGAAGGATGTTATCCATTATCTTGTACAATATTTTTTTGGATAGGTAAAATTGATTTTAAAGTAGAAGGAGCATTCTGATTTTGGCCATTATATTGCTTCACTTCAGTTAGCTACCCTTATCCTTGATAGTGGCTTTCAAAATGCTATCTAGGAGATTGATAATATTGATAAGGCTGATAAGGGAATTGAAGAGACCTCTATTTTTTGTTTACCTCTTTAGGGGTCAGTTCTCTTATTTAGATTCTTTAAGATCCTTGATCAAATCTTCTTCTCTTAACTTGCTTTACTGATTAGAGGTAGCTTGTTTATGCTTGGGTGTGGGGATGGGAGTAATAGTGGGAATACGAGTTTGAACATTAGGAAATAAAAACATGGGGGGTCTAGGGGATATCTTCCCAAATTGTATAAGGCAATTCTTATCCCTTATAGTGGTCTCATAAGCATTAGGCAAAGTATCCCCTCCCATGGATTAAATCATTATAGATATGTCACTATTGAAATCTTTGAGGTAGTAAAGAAAACATGATGTGTAGTAGGCCTTACCAAGATTGGGATCCTATCCCAATTTTTTTTAAATCTTATGTTGAAGTCTTGTATGGCCTCTTAAGGTGCTCTTTGTATAATATTCAGTTGTTCAGTCAAAGAAAAATGATCAGATTTGTCTTCAAATATCCTTCTCAAAGAATCACCTAATTCATCCCATGTAGTGATAGAGTTGGGAACCAAAGTACCATACCAATAAATAAAATTTCCCTTAAAAGAGACATGCAACAAACTGATGGCAACATTATTTTCAGTGATGTTATGTATGTTGCATAAGTTAGCAATGTTTTTTATGTGTTCAATAGGAGTAATGGTAGTTTCTCTTGTGTAAGAAGGCACACTTTTGAGGGCTAACATAAGAATGCCATCATAGTGAGCAAGTGATAAAGGATTATGTCCATTGAATGAAATAAATGGAAGGTTTCTTGGGGGATTTCATCTCGCAAGTTAGACCCAATAAAAGTCTCCTAATAGGTATGTGAGTAGTAAAAGCTTTTTTTTGAATATGGATGGATATTAGCAAACTTATTTGTTCTAATTGAATATTAGGGCAAATATAAAAATTCAAATGGAATGCCTTTAGTAGAATATCTTTTTCTTATCTTAGGCATGAAAATGAATCACTAGTATGCAACCAAGAGCCAATGATTATTGGAGTTGCCAGATACTACATGAATGAAGCTTTACAACTTCAAATTTTTTCAAGATCAACATCCACCTTTAACAAATGCTTAGATCATGAGGTCCCACTAGGCATGCCAAAAATTTTATCAAACAAATTTTCACTCTAAATAGGGATACTCCATTCTCCTTCAATTTATAATAACATTGAAACACCTTATATGTTGTGGGTGACAATTCTTAGAGGTGAATCTCTAGTTTAAAGGGCTAGCTCCATTGCACAACACCTACAACTAACCACTAACCTAATTGATTTAAATTAAAAGGGATAGAATGAGATTAAACACTAATATAATAGATGTGATACACTAAGATAAAGTCCACACTCCAACTTGACCCTGCACTATGGAAGACAACTTGCAAAATTGATCTCAAAACCCAAGGTTCTCCTAACAAAAGTGTTTCAACATAAAGGTATAATGCAATGTATTTCACAAGGTAGATGATTAGTAGGTATGATCATAGAAAATATTAGTCTTATTCACACTTAAATACACATAAAATAATCACTTACATGCCATGCTCCTTGTTATAAGACATATTACTCACATAAAGCATGAAAGAGTGAGATGGACACAAGGGAGAGATAACCATCACTTGTCATTCAACCATAAACTAATTCACACACTTAATAAAGAATTTGAGAGACTAAAACCAACTTGAAATATTTATTCAAAGGCAAAAAACTAGTCAATTTAATAGGTCTTCACCATACCAAATGTGGATTCATATAATGCCAAAAGAGACAACTTATATAGACAAATGAGGAAGAGAGAGAGAGGGGCATAGAGGAGGAAGATTGCCAAGTTTCCACATGAGTTAAAAACAATAAGGAAGTTAGAGAATAGTCAAAAAAGGTATATAGATACATCTATTCCTCCTTTGAAATTGTTTCATCATCCAAGTGGCGTAAGAGTTTCAAACTTATCTTGACACCTTGCACTACTCTTCAAAACTGCCCTTCTTTGAATAAGAAGAGTGATGAATGGGATTTTTCATCTTTAACTTGACACACCTGAATTTATAAATTATCATTTGAAACTTTTCCTACATTTATAAACTACCTTGTTTTGACATTTCAGTGGCAATCATCATATAACTCCTTGGGTGTCAAGAAACTCCATCTACCGCGCCTAGCCTTGTCTAAATGACTCAAAATTTGAATTCAAATTCATCAAGGAATTATATTTTCATGAAAGGCATTAAAATAATTTATCATATTTTAATTAATTCATTTTGGTTCATGTCACAACTCCCAAGACTCCATTTCACTCCTCAAGCTCTCATTAGGCCTCTTTTCTTTATAGCCCTAAAACCCTGTAAACCTCCTTATGTGGGATAGTGTATAGATGGTATTTGGAAAATAATTACATATTTGAGGACCCAATATGGATTTATAACTCCATGATAAATTTTAAGTCCTGAGAGTGAGTGGAAGTGTCCTTTTTCTGTTGTTCTCTTTCCTCAATTAGGTCTCTTATCACTCTTAATGATTGTTCATAAAGGAGGGGAGATAAATTTGTAAACTAATGCCACAAAATGGAATATTATTAAGACCCATAACATTTATAAAATTTTTATTCTCCATCTTTCTCTCTTTTGTCTATACCATGCATTTGAAATTTGTCTTTCTAAACTTGTGAAGGCAGTGATGGAGGAGAGAGAGTTATTTACATCTCTGAGACCTGAAACTTGATCCCAAGAATAAATTTGAATTTTTGAAGATGAAAAGACTATCTAAAACCATTTTCACTTGAAATTATATCTTTCAATTCCATACAAGTTCTCATAAGTGCTTATAAAGGAGTATATTTTTTAATTTAAGCATTGAATTGCAAATTTTTTAGGCTCTGACCATATCTAACCCTTCTCAGACATTAGGTACATTATGAAACTTCTTGAAATGTTTGTCTTTGAAAGTGGTATGTACAATTCATCAACTTTGGCCTAGAAAGGTGATTTGAGTGACTTTGGAATGTATAACAACATGACAAGAGGTTAATAAATGATAATATGACTTTCAAGACATAAGGACAAACTCATTTAATGACTCATTACCATGTCATGACCTTGACCACACTTGACAACACCATGACTCATAAATGACCTTGACACAAGTACATGAAAGACCCAACCTTAGAAAAATATAGTTAAGGACTAATATGACCACCATAGACCATTATAAAATAATTATAAAACCATTACAACACTATTACAAGCTTGAATAACCATATGAAAAAGTTTTAACCTATAGGGGTTGACCATTTTGACTTGGGGGTCAAAATTAGTCAAAAATTATTCCATAGGTTGACTTTACTAAGAACATAGATAAATGTGATAAGATAACATAAGAGGTATGTAAGCCTTAAGTTGGACACATATATACCTATACACACCATAGGTTAAGTGTATAACCTCACTTATATGCAACAATACAGAGTTGAACTGGGTATTACAACATTTACTAAAAATTATGCTAAAATAATATGCAAAGAAATATTATCATTTCCATCATCAAGTGCCTTAAGGACCTGATCACATATTTGTTCATCATTATCATCATCCCAACAACCCAACACATAGTTGGATGAAGATAAAAAAATAATAATTTAGGAAGAAACCACAAAATTTACTGATGTTCATCTAACAAAAATCTAGGGCTTGCAACATGGTTTAAGGCCTTTTTAAAATCACATATCAATGAGTAATCCAAATTGAAATGTAGCATAAACTTATGTATTATGTCTTAATGTTTACCTAGTTATATCTCCTCAATCACCTTTAATGACTACTCCTCAATACCCACCAAGTATGTGGACTTATTATGTAATTAACTCCTTTACACCAACTCAAATTATTTATAATATATATACAACAATGTTTTCTATTTTTATCACTACAATATATTAAAATTAATCAATTACATATATTAGTGATATGCCATGAATTTTCTTGGACCTCTGTCTCTTCCCATTTTCTCACTTGATGAGTTCTTCCCATTATGTGTGAGAAATACTACTTTCTTCTCATCTAAATTTATATTTTGAACAATTTTAAAAATTCTATCACTTTTGGTGTTATTACAGGGCATGTAATAATCATTACACAAGGAGGAAGAATAATTCATACACCCAAATATGTAGTTCCCCCATGTGACCAGATTATATAGCTATGTTGATGTATTAGATGAATCATTATTGGTTGAGTATAATAAATGGGATAGGATATTACGGTCTCCCTCTTGTGTGACCAATGTGGGAGCTTCCATGCCAAAGTTAGCCAAGTAGTCCATAGCATAATTGCCTTCATGAAACACATGTTGAATAGAGGCCTCTCCAAAATAAGAAAGAAACTACCTAGCACTATCAATAATAGATTTAATAGTATGTGAGGGGGTGGTTTTTCCTAACAGAGCATTTGTAATGTTTTATGAGTCCCCCTCAATGACTAAGATGAAATATGGAATAGAATTGTATTAACAAGAACACTACAAGACATGATTATTTATACATCAACAAGTGAGATTAAATCTCCTAATCTATAGGTGATTAAGAATCACAATGTAACTAATCACAGATAAGAAATAACACACTTAACTAACCTATGCTACATGTCAATCAAAGGTGTAACTACACCATGTGACATTTATTACATATAGGCTAGGATAAATCAATTGTTATAACATTCCCCCCCTTAATTAATCATAGCTTGAAGAGAAGAAGAGAGTGAATTTATGAATTCCTCAAACTTATCATGTGCAAGTGCTTTCATGAAGACATTTGCACACTGATCCTAAGTGGGGAAATACCATATTTGTATGTTGTGCTATTTAATATGTTCACATATGAAATGAATACGAACCTCTATGTGCTTAGCTCTCTCATGAAATGCTAGATTATGAACAAGATGTAAAACACCCTAATTATCACAATACAGAACTGTAGGTTGAGTCTCTAGAACTCCAAGTCCTAAAATAATGTGATGTATCCATATTACTTCATAGAAAACTCTTGTTGTAGTGCAATATTCTACCTCTGTGGAAGATATAGAAACACAATTTTGCTTCTTACTTCCCCATGAAATTGGACCAGATCCTAGAAATAACACAAATCCATAAGTGGATTTCCTATCATCAATAGAAGCTACATAATTTGCATCCATATATCTTGCTAATAATAACTTATCATTCTTTTTGTACTCTAAGCCATACTTAATTGTACCTCTGATGTATCTCAATACCTGCTTTGCTGCTTTCCAATGTGTCACCTTTGGTTCCTACATGAACTGAGAAAGATAGCTAACAACATAGCTAATATTTGGCCAAATATATGTCAAGTAAATAAGACTCCCAATCAACTATTGATATAGGGTTGCATTTACTTTTGGTGATGGATCTATACGAAATAACTAAAGTCTTATCTTCGTAGGTGTTATAATAGGCTTGTAGTCCATCATCCTAAATTTCTTGAGTAATGTCTTGGTATACTTCATTTGTGAAATAAAAATGTAATGTTCCTTATGCCATACTCCAAACCAAGACAATAGTGTAACAACATGAGATCTGTCATGTCAAACAATCACATAAGATCATTCTTAGTTGCATCGATCATATTCATTATGTTGTCAGTAATGAATAGATCATCAATATAAATAATCACTATAACAACCTCCCCCCATGTTGTTTGAGGTAGAGGTTAGGATCATATGGAACCCTATTGAATCCATGTTGTTTGAGATGCTCATCAATCTTGATGTACCAATCTTGGAGAGCCTATTTTAGCCCATGGAAATACTTGATAAGCATGCACACCTTCTGTTCTTGAATGGGTACCATAAATCCTTTAGGTTGAGTCATGTAGACTTCATCTTGTAAATATCAATTAAAAAAGGCACTTTTTACATCCATTTTATGGATTTTACATCCAAACTGGGTAGCCATAGCAAAAACAATTATAATAGTATTTATCTTAGTTATGGGAGTAACATTATCCTCATAGTTAATGCCTTCTATCTGAGCATACCCTTTTACAACAAGTTTTTCCTTGTACTTATAAATACTACCATCTACTTTGTAATTGGTTTTAAAGACCCATTTACACCCACTAGGCTTCTTCTTTGGTGGAAGATCAACAAGCTTCCAAGTGTTATTCTTCATCAGTGATTGATATTCTACATCCATGGCATATTCCAAGGTTTTGACTATAGGGCTTTTATTACTATTGAGGGCTCATAAGTTTTTTGAACAATACTCATAAGGTCCATATTAAACTCTTCTCAAGTCATGCTTCGAGTCCTCAGTCTTGAAATGGATGTATATGGTACTCTATTCAATTTAGAATCTCGTATAGTACTTGTATACCACTTGGAAATACACTGAGTTGTATGTGGTGGTGTTAGAGGTCCTATTTGAATATCTTCCTTTTCACATTCACCATCACTATCTAAAAAAAATATAATACTTTTACCTTATCATTTACCTATTTAGAAGGTGGATAGATTCCACTCTTTTCATTAAACACTACATCTCTATTGATTAGTACCTTCTTTGTTTCTAGATCGAGGAGCCTATATGCCTTTGATTGTGCACTATATCCCATAAAAATATATTCTTTTATTTTCTTATCCAACTTATTCATTTTATTCTTAAGAAAATGTATGTATGCCTTACAACTAAAAAATCAAAGGTGAGTAACCTTTGGTTTATTCCCTATCCAAGCTTCATGTGGTGTAATTCCATCAAGAGCTTTGGTGGGTGACCTATTCAACAAGTAGACTACAGTGTGACAAGCTTCTGCCCAATATGTATTAGTAAATTTTACATCCTTAACCATGCTGTAAAACATTTCAACAATGACCCTATTATGCCATTCTGTAACTCTATTCTATTGAGGTAAATATGGAGCTATCAATGACTGACTGATTCCATTTGCACTAAGATAGGATGAGAATTATTTACTGGTGTACCCCCCCATGATCTAATTCGAGGGTCTTGATTTTCCTACTAGTTTTATTTTCAATCTTGGCCTTGAATTCTTTGAAGACCTAAAAATCTTGATCCTTAGTCTTCAATAAATATACCCACATTTTTCATGAATAATCATCAATAAAAATTTGAAAGTATTTGTACCCTTTGATACTAGAAGTAAAATGTCCACATAGATTGGTGTGCACTAGGTCCAACTTACTAGGTGATAAATATTTAGTCTTTTCAAAGGGAGATTTTATTTGTTTTCTAGCTAAGTAATTGGTACATATATTAAAAGATTGCTTGAGTTTGGGAAAACCATGAACCATATCTTGTTTGCTCAGTTCAACTAAATAACCATAACTCAAGTGAGCATATCTTTTGTGCCTTAAATATCCTAGTTATGTATCTTTGACCATAAGTGTTTGATGACCATTTTGAAAAAAAATCAAGCTAAAACATTTTGCCAATGTTAGAAGCCTTGTCATTCACTTTGAAATGCCTAGACTTTTCTTTGATGTGGCAAAAATTTTGACCATTTTTGTGATCAAAATCAACCATGAGGTTGTGTCAAGTAGCTGATTAATAGATAACTAATTTTTTGTAAGTCCTAAAACACTGAAAACATTTGAAATGTTGTAATTCTTATTTCCATGTTGAATTTTGATGTCACCACTACCTTTTACTATATATGAGGTATCATCTCCAAGTGATACATTTCATTTTAATTCTATTTTGTTCAATGTATAAAACCATTATTTTCTCCCTATCATGTGTTTGGTTGCTCCTAAATCAACATACCAAATTACACTTGGATGATTGGTAGACTCATGTGTTTGAGTAGCTAAACCATATTCCTCATTTGAAGAATCATATTCTTCAACAACATTTCCATGTTTTTTAGACTTGGATTTTTTTGTTTCCATCTATTTTGTTGTTTTGTTGTTTGTGGTGAATTGTTGAAAGAGTGATTCTTGCTTGATGAACCCTTTTGAAATGTATTTTACCAATAATGGTTTAAGTCATGTCCTTGCCTTCTATAAATTTGACATGCTCTAGAAGAACGTGATTTGTTCCCTTATTGGTTTTGTTGATTATTATAATTTGGAGATTGTTTTATACCCTTCATAGGTTTATTCCACTTTTAATTTGATGTGAGTATATGCTCATCATCTGATTCCTCTGAATTATGTAAAATTTTCTCTTATTGCAATAAATTTACCAACATATCAAAGGTTGGTTCTTATCCTATGGTGTCAAAGTGGTCACAAATATTATGTATGCAGGGGGAAGTGCTCTAAGTACTATAGAGACCAAAGAATCATCTATCATCGATTGGCTCAAATATTGAAGCAAAGCCCACAAAGTTGTACCCCTTCTAAGGAATGATTCTACTTTTTCATCTAATTTGACTTTGAGAGTGTGTAATTGGCTATAAAGATGCAAGATTTGATTTTGATTCTTTGCTTCATATACTATTTTAAGTTTATCCCAAACATCTTTTATAGTTGTATCACTTTGGATATGAGGTTATACCTCATTCAAAACTCCAAACATTATTATTAACTTAGCCTTTTTATTAACATTGTAATATTATGCTATTGATCAACATCTATTTCATGTCAGACCCATGTGCCTTCTACTACTGACCAAATATCTTCATACTCTATATGTGTTTGTACTTTTGTTTTTCAAGCAATGTAGTTATCATTGTGAAAAAATTGTATGTCAGGAAGGATGAAACAATGCCCAAAACCAGACATCATGAAATGTATGCTGCATATGACAAGAAAGTATAAGTGCGTTTTAAGTGCAAAAATAAAAGTTTCAAATTCACACACATGATGAAATGCAAGTTCACACAAACACACAAAGAAAATCTCACTCTATCAAAAATGTGTCCTAAAATGCAATGGAAAATTGAGGAATCTGGATGTTGATTTCAACTAAAAATACATATAAGAAGTCTACAATATGATATAAAATTAGAATAAATAGATGTCTAAAATGTGAAGATCATGGAAAACATGCACTTAAAAAAAATAAAACAGGCAAATCAGAGTTACTAGTCAAAAGTTATGGCCTCTTAAAGGTCTAAAATACATGAATTGGTCAGCTAAATTGGTAAGAAACTAAAAATTATGAAAATATGGGTATTAAAAATGTAAAAAATACCTTACCACTACATAAATATCAAAAAAATAGCCAAGTGAAAAGAAATCACCTTCCCAGGCTTCACATCAAAATTTATGAGCCTTAGAAGAAAAGATCTTCAAAGATGGCTCATAGTGGTCAAGGACAAGCCCTTAGGGGCTAAAAACACCTAGTAGGTGGTCATATGGCATGAACAAAGGCTAAAAACTACTGGTGGTGTGATGGTGGTTCTGCTGCTAGAAGTGACAGATCTGGGTGGTGCTCTACCCAAAAAATTGACTTTGCACCAAATGAAGACTTCCAAATTTCCCTTTACCTTCAAACTTTCATCACGGGTGCCTCAATGCTCCATTTTCAGAAAACAAATACTTTTAAAAAATCTATAGATGAGTGAAATCTAGTGATATAATATTTAATCCATGATTCTACACAAAATGTCAAAAAAACCATCATTTTTCCTATTGTTCCTCGGTTGTCCTAAAAAATAGAAATTTAAAAAAAATAGAAAATCACTAGAAGCTCCAAAAATTTTGATTTTTTTTTAAATTCATATTTTTATGAGTATAATTTAGAAAAAAATACAAGATTAGTTCCATAAATTCTATATTTTTCCATAAAATAAAAAAACCAAAAAATGACTCTAAAAAATATTAGATCTCATACGCTACACTGGGATTTAAGATTGGTAGATCTTCATGACAATATTTTTTTTGTAATTTGTCAAAGATTCAACATGGGATGGAAAAAATTTCAGCAGTTTTTTGTTATCAAGGCTAGCATAAACTTATCTCTCAATCTCTACCTTATCTCCACCACTTTGAAACCTCCTCAAGATTACCCGCTCTGATACCAAATGAAAGACACAATAGAATTGTATTAACAAGAGAAATACAAGAGGTTCTTATTTATACATAAAAAAGTGAGATTAAATATCCTAATCTATAGGTGATTAAGACTCACAATGTAACTAGTCACACATAAGAAATAACACACTTAACTAACCTATGCTACCTGTCAATCAAAGGTGTAACTACACGATGTGACATTTATTACATATAGGCTAAGATAAATTAATTATCCTAACATATTTAATAGATTAAATAGGATAAATTAATAGATTAAATAGGATAATAGATTTGATAGGATAAATTAATAGATTTAATAGTATGTGAGGAGGTGGTTTTTCCTAACAGAGTGTTGATAATGTTTAGTGTCAAGATCTAGGAAGCAAAATTGATTACCAAGCAACTAAACATGTAGAATTAAACCAGAATCACAAGTAACTAGAATTCAAAAATAACACAGAATATGAGAGACAATACCCAATTGTATTAATACTCTTCCAAAAGGAAATACAACAAAGAAGATGCCACAGTCTTCTTCCTTACACACCTCTAGGGCTCCCACACCTCTAGGGCATAAACAATAAATCTCTTCAAGAGCTCACTCTCTCCCTTACGGTCCCAACACACAACTCAAACATTGAGTTGGTGTTCACCTCCAACCAGTCAGTATCACTACTGCCAGTACACAAGTAGTCCACGTACTCCATGACAGAGTACACACCATACTCGAAGTACACAATGTACTCCAAGTAGATCTCACTTGATCTTGATACTTGTTGTGTTGCTGACCTCCCTAATCTTGCACACTTGCAAATCACCCTAGTTCTGCACACCTGCAAACCTAGATCTCGCACACACACACACACCTACAAATTAACCAATCTTACTTACCATGTAGATCTCCAAATGTGGCCTTGCACACCCCTGCCGACCAAGATCATACACACATGAAGAACCCTTATGATTCTCCAAACCAGCACCCCTGTGGATCTTCTACCAGAACTTGCACAACGTGCAACTATACCTGATCATACACACTCAGCACCCCTGTGGAACTAGGAGGAACACACCTTGCTCTCTTCCCTCTGAAGGAGCTAACCTTGCTCTTACTCAAACTAGCACAAATTACAATATAACCCATGAGTCTATTATATAAATCCCATGTAAATAATAATTAGACATCCAATTACAATAATTAGATCCATAGCTCAAGACTAAAATTAGAATTTCAACATGCAAACAACTGGTTCATTAACTAACTGTTCGTGAACAAGTAGTTCTAGAACCGCACAGGCAACCGATGTCAGTCCCTATCTGCCTGGAGATGACCAACGTTGGTCGATCTTTGACTGATGTCAGTAGCTTCCTGTCTACCATTGACCGATGTTGGTTGGCCTAATCGATGCTGGTGACTGTGACACTCAGTAACCTCCTCCCATGTCTGTATCAGTGAAGCTTTTAGCTCCATAACCTAACAATCTCCCACTTGGAGATAAATAGCTGCACTGTACCTATACCTGTACACCATCTAATTTGTTTCCTAGCTTGTATCCCTCTTCAAGCTCAATCTTGAAGAGCAACCACCACACATCCTATGGTGCAACCCCTGTCATCCAAGTAACCTGCCAAATCTAAAGTACTTGACCCTGCATAGCATGAATCCCTGCTACTAGTCCCTCTCAGATACTTGAGAACCCATTGAACTGCTTTTTAGTGCTTCTTTCCTAGATTGACTACACACTTTCTGATAGCACCCACTGCTTGGGTAAACTCAGGGAGTACACATGTACTCAACCTCATCATGTGATTGGGGACCCTGTTCTATGAACTATCCATCCATAGGTGCACTTGCCATGTTTTGCATCCTGCACTACCTTCACACAATCATCCTGTGACAACATCAACTTGTGATCTTCCCTATCTCTAGGATTACTCATGCCAAAGAATTTTGCTGCTCCCAAATCCTTCATGGCAAACCACTGAACTAACCTTACCTTTAGCTTAGCAAAACCCTGTATGTATGAACCTACAACAAGCTCATCCTCCACATACAGTAACAAGATAATGTCGTGACCATCATCGACCCTGGTAAGACAAACACAATGGTTACGCTGACATTGACTAAAACCCTACTTTGTCATCCACCTATCAAACATGTACCACTATCCTATAGCTTGTTCAAAACCATATGACCTAGCCTTCTATCTCACGTGTCCATTCTCTCTATTCTTTAACCAAGGAATCCATTTGTCTTTCAGTGCTTTCATACCGGCTGGCAACCCTACCAAATCTCCCATTTGGTTCTACATCCTAGGAATCAAATTCCTCATTCATGCCATGCTCCCACTATTTCCTAGATCCTTCCTTCTCTGTAGTGAGCAATGAGTATAAAGAAGAGGAATAATGAATTTGAGGCTTACTTACCCTTTCAGTCCTCCATATGGGCGTTTGAGACTCCTTGATAGCTTGCTGTTTGCCCAAAATCTATTTCAGTGACTGACCTCGGTCACCACATAGTCTACATCTGATCGACGTTGGTTCCATGTGATTGTCTAGGTCACCGACGTTGGTTATCCTACCGACGTCAGTCTCCACCTACCCGACACCACTAACTTTGCCTATCTACACATGACCGACATCGGTTCCTATCTATTTGACACCGGTTCCTCCTGACTGATGTCGGTACCTATGTTCGCCTGTGAGTGATGACTTTTTACCTGCGAGCTTTCTTTGAATCATACCCATGTCCAAACTGCCCTGCTTAGAAGTATCCAGCCCCATCCACTAATCTCTATCCATCATCTCCTCTAAGAACACTAAGGCTTTCCAGTTCTTAAGTTTGTCAAACACATCTGTCTTCCACTTAAGAACATGCATCTCCTTCTTGCTCTTGTGACCAAGCCTACAAATCCACGTCCTTACAACAAAAGAAAAATCAATAATATAAGCAAGTAGATAAAGAGTACCTACTTTCTTACCACCTGCTAATTCAAGTGCATCCACTATGAGAGTTTTTGTGCATCTCTCATCACCCAACTTTCTTGAATAAATTAGCCACATCTTCAAGACTGGGACTTGCATGACCTCCTTCAACACCCATGTGTTGGCCGTCTACAATTTTAGCAACACTTCCCCTTTGCCAATACTTTAACAAGGCACACCAGCCCCTAAATAAATTTTTCCAAAGTCTCCAAAGACCTTAACATGAAAAAATACTCTTTTTCGGACTGCATGGAAAGAGGCAATAGAATCTATAAAACAAGATTCTACTTTATCCAAGGAACATCCCAGAGCATCTTGTGCAATAACACCTGCAACATCTACTTCTTCAATTCTTTCATGCTGATCTTCTACCAACCAATAATATTTCTTTACCTGCTTTTTCTTTCCATAACACCGTAATTGACCATTCATGCTTTTCAATTCCTCCATTCTTAGTGTACTTTCTTTTGCCATTGCTATACTCCCACTCAATCAAAAACCCCTGAGAGTGACCTGTAATCAAACACAAACCTGCTCCCTGCAACCTTAGCTCTGATACCAACTTGTCAAGATCTAGGAAGCACAATTGATTACCAAGCAACTAAACATGTGGAATTAAACCAGAATCACAAGTAACTAGAATTCAGAAATAACACAGAATATGAGAGACAATACCCAATTGTATTAATACTCTTCCAGAAGGAAATACAACAAAGAAGATGCCACAGTCTTCTTCCTTACACACCTCTAGGGCTCCCACACCTCTAGGGCATAAATAGTAAATCTCTTCAAGAGCTCACTCTCTCTCTTATGGTCCCAACACACAACTCAAACACAGAGTTGGTGTTCACCTCTAACCAGTCAGTATCACTACTGCCAGTACACAAGTACTCTACGTACTCCATGACCAAGTACACACCATACTCCAAGTACACAATGTACTCTAAGTAGATCTCACCTGATCTTGATACCTGTTGTGTTGCTGACCTCCTTGATCTTGCACACCTACAAATCACCCTAGTTTTGCACACTTGCAA
Organism: Torreya grandis; assembly: GCA_037957365.1. Classification (NCBI taxonomy): domain Eukaryota; kingdom Viridiplantae; phylum Streptophyta; class Pinopsida; order Cupressales; family Taxaceae; genus Torreya; species Torreya grandis. Next base: position 4,496,899 of record JARHVA010000022.1, read on the forward strand.
ACCTAGATCTCGCACACACACACACCTACAGATCAACCGATCTTACTTACCATGTAGATCTCCAAACATGGCCTTGCACACCTATCGACCAAGATCATACACACATGAAGAACCCTTCTAATTCTCCAAACTAGCACCCTTGTGGATCTTCTACCAAAACTTGCACAACCTGTAGCTGTACCTGATCATACACACTCAACACCCCTATGGAACTAGGAGGAACACACCTTGCTCTCTTCCCTCTGAAGGAGCTAACCTTGCTCTTACTCAAATTATCACAAATTACAATATAGCCCATGAGTCTATTATATAGATCCCATGCAAACAATAATTAGACATCCAATTACAATAATTAGATCCATAGCTCAAGACTAAAATTAGCCTTTCAACATGCAAACAACCGGTTTGTTAACTAACTATTCATGAACAAGCAGTTTTGGAACCGCATAGGTGACCGACGTCAGTCCCTATCTGCCTAGAGATGACCAACATCAGCCAATCCCTGATTGATGTTGGCAGCTTTCTGTCTACCATTGACCGACGTCGATTGGCCTAATCGACACCAGTGACTGTGACACTCAGTAACCTCCTCCCATGTTTGCATTATGAAGCTTTTAGCTCCACAACCTAACATTTAGCGAGTCCCCCTCAATGAATAGGCTAACAACTTTAAGCCTAGAGGAAAGATGAATGCCCAAGAATGTGGTCATTGATTTAGATACATGATTAGATTAAACCCTAATGGGACCACATAATCTACTACTAGCATCCCATCATGAACCCTGATAACCCCTACCACTCTAGCCTTACCTAGGTTACCCTTTAAGGCTCCATCAAAGTTGAGCTTCAACCATCCTTGTGGTGGCTTTGACCACCTAGTAGAATCCCTAACAACTAGATATTTAGGAACATTTAACACCTATTCAAGGTTATAGTTATGAAGAATGGACAACTCAGAGGGAGACCTAGGATACTTGTCATTAGGAGAGAAAACATGCTAATGATCTGAAATAACTAAGCATAAAATTTGGAAGATTGAGTTGATGTTACCATTTTTGTTAGTAGAAATGTTATCATTCCTTTCCTTCCAAATATCCTAAAACAAAAGGGTTTGGAAAAAATTACATAAGGGTGGACTTATAGAGCATAAGCAATGAATCTCAGGGCACTATAAATAGCTATTAAAGGAATTCATTATGGCATGGAATCAAAGGATGGTCATAATGAGAGGAACCAAAATTATTGTGATTGAAGAGTGTATAGGGGAGATTAATGGAATGAGATGTGAAGGAGAAAAAGCCTTCAAGGATAAAATCCACAAATTAGAGCTGATGCAGAAAAAAATTTACACCAACAAAATTCTAAAGACTGAGAAGAAGGGCTTCTCAAGGCAAGACCTTTTGTACCATTGACCATATATTTGCTTGAAAATCATGAATTATTCGATGCTTTAAGGTAATTTCACACTCATATTCTCCCACTATTTTTTGTTAATCACTTTCATGGACATAAAATAAGTTTACCCTACTACCTCCTCATCTCTCTGGAAAGTACGATCCTTGCCTTTCAAATTAGTAACAACAATGACATAATCCATTAGGGATTAATCTTCTTGATCTTAAAATTTAAAGAACCCCTACACGGAAAACTCATCCCTAACCTCCCATCAAAAGACCCTTTTTAGGAATTAGGGATTCCAGAATTGGAAGGACTCCCATCCCCTGCCATTTCCCTTCCCACCTCCCCCTCTACCCAAACCCCCACCAAACCCCTAAAAAATGTTGAAGAAACATAACCCCATCCTCCATAACCAAAAAACACAAAACCATGGCTATCTCTTGGTAGGAAGAAGGAAATAAGAATAAAAAGGTTTACAATCTGGAGGATCTAGATTATGATCATAGAAGAAAGATGGGAGACTTTAAAACAAAACTGATGTATATGGGAAGGAACATTCCAATCCAATCAAGGAATGGAATGACTTGAAATTTGAGACCAATCAACTCAAGCAGGATATGGATAAGGGAAAGGAAGTTGAAATTCCCCTGATTGAGAAGGAATCCAACTAGGAAAATGAATCAGATGTGACTAAAGATCTTTTGCTTACACCAAAGGCTAAAAAGGCCCATATGAAGAAGCATAAGACCAAATTGGTCCCTCCTAAAGGACCAAATAAGAGAACCTATGGAAATAAGACATAGGATGTACTGAAGGTGAAAGATAAGGTGAGCTTTAGAGAGCTATCTATTTTTGTTTAATTCTTAGTCCTGCTATTTATTTTTACTATTAGTTTATACTTTTCTAGTTTCTATTGTTTTTGATGATGGACTTTTGTGCACTAAAGCATGTAGTGTCTTAGTTTCTTGACCTTGGGTCTTGTTTTGTCAAAACTTGATAGTTGCTGGTCTTTGTAAAACCAACCTTATTTACTCAATATAATAAAAAAAATGATGAATTTTGTTTATTATTTTAGCCATATATGGAGTAGAGACAAATGAAAACATTGATATAAGAGATCAAAAACATATTTCAATCAATGGGTAGTGGGAGAATAATCCCATTTGGATATGACATTACATGGATATAAATAATACCAACCATTGATAACCGTTCCCAACCTCAGTTTCCATCAACATTTAAATAGGTTGTCTGTAATAAATTAATTAATTGTTCATAGGGGATGAATCATAATCTGTTTACTTTCCATATGATAGACTTATTAACACACTTTCCCATGTCATTACACTCATCATATGGAAGGTTGAGGAAACCCAAGTGCATAAATGTGACTTATATACAATAAAAAACCATACCATCCACCCACCCACCCACACACACACGCACACCCACGCACCCACCCACCCAAACACACACACACACACACACACACACACACACACACACACACACACACACACACACACACACACACACACACACACACAACATGATTTGCAAGTATTAATTGTGTTAAAAATTAGACTCATCAAGTAGATGGAAGAGATTACAATATTCCATGTGGATTTGTAATCCACTTATTTTACTTGTTGAAGGAAGATCATACTCTATGTTTGGATTTTTCTCCTAAACCACCCTTTAACTCTATCTTAAAAAGATTTTTTTATTTCCAACACTTTGGCAAATAAGACAACTTTGTTTTAAGATAATTTTGTAAGAAAACACTTAGTAACAATAATTTATTCATTTAAATATTCAAACATAGACATTAAAATGCTATAGATGAATTGATTAACTCATCTTGAAGGCAAATAAACAACACCTATCTCAATGTAGGATAAACTTCAATCCTAAATCTTAATGTGGTTGAATGAGTTATTTTATTCATAATCCCATGAATTTGTCATAATCTTTACCATGTGCAACTGTATTCGTCTAGCATTCATCCATCTATTATTTTTGTACATGTTATTTTTAGTATGATTTTTAGAGGCTTATACAAAGGTTTTAAATCATGATACAAGTCCTTAACTCATATTGGGGGCTTTACATAACTGTACATAAATATTAACAGGCTTGAAATGAAAAATAAATTTTAACTTAGCTTGGAAGCTTTACAAGTTAGATAAGAATCCAACTCTAATTTATTGCACTAAAGAGGAAGGTCTATTCAATTTTATATCAATCATGAGCCTAGTACTAAGCATGAAAACATCAATAATAGGTTTGATTTTGTCTCACATATTCCACATGATTTGGTTTATTTGAATGTAATAAAAAGTAACTTTTTCTTGAATACTAATATTAAAATATAGGAAAGTAAAAAAGTTATTTAAATATCTTATTAATATGGATTTTTTAAGTTCCCAAAGAAATAAAAAATATTGGCATTGTATCAGTAAGCGGTATTTAACAAATAAAAAATATGATATTTTTTGAAAAGTATGGTTCATAACCTTCAACTTTGTCATTGCAATCTTATGAAGAAACATTGTCATTGTAGAGGAGGTTCCAAGATTTAATGCTTAATTATTCAACAAGTGAATATTTTAAACGCACTAACTTTTATATATTGCATTATTTATTTCATGCTAAAATTAGCCATGACATCCCTCAATTATTACCCCTCAATCATTCTTGTACATCTTGGCACCTAGCACCCTTGTTATCTAAGAAACTAAAGTTGTTATCAGTAAACCAAAAGTATGTGTTATATATAAATGGCCAAAGGAAGTAAATGTCTTTTTTTAGAATGCATGTTGATGGTTATATCTAGCATTTTAATACTATTATACACATTTAATTCATTTTTGTTGAATTAATTTTGATTAGTTCTAAAGAGATACTATACTTTTTTATTTATTTTAAAAAAATGATTAATTTTTATCTTTCATTTTTAATTAAAAATAAAATTATTTTTTGTTTTTTTAAAGATTATAAAGTTTAGCACTATAAATGTACTATTATATAACCTTTTTTTAAAATTACATAATTGTTTACCAATGATTGGCTAAAAGGTTTTACCTCCTATTATAGCCTTCACGTCATTCAATGCACAATTGTATTATCTATTCATGCAATTTCATAGTGAAATCATCTCTATATTAATAAAAGTCATTGATAAATAGAGATCTTGTGCCACCATCATTTAGGTCATTGATAGTCATATTATTGTTTATTTTTTAACTTCACATTAGGCTTTACCAACATAGATCTTATAATCCCAACTCAAACAAGTGATTAATAAATGTTTGTTCTAGACTACTATGCTTGCCAAAACAAAGCTATAATGTGTTAGAATTGAAATATACATAACTATGAACATAAATAAAAGCATGAAAGAAACACCAAAGCACAAGATGAACATAATAATTAGCATATTTATGCCCCTAAGCATAAAAAAGTATTGTGTTTTTTCAATATGTTCCTTGATGGGATGGGTATATCCACAAAATACTTATGATACTTTTGGTACACTGAGATACTATGTGTGGGGATGCCTGCTTTGACATGATTTGTTTTGACAAAAATTTAGATCCATGATTGAATAATGATTTAAGGATACAAAGAAAACATGCATATTTCATTTATGGGCTAATAAGATGACCTCTTACCTCATGTATATTGACAGTGTTCTTATTTCCACTGTGTTTTCATGTGCTTATATCCCTTATATCCATTGCTTGCAGGCCATTGTGGAATAATGATAATAGCTCATTCATATGTTTTTAAAACATTATTGGAATTGCATATATTTATGCATGTGAAATCTATTTTTTGACTCCATACATCATTTTGTATCTATATGGAACCTCTGGAACATAACTCATTGTCTCTAAAATAATTATATGTCATTGTCTAATTGTGATGTATGTGTTAGGGTGCATAATTTTAATTATGTTATGTGAATAACATGTACCTATGTGAATGTGGACATACTTGTGATATACCTTGTATGTATGACAAATATGTGAAAATGTTTTGTATTGTAACTCTCATCCTTGTAATAGAGTTTTTTGTTGTGTGACCCTGCATCATTGCTCTATGGATTGAGTACTGATGCAAGTGTGGGATTTATGAGAGATGTTAATAAATTATTTATACATGTTTGAATTAGATGTAGGCTAAAAACACACTCTCCTTTACACATAGAATAACCTTGAGTAGCACCCTAAATATTTCATACAAGTGCACCATGAATAATGGTCACTTTATGAATAAGGTGCCCCTCCACTAAGCCTTTATTGGTTATCTAAAAGATAACCTTTATGATGAGCACTCTATGTTGATCCTTGTGGAAAATATGTTATTTGCTACTACTCAAAGAGATTATAAAATTATTCTACTATTATTTACCTTGAGGAGGTATTAGAGGCTTCTATAATGGTTATTTGATCTAGTTCCTTCTCCCCTCAGATGGCTTCTTAAGCCACATAGTGCAAGTAATGTGAAAATTTGATTTTAACGTACTATATTTGACATGTTGGAATTTTATTTAAGATAAATTGATTATCTAAGTTGATTTCAAAACCAACACTATTTTCATTGAATTGATTTGTTAAACTACTTAGCCATTTATTGTTTGGGATCTCCAATTTCAAAATTTCAAAGAATTTCTCATTTATTTGATTTCTCTTTTGAAGCTACTTGGCCATTAATTTATTTGATCCTATTATTGATTTATTTAAATAGCTTGCATTTAGTTATAAATGTTGGTCTCTTGCATGTTCATAATGTGAGTTTATGTCATCTTATGTGAGTATGGGGAAGAAGATGATAGCTTATAGAAAAAGCTATAGGGTTGAGATGATAAATTGTATGGGTAGGTTCTTGAGGCCATCCTTCCCTCACTAGACATGTTGATTTATTATAGGATTCAATGAGAGTGATCTCCTACTTCAGTCTTATGATTTTTTTATACTTATAGGGCTCTCAAATTTATGCAATGTACTTTCACCATGAAATGGTGCTTAATTTTGATCAATGTGATATTAAAATATAATGGCACTTTTTTAAATACATGTTTCATGTCATAAATTATTTGGGAACTAGATGACTTATGATGGAACATGGGTAATAGTATAACACCAAAGGAACTACATTAATTACTTGACTTAAAACATGTGGGAGACTATAAAACTCTTACTTCTTGGAGATGAACTTGATAAAAATAATGCTTAATATTGAAAATTTTATACATTAGATTGAAAATCCTTATATTAGGCATTAAGAAATAAAAAATTATATTGAAAGATATAACATGTAAATCTTTTGCTAGAAATCTTTGACATAATTAAACTCTTTTACAAAGACTAAAGATAATTAAAACATTAATTAATGTTATGATTAATCATGTGATCTTAAAATGCACTAAAATACATGTTTGTTGTTACAAACGTGAATAATTTGAGATGTATTAAGGTACCTTGATTATATCTTAGTTTAGCTCATCAAAAGTATGATTGACTTGGGACACATAGTTATTATCTACTGCATTGAGGATAATGGTTTTATAAGATGAGGATAATGTAAATCCCCTCATGTTGAGTTATGCCCCCCTTGTCTAAGTCACCTTATTCATCGCTTTCGATATGTTTGGTGACTCCTTAGTGATTGCACCTAGTCCCCTCCCTATGTGAATATTTAAAATTTCCATATGATATTATGGGAGTTTAAAACAAGTTGTTAAACCAATATAAATATCAAATAATGAAGGCTAAAACAATTCAAATAAAAAAATATAAAAAATGCAAATATTTAAAAGGTTTAGGTGCATAAGCCTTATAGGAAAGATATGAACACTAGTTAAGCCTTGTGGGGTAGGCTTGTTAGGTAGACCATAGGACTTAGGATTTTAATATAGGTTTTATATTATTTTTTCCATAGCATTTGACTTTGGGTGCACATCCTAAAACCACCACATTTCATATGATTGTGTTTCCTTTTAGAATTTTTTCAAATAATAACCTTGTCTCTAGATATTTCCCCATTTGGATTAAAATATATTTGGGAATTCATAAATGCAAGCATATGTATTTGATGAGATCACATTTCTTTGAGGATTTTTTTCAAACATTTCACATGGTTTGTAGAGCCATGCTTCTTGAGACATTTTGTCAAGCCCCTGGTGTGCACCCTCCATGGTTACATTTTAAAGTGAAGGTTGTAGGAATAACAACATATTAAATAACTAACAATATTCCTAATTTTAAATATGTCCTGATATCTATTTATGCTTATGTCACTATAAAGATTAAACAACACTTTACATCGAGGCATGTAGCCAAAGTGCCACTTTATCCAAGGTGCTTTATGATTTTGCCTTGTGTGTTATCTAGTGAGACATTTTAACCCCATAGGATGTTGACCTGATTTCTAGTTTAAATTCACAAATATATCTTGAAGTTAAAATATATATTTGGTTATATTTGTAACTATCAAATAAGTGCCACTAGGTTGTTGGGAACCCTAAATTCAGGGTCCCAAATCTTACATCTTAAGCCACCTCATGTTCTAATAATTTGGATTTTGATAGTTTAACATTTTTTAAGTTTGAAAATGTCACCGAGAGGAAAATCAATGCTTTGAGAAGTCATACGATAAATTTTCTTTTGACATTTAAATTTTAAGGAATTTTTGGGCCCCTTTTTAACGTAAGTAATGGACCTATGCCAACTCAGTGAACACCTATGTGTGAGGCAATCATGGTGGATGATTGCTATTTTGTCATCTAGTGGCACCATCTGGCAAACAACTAAAAACTCCTTTTTGAATCAATCAACACTAGGAAGTAGGAACACATGATAGTGACTACTCATTAAATACAACATAGTGGAGATGATAGGATGTGTACCTCCAGTTCTAATTTAGTGATCGACATGCTCAGTTCCCATGATCCTTAGATGCCCTAAAGCTCTATAAAAGGAAGCCAAGTCTAGTTAGCAAGGAAAAGAGATGAACTGAAGTAGTGAAGCTCTATAAAATTAATTTATATGGTTTTCATTAGAGTTATAAGTAGTGAAAGATGCTTTTGATTCTCCCCTTTGTAGTGCCCAAGCTTACCTATAAGCCTCTTGAACTTTTACAGCTTATGTTGAGCTTATGCTCAGTTTCTATTTATTTATATAATGTATTATGTTGAGCTTAGTTATTGATGAAGCTTCATGCAATGTTTAATGGACTAAGTGCATGATTCTATAGAATGTATGGTGAGATCTTGCAATATTCTAATCCATCCTATGCATGGCATGCCTATATCAAATGATGAACCCCATGCCTGATATAGGAAAATATCTAAGTGTGGGTAAGACTCGATGCCTTGAAATGATACTTGTGACTAAGCACAAAACCATGCCTGAGTCCCTAAAATAGATATCCCTTATCCCCTCAAGCACCTAAATTCTATTAAGCCAAGGTCACCTAAAGGCTTGCACCCATGAATCCACAACTGTCATTACACTAAACAAGCCCTTAAAGAATATAGTTTCACCATGGCACAACTAGCCCAACACAAAACCTAGTCCCTTCTTTGATGTGCTTTAGTTGAGAAAATAAGTGTTATGCATTATGTAAAGTGATGCTAGTGTAGTCTACTATTAAATTGTAAGTTCTATAGGATTAATCAAGGCCTATGCCCCATTAGAACAAGCCTAAATCTGACCTAGATAGCTAGCTAAGTGCATGACTAGGTCTATGATCAAAATGCCTACTTTTCTACAATAGGAATATTTTTAGTCAGACCAACCATTGGGACCTAAGGGACCAATAATAATTTTAAAAAGATCACATTATTTTATCATTGGTGATTTAACCTTTTAGGGTTTCTACTATGAAAATCCTATGTTTAGATTAAAAGCCTGAGATGTATAAATCATTAAATAAATATGAAATAATTAAGTACTGATTTATTATAGCATTTAATTTCTTTTGACTCTCTAAAAATAACAATAAATTGGCTTAAATATATACTTATTTGAAAATTGACTATCGTGGATGATCTAGGTTCTAAAATTTGAGATCTAAGCATTTCCAAGTGTCATCAATAGGATTTTGGTGTTCATCTATTCATTGGATAATAACAAACAATATGGACAATATCACCATGTTTGTGTAGTGTCCTTAAAATAGTGGTAGTGTCCCCTTTATGGGACTATTATTATTTTTTGGGGGCACCTACACCTATGTTTTTAGGTCCTATTCTTGCATGCATGAAACTTGGAGTTCTGTGTTGTGCCTATAAAACTTGATTTAGTGTGAAAACCTAATCCTCCTTGCAAATATGGCATGATAAATAATTATTTGTTTGTTATTAGGATGGAATGGACATCCTGAACACCTCACTATGAAAATATTTTCCTACATACCAATACTCCAAAGAGGGATCAAGCATGATGTCATTTTCCCACCTAGTGTTTGATGTAAGTACAAGTGAATACTAGAATGAGAGTTGGCTTAGATGCGTTGAATGTGATTGATATTTGAAATGTTTAAAAACTATACTTAGGGATATTGTAGATGGTAGTATGTAGAAGTAGGGTAAAATAAGGATCAAATTCCTTAATTTTTCTCAACTTTGTCTTTAGTTTGAATAGCTTTTGCATATATTTTCCATCCCCTAAATAGAGGTGAATTATACTTATATTTATAGAGTTATATTGCTTTTTTGGATAAGAAAATATGCTTAGGTTGACCTTAATATGGGCACACATTTTAAAAAGTATCCTTTGGGAAGATCTAAGGCTAAGGAAAATAGCACCTATATGGGGACACTAGTGCCATGTGGTTGTAGTGTCCCAAATGTGACACTAATGTACACTTGGAAAACTATTAAGCAATTTGGATTGGGATCTAAGATGATAGTTTTGGGACTATGTTTTGAATAACTATAGGTGACTATGGTCTGCTCAATGACTAGAAAAGTAAGTTTAATGCTCAAGGATAGGTCTATGGCTAGCCTAGAGAAAGGTTAACTCAAATGACACTCTTAGCATCCAATTACTACTTTTAGGTGATTACATTTTCCCCCTTTTATGCTAGTAATGCAACAAAGTGAAATGACTAGTATAAAGGAAAAAAGAAGAGTACCTAGACTTACCTTAGAAGTGAAGCCTACATAGTTGAGTTTAAGTATATGAATATGGGTCTATGTATGTGGAACATAATCTAAAGCAATGTCCTACAATGAAACATGCAAAAATTAGTCCTTACTTAAGATATGTTCAAAAGTAAAAGACTATGTTATATAAATGTAATTGACTAAATTTGAGTAGAGAGAGAAGAAATGAACAAATACACCTCATTGGGTATGTAGACTAATGCATGAACCTGGTGACACCCTATATGTGTGAGGGTGAATAATGATCATATCATTGAATAGATTAGATTAAGCTGATGGCTTGTTCAATACTCATATGGGTAGCTCAAGAACTCAATCCAATTTTGACTCCATCATTGCCCACCCCTACTCGATGGATCTTAATCTATGTGAATAACTTGGATAAGACTATAAGTGTGTCTAACCCTCTCATATAGGTGGCACAAGAACTCAAGTAGGACATGAATCCAACATTGTACACCTATGTGAAGTAGATTCATATATAGCTAAACTACACAAAGTATTGAAAGTATCTAACTGAGTATAACCTAACTATGTATTCGGCTCCATAACCACTTAGGTATATTAGGCAGCTCTAGGCCACTCTAGAATGCCAACCACTTTAAATGGAGTAAGACATAAATATGGTGACAACATAGAATGTGATATCAAGTGTATACATTATAGAGAATGACATGGATTTTTCCATTATCTGATCAATTTGTGTATAATTGAGTATATAAAAACTATGTACTGCACACATGCCCCCAATCTGGTATCTGAGTATACTAAATCTGAATCAAGTATGTAATAGCTGAATTTGTGTAACTAATTTGAATATATGAGTGATCATGCGATGCATGATTCCCCCAAATCTAAGTATATAAGTTAAAATGAATGTATTTGAGCTAAATCTGAACATAACTATCAAATTTGTGACTGTATCTGTGCAAATCTATACTGTACCTAGTATACTAGTCTGAATGATCTAGATTGTCCTAAAGCTAGGGATATTGGACAATAACACACTGTAGTGGAAAGTAATGCCCTATGGTGCTAGTGTCCTAATTTGGGTGTTAATATCTACTTGGTTTGATATATATGTGATCTAAACTCACTGTTGAATCTCTATTTTATTTTGTGTCTATCTTGAGTCTAATTTCTAAGACTGAGCTTGTGTGCTTAAATTTATCTATGAAAAGTAATGTAGGAGATCGATATTTGTGAAAAAATCCTATGAATACCCCCTCTTTTGAGGGTAGTTATGAAATTTGTGTAAGCACTATTCTCTAAAGAAGTAGCTCTACAAAAAAAAATTAGTTAGAGCATGTGCATGATATTCTAATATAATGTACAAACATAAAATGTAAATGTAAATGTATCTGAGCATAGTAAGTAATGTAAGATGTATGTTGTAATATAGCATTTTATAAGGGTGTCAAGGTATATGTAATCAATGTATATAACATCAAAATATAAGCAACTACCTAGGGTTATGGGGTATGATATCCATCATGACACCCAAGTAGGAAGGGTAGATGCATGAGATCCCTCATGGCATCAAAATCTAGTGTGTGTAACAAGTAAATACAAGTGTCATGGTGCAAAAGCATACAAGGAATAAAAAATACAAACATATGAGGCATGCAAAAGGTAAGCCAAGGGGCCATAATATAAGGGACATGGGTACATGTCACTAAATCTAAGAATGAAGACATATAAGGACATGTTCAAATGTCCACATACACAAGTAACAAAAAAATTGGCGTAGAGCCACATAGAAGGACATGTTCAAATGCCCACATATATAAGAAGGAAAGCACACACAAGTGACATGAGCACATGTCCAAAACATATAAATAGAGAAGTGGTGTAGATCCAAATAATAATAACATATTTAAATGCCCTCAAAGATGGAAGAAGCATAGGAACACAATCAAGTCTAATCTAGGAACTAGAAATGAAAGCATGTATAATTATGTAGTAAAAATCTATGTAGATGCTAGGATGAATATATACTGAGTCTAACTAATAATAGTTGGCAAAAAATTTGAGTAATGAGGAGCAATGATCAATATCAAGATAAATTAATGTGCAAACTAGAATGTATAACTATAAAGATAAAATCTAATTATAGTAATTATGTATAAGATGCCCCCAAGTTGGTAGATGTATCAAATATATAAACCTAGATTGATGTAAATTCCCCTAATGGGTGGATGATAGTTGGTCTGAATTAGTGTAGTGGATCAGAGTCCTATTCGGAATCAACAAGTATTTGACAAGAACAACTGAAGCATATGTGTATGATAAAATTGACTATACTAAAATAACTCAAAATATGTAATATATGAAAAGTATTATAAATATAAACATAACAATTCATATAATTTGTAAATTTTGTAGTTTTGTAAGTAATATTTGACTGCTTTTATATTTTAACATGTTATATTATTTTTGTGCTTTTTGAGTATAAGCTATGTAAAAGAAAATGAAAACAAACTATATATAAGGAGTGAGAGATAGAAAGAAGTATGTACACGAGTAGGAACCATACTAACCAATGAGTCTCATGGGAGACTCACTATCACCATGGCCTATGTAGAATATGGGAATGATAATCTCTCATGTAGTGTGATTTCTATGTTGTAGTTGAATGTTGTTGCAATAGGAATATGAGTATTATTCATCATCAGAATCATAATAACCTAGAGTGTTAGAGGGAATTTCATCATACTATGGAGTTGAACTTTCTAAATTGTGATTTGGAAGATTGATTATGATTTTTCCCTTTGAAATTGTGCTTATTTTAGACATACTACGTTGTGGAGGCTCTTTTTATAGAAAGCCTTATTTGAGAATGCTTGTTGGATGAGCATGATTTTGGATTTGCAACTGAATCTCTTTTTATTTTTATAACATTTCCTATGTATCTAGATATTTTACCTTGATAAACTATATCTTTGACTGATGTGCCTTAGGATGTTCAATAAATCCCAAACCTTATTGGCTAATATTATCAACTGTTAGAGTAGGAGAAGTGATGCCTTGGGCCTATTTTACCAAACCTTGACCATGATAATCATACTATTATAGATACTTTTGACCAAACCCATACTATAATAGATGTTGATCCTCTTTTTGGAGAGGTATATGTGGTTGATTTATCTATGCTTGTTATATTGTTTCTTCTTGAGATTGTGCTTTTGGAACCTTTGGTTGTTCTGAGTTATGCTTTGGTAACCATTTTTGTATTGTTTATGAGTTTAACCCTTTTTGAATTGGTATATGTGCCATTGTATGTTATGTGGATGATGTATCACTATGAGAGTTAGATGTATCCATTATCTGTTGTGTTTTTTTTTTCAATGCTAAACATGAATCTGTGTGGTGCCAATGCATTATATGATATGCATAAAAATATATGGATCTCTTCATTGGTTGTAGAGGAGGTAGGTTGATCAACTTAGCTTTAATAATTTCCCTTAATATCTCACTTGAAATCTTGTTTGAACTTTGAATGATTTTTGAATCACTAGTTGTAGATGTATTTTGTTGTGATTTTGTGTTCTTATATATAACATTATTTACCAAAAATTGACTAGTTGAAGATGTATAAAAATGATTTACATTATTGTGCCTTGGAGGCCTTTTTCATGTAATTTTTTTCCAATGTTGTAATATTTTCATGTAATAATTTATTTTGATTTTATAAACCTGTAATTATCTTGTTCATACTGATAAATTGATCACATAGAGTCTCACAAGTGTAAACCCTAACTTTATATTTGAATATGTAGGCACACGCCCTATAGGGAAGAGGTGTGAATAGATTTAGTATGGGGATTAGTGACATTAGTATAAGCTGCTTCATCTCATGGAGAAATGATGGCATGGACCTAGTTAGAGGGAAGGTGTTATATACTTATGAATATGATATATTAATGTATATGGGTTGATGGAGATGCCAACATGCAACACACATCCCCCTTAGTTATATGGGTCCAATATATTAGGATAATTGAGTAACTTGTGGAATTAGTGCATTGGGTAATGGTTGGTCTACATTGGGATTCGAAGGTTACCCATCCACTGTTAGTTAGATAGAGGTATATATAAAAGAGATGATTATCATTATAAATAAAAGAAGTAAGCATTGTGTCTTCTATTATAAGAGGATATTTGAGGTTATCCCCTCAAAGAGACCTTGTGGAGTTATTCCTTCTTGAAGGACTATTATATGGTGTTACCCTAGCTTAAGGATGATTATTCTATTTCTATATATGCTGAGTATTTGGGCATCTTAGTCCACCAATATCTATCATTTTGTGTTGATCTACATTATAATTTGCATATTTCCAATTATTATAATTATGGATCATAACAAGTGGTATCAGAGCTTCAATTTAGGCAATTTGTGTATGGTAAAACCCTAGTTTTATGGAATCATCAATATCTTTCAATTGGTTGCAAATTTTTGCATAATTTTTTACTAGAAAATAATAATATTTTAAGGAAGTCACATTAAAATAATCAATACTTTATGATTAGTTTTGAGGGAGTTATTGATATTTTAGGTTTTATACTAGTTTTTTAATATAATCCTAAATATAAGGAATTGATCTTTGAAATTTTTACTAGTGCTATAAATACATGCAAGAGAAACATAGTCAAAATCTTAGTTTTTTTTGAATATTTTTGAGTGATTTATTGCAATTTTATGATTTTTCATATATTCACTTTGTAAGCCAAAATTTGTGGAATTTTTTCACAAAGTTTTCCCAAAGTTCCATAATCACAAGTGAAAGATAAAATCAAACTTTGGGACTATTTTGATCAGTTTTGATTGAGTTATTGACATTTTAGGGTATTTTATTAACCCTAGTTTTTTTTGTGGATCATGAAGTTGCAAGTATTTTCAGGGGAGGATGAAGAAGAGGAAGAAAAAAATGATGGTATTGAAGAAGATAATAGAGATGATGAAGAAGAAAAATAAATGGAAGAAAATAATGACAATGAGGAAGAAAATGCAAGTGATGATGATGAAGAAGAAATCGAGCATAATGATAATGAGGAGAGTATAGATGATGTAGAAGGAAAGGTAGAGGGTCTCAAAGAATAATAATAAGAATTAGATGACAAGGATTAAAATAATTGGGATCCAAATAAATCTGAGTCAGTTTTTTAATTTCATGGATGCATTTAAAATAAGAAAGTCGTTGTGTCCATAAACCCTATAAAAAAGTATAACTTCATCAACATGAATGTGGCCAAGCATCTACATGTTTAAGCAAAGATTATCAAGGAGGTTCAAGTTGTTAGGTTGTGGAGCTAAAATATTCACTGATGCAAACGTGGAGGTTGCTGAGTGTCACAGTAACAAATGTCGATCAGGCCAACCGACATCGGTCAGGAGTAGACTGGAAGTTGCCGACATCGGTCATGGATCGGCCGACGTCAGTCATCTTCAGATAGATAGAGACCAACATCGATCATCTATGCATACTGGTATAATTTTAGATAGACATTCAGTTTTCATGTTAAGACTAATTTCAGTCTTGAGTCTGCGTTTTTAATTATTGTAATTAGGAAGTCTAATTATTGTTTGGTTTGGGATCTATTTAAGAGACCCATGGGGCTGTATTGTAAGTGAAAGATCAAAAGGACTTGTCAAAGACAAGGACAAGGGTTCTTCCAAGTGTAAGATTAGTTGATCTGCAGGTGTGCAAGATCAAGGAGATCTAAATGGTAAGTAAGGTTAGTTGATTTATAGGTGTATGTGTGCAAGGTCAAAGGAGATCTGTAGGGTAACAAGATCAAGGAGATCTGCAACACAACAAGGAGCAAGATTAGGGAGATCTACTTGGAATACTTTGAGTACTTGGTGGACTAGAAGTAGACAACAATGGTTGAGTTGATTGTCACTTACTGGTGGAAACAATAACTCAGTTATTGAGTTGATTGTGTTTGTAATTGAGAGAGAAAGAGAACTCTTGAGGGAGAATTACTGTACGCCCAAGAGGTGTGGGAAGAGTGAGATTTCTTCATTGTATTTCCTTCTAGAGAGTGTTAATACAAGTTTGTATTGTCTCTCATATTCTGTGCTATTTTTGAATTCGAGTTACTTATTACTTCTAGTTTAATTCCTTGTTTAGTTGCTTATATAAAGGTAATCAATTGTACTCTTAAGGAGTAGGATCCTAACAAGTGGTATTAGAGCTGTGTGTTCTAGATTCTGATAGCTAGTATCAGAGCTGTGTGTTCAAGATCCTAACAAGTGGTATCAGAGCCTGGTTGAAGCTTCATCAGAGCCTGGTTCAGAGTAGGTTAGTGTTTGTTGATTACAGGTCACTCTCAGGGTTTTTTGATTGAGTGGGAGTAAAGCAATGGCAGAAGAAAGTACTCTAAGAATGGAGAAATTCAATGGCAAGAATTATCAATTATTGAATTATGGAAAGAAAGGGTAGGTAAAGAAAGATTGTTGGTTGGTAGAAGATCAGCATGAAGGAAATAAAGAAGCAAATGATGTAGGTATTGTTGCACAGAGTGATCTTATATGTTCCTTGGATAAAGTAGAATCTTGGGTTTTAGATTCTGTTGCCTCTTTCCATGCAACCCCAAATAGAGTATTTTTCCATGATTATGTCCATGGAGACTTTGGAAAGATTTATTTAGGGGTTGGTGAGCCTTGTCAAATTATTGGCAAAGGGGAAGTGCAGCTGAAATTGTAGACGAGCAACACATGAGTGTTGAAGGATGCCATGCATGTCCCAATCTTGAAGCGAAATTTGATTTTTGTAGGAAAGTTGGGTGATGAGGGTTGCACAGTAACTCTCACAGTGGAATCTTGGAAAGTTTCCAAGGGTGATTTTGTATTAGTATGTGGTAAGAAAGTAGGTACACTTTATCTATCTACTTGTATTACTGATTCTCCTTCTATTTTATCTACTTTAGATGTAGATGCAAAGATGTGGCTCTATAGGCTTGGTCACATGAGTGAGAAGGGAATGGATGTTCTTAATTCAAATGGTAAGAGTTTAGATTTGAAAAGCATAGATCGAGATTTCTGTAAGCAACAAAAGAAAGTGAGGTTTCTTGATACAGATGCTACAAGAAAGGATCATGTTTATTGTATAAAGAGGAAATTTGATGTTTTTAACAAAGTTAAGAACTGGAAAGCCTTGGTTTTCAAGGAGAAGATGATGGAGAAAGATCAGCTCAAGAGGCTGAATAATTTTGAGTAGGGCAGTGTTGATTTGGACAAGTTTATGCTGCAAAATGAGCTCATAGGTAAAAATCATCACTCACAAGAAAACATAGGTACCGATGTCAATCAAGTGAGAACCGACATCGATCAAGTAGGAACCGATGTCGGTCATGTGCAAACTAAAGTTGGTGATGTTGGGTAGGTGGACACTGATGTCGGTCAGAGAACTGACATCAATGATTAGGTGGAATCGACATCAGTCAGGTGCAGACTGAGGTTGGCCAGAGGTGACTGAGATTGGTCACTGTTAAAATGGATTTTGGGCAAACAATAAGCTGTCAAGGAGTCTCAAACACCCATGTGGAGGATTGAAGGGGTAAGTAAGCCTCAAATTCATTATTCCCCTTATTTATACTACTTGTTGCTCACTGATGGTCAAGAACCAAGAAGTTTTAAAGAGGTAATGCAGGTAAAATCTAGGAAATAGTGGGAGCATGGCATGAATTCTTTAGAAGAGAACCAAACGTGGGATTTGGTAGAGTTTCTAGCCAGGATGGAAGCACTAAAAAATGAATGGATTCCTAGGTTAAAGAAAGGAGAGAATGGATAGGTGAGATAGTAGGCCAGGTTATATGGTCTTGAGCAGGCTCTAGGATAGTGGTATAGGTTTGACAGGTGTATGACAAAGCATGGCTTTAGTCAATGTCAATGTAATCACTATGTTTATTTTACTAGGTTGGATAATGGTCGCGATATTATCTTGTTATTGTATGTAGTGTATATGCTTGTTACAGGGTCACACATGTAGGGATTTGCTGAGCTAAAGGTAAAAGTAGCTCAGAGGTGTGCCAGGAAGGATTTAAGAGGAGCAAAGAAAATCCTTGGCATGAGTATTTCTAGAGACAGAGAAAGTCATAAGCTGATTTTGTCTCCAGAGGATTATGTGAATAAGGTAGTGGAGAGGTTCAATATGCAGGATGTAGAATCGGTTAGCACACCTATGGTTGGACAGTTCATAGAATAGTGTCCTAAATCACATGATGAGGTTGAGTACATGAGTACTAGACCTGATATTACCCAAGTAGTGGGAGTTGTCAGCAAGTTAATGGCCAATCTAGGAAAGGAGCATTGGAAAGTAGTTCAGTGGATTCTCAGATATCTAAGAGGGACTAGCAGTAGGTATTTATGCTATGCAGGGTCAAGCACTTCTCTACATGGGTATGTAGATTTGGATATGGCAAGTGACTTGGATGACAGGAGAAGCACCACAGGATATGTGTTCACTGTTGGTGGTATGGTGGTTACCTAGATTTTAGAGATGCAGAAGGTTGTTGTAGTCACAGAGGCTAGTAAGGATAAGAACCCTGCAAAAATGTTAACAAAGCTAGGAATAAAGGAGAAGTTGAATCTTCATTCAACTTCTGTTGGTCTTCAAGATTTAACTTGAAGAGGGATACAAGCCAAGAAATAAAATTAGATGATGTATAGGTACAGGTACAGGTGTAGCTATTTATCTCCAAGTGGGAGATTATTAGGTTGTGGAGCTAAAAGCTTCACTAATGCAAATGTGGAGGTTGCTAAGTGTCACAGTAACTGACGTTGGTCAGGCCAACCGACATCAATTAGGAGTAGATCGAAAGCTAAAGACATCAGTCATAGATCGGCCGACATCAGTCATCTCTAAATAGATAGAGACTGATGTCGGTCATCTGTGCGTACTGGTCTAATTTTAGATGAACAGTCAGTTTGCATGTAAAGACTAATTTTAGTCTTGAGTCTATGTTTCTAATTATTGTAATTAGGAAGTCTAATTATTTTTTGGTTTGGGATCTATTTAAGAGACCCATGGGGCTGTATTGTAAGTGAAGGATCAAAAGGATTTATCAAGGACAAGGGTTCTTCTAAGTGTAAGATCAGTTGATCTGTAGGTGTGCAAGATTAGGGAGATCTACATGGTAAGTAAGGTTAGTTGATATGTAGGTGTGTGTGTGCAAGGTCAAAGGAGATCTATGGGGTAGCAAGATCAAGGAGATCTGCAACACAACAAGGAACAAGATCAGGGAGATCTACTTGGAGTACTTTGAGTACTTGGTGGACTGGAAGTAGGCAATAATGGTTGAGTTGATTGTCACTTACTGGTGGAAACAACAACTCAGTTATTGATTTGATTGTGTTTGTAATTGAAAGAGAGAGAACTCTTGAGGGAGAATTACTGTACGCCCAAGAGGTGTGGGAAGAGTGAGATTTCTTCATTGTATTTCCTTTTGGAAGAGTGTTAATACAAGTTTGTATTGTCTCTCATATTCTATGCTGTTTCTAAATTCTAGTTACTTATTACTTCTGGTTTAATTCCATGTTTAGTTGCTTATACAAAGGTAATCAATTTTACTCTTAAGGAGTAGGATCCTAACAAGTGGTATCAGAGCTGTGTGTTCTAGATTCCTGATAGCTGGTATCAGAGATGTGTGTTCAAGATCCTGACACAAGTAGATGGTAAGAATATTTTAGTGTTTGAATATTTGAAGATCATTATAAAAAGATATGTTTTGCATTCATATTTTTATGCTTTGAATATGGATGATGTGGATATGGTTCTTGGATATCCATGGTTAAAGAATTTGGGAACAATCAATATTAATATTCAAAAGAAGTTCATGAAGTTTTGGTTAGGAAAAAGGTCACTTTACAGGATATCATAGTTGGAAAGGCACAAAGAATAATCAAGGTAGATCATGAAGATGAGATTAAATTAGGTGAAGAAGAGAATGTGAAAGATTTAGATGAAGAAATAATACAAGCAAAGAAAAACACTTCATCTACTCAAGAGACAAAAGAACCAATAAAGAAAAAGGTGGAAGAGGTAGAAGAAAAGGTCGATAAGGTTAAAGTATAAAAAAAAGTTGAGGTATATATACACCCACATCATCATGAGAGAAAAAAATCATGGATCCATGTGAGGGATTGTCATAATAATAGGCATTTTGTCTATATAGGAAATCAAAGTTCTAATAAATAAGGCTATGCAAAGAAGCCAAGCCAAAACTACTATGGATAGATATGGAATTAGAGTAGCACAACATAATATGGTAAATGGAATCAAAGGAGAAATAATTATTCATGGACACCAAGGTGATATAGTTATGATCATGAATGGAATCAAAGTAGCACAGTGGGATATGGTACATGGAATCAAAGGAGGAATAATTATTCATGGACACTAAGGTAGTATAGTTATGATCACGAATGGAATTAGAGTAGCACATTGGAATTTGGAAACAAGTTTGGAAAGCTATCACCTACTAGGATCACATACGGGTGGTTGGATGATCTAGCTTGGAGACAAGTGTGGAATGATGTGAGTCACACTTATTACATGTTTTCTTCCTATGTTTCAAGGATAAAACATGTCAAGAAGGTAAAGAATGATAAGTACCTAGGAATATGATATATTAATGTATCTAGGTTGATGGAGATGTTGACATGTGGCACACACCCCCTTAGTTAGCTATATGGGTCCAATATATTAGGATAATTGAGTAACTTATAAAATTAATGCATTGGGTAATGGTTAGCCTACAATGGGATTAGGAGGTTACCCATCCATTATTAGGAGGTTACCCATACTTTGGGATTATAAGGTTACCCATACATTGGGATTAGGAGGTTACCCATCCATTTATTTCTATCTTTATGATTAGGATGGGGATCTTTGTATATAATAAGATGGACATTAGCTTGATTGAAAGAATGATTTTTGTTTTGTGTTTTGTGAGCTTTAAAGGATATGTCATATGATTGTTATAATTTATGAATGAGTGATTCATGATCAAAGTTTGGGCCAAGATTAAAATCCATAACTAGATTACGCAATTGTCTACAAGTCTCATGAGAGTGGGCCTAACTTGTATGAAACCAACAAAATTTGTTTAGATCATTACATGATTTCATAAGATGAGTTGGGTTAAGATATCATGGTATAGGCCTTGGAAAATACTTTTGAAGCTCAACTAAGGATAATGGGTTGTGGAGATTAATTTTTTTTATTGAGAAAATCTAGGATTAAGAGTGTTGTTTGGAGGGAGATCATGCTCCATAGCATTTTTGGGAGTGATGGATTGAATGTTGTGAATCATGTCATAAGTATTGGTGATACCATCATTAGTATAATGATGATTTTTTTAATGAGTATATGAGTGACAATGAGAGATTGAGATGGTTCAAATTGGTGTATGAGAAAATTTTGGTGCTTAGCTTGGTCAAGGGCTTCTTCTAAAGTTTTTGGAGAGAGAGTCCTAACTTGATATTACAACTTGGGGTAGAGAGTATTAGTGAATAGATGAAAGAGATTATCTTCTACCATGTTATGATCACATTTATTAGACAATTTATTCCATAATTTGATGAAACCTTATGCCATTTCAGTTTTAAGTTGCTTATAATTTATGAAGTGAGCTCAGGTATTCTCAAAGATATCACTAGTTTGAAACTCTTGTACTAGGGAGTTAACCAAATATTCCAAACTAATGATAAAATGGGTTTTAAGTTGATTATACCAATCAAAATCATCTCTTGAGAGTGTTTTAGCTAATAGCTTGGTAGCAACAAAGGTACTAAGTTTGACCCAATATTTATAGATAATACCAAATGTTTTTAAAAGCAATGTGGGATTAGTAGACCTATTATAATTGATAATAGGTATGATACATACTATGTTAATAGTGTCAAATTGAGGTACACGAGGTTAATTTTGGAGTTGTTTGATTGTTTTATTAATGAGTGGTGGTTGAGGAATGAGGTTATCATGGGAATCCCTCAGGGGGGCAGGGGCATTTGGATTTTGTGCTCCCCATAAAACCTATTGGGGTTGATTTTGAAGGTGAATGAGATGATTTTGCATATACATCATTTGATTTGCATTATTGATTTGAAAATTATTCATTTGATTGAGTGTCTACAATAAAATTTGATGAGTTGGGGTAGTATTTTGACTAGTGTGAAAAACATGCAAAGTATTGGTATTGGTATTAGTGGCTTGGTGTTGAGTTGTGGAGCTAAAAGCTTCAACTCTTTGCAAACTGAAGGAACAAGAAGGTTGTTGAGATCTAGGATCACTGGCATCGGTAGTAGGACCGACGTTGGTCGTGACCAGTGCAGAAGGCCACTGGCTACGGCAGGGAGTAGGCCGATGTCGGCAGAACCAGACTAGCAGGGATCGGCGTCGGTCACCTGTGTGTTCTAGAACTGCTCGTTACACAGACAGTTAGTTAAGTGAACGAAGTGTTTGCATGTAAAGGCCAGTTAGAGTCTTGGCTATGAGGATAATTGTCTAAATTAAGAGTCTAAGTTATTGTTTGAGTTAGGGATCTATTTATAGACCCATTGGCATGTATTGTATATGCATGAGATAGAAAGGAAGGCAAGTAAGTTGCTTCCATTGTAAGATCATTGAGTTGCAGGTTGTTGCAAGCTCATAGGAGATCTACATGTGTGAGTATGGTCTGTTGAATTGCAGGTTGCAGGTTCATGGGAGATCAACTTGAAGTACTTTTGAGTGCTTGGTGAACTGGCAGGGTTATTATTGACTAGTTGGAGAGGTGAACACCAATTCTGTTTGTGAGTTGGTTGTTGGGACCATTTTTGTGTAGGAGAGTGTTGTGTGAGAAGAATTACTGTACACTTGAGGTGTGGCAAACCTCTGTAAGGTGAAAGAGTGTGGCGGCTCTTTGTTGTATTCTTTTCTGTAAAGTGTTAATACAAGATAGTGTATTGTCTCTCATATTCTGTGCTATTGGTGAATTCTAGCTACTTGTGTTTTTGGTTATTTTTGCATTTATAATTGCTTATATTTGGTAATCATACTGTGCTCTTTCTAAGGAACAAGATCCTAACAAAGTGGGATCAGAACAGGTGTTGTTCTTGTGATCCCCCAACAAAGTGGTATCTGAACATGTTTGTTGTTCTAGGTGCCTGACAAGTGGTATCAGAGCTATTGGTTGGGATACTAACAGATTGTATTAGATCTAGTTAGTGTGTTTTGATTACAGGTACTCATAGGGTTTCTATTTGAGTGGGAGTTGAGCAATGGCAGAAGACAGTAAGCTACAGATGGAAAAGTTTAATGGCAAGAACTACCAATTGTGGAGGATGCAGATTGAGGATTATCTGTATCAAAAAGATTTGTACCTACCATTGGGAGGGGTTAACTGCAAACCCTCAGATATGAAAGATGAAAAATGGGAGGTTCTTGATCGGAAGGCTCTGGGATCTATTAGATTGAGTCTTGCATCTTCTGTGATTTCCAGCTTATCACAATGTAAGACAATGATGGAGTTGATGGAATCTTTGGCAAATTTATATGAAAAACCCTCAGCTTCTAATAAGGTATTTCTTATGAAGCGTTTATTTAATTTGCAAATGTTAGAAGGTGGATCTGTTCATAGCCATCTTAGTGATTTCCATGGTTTAGTAAACCAGCTGAGTTCAGTGAATATTGTATTTGATGATGAAATTAGAGCTCTCTTAATCTTGTGTTCATTACCTGAAAGTTGGGAAGGTTTGGTAATGGCAGTTTCTAACACTGTGTCTCCTTCAAAAGTCTTAAAAGTGGATGATGTTGTGAGTGTGATCTTGAATGAAGAGATACGCAGGAATAACACAGGTGAATCATCAGGAAATGCTTTGAGTGTTGAAGGCAGAGGAAGGCAAAGAGAAAAGATAGAGCATGGGAGATCAAGGTCCAAGATAGGCAGAAGATCCAAGTCCAAGTATGGCAGAATAACCTGCTGGAAGTGTGGAAAGCAAGGGCACTTAAAGAGAGATTGTAGATCAGGTAAAAATCAGCATGAAGGACATGAAGAAGAAGCAGATGTTGCAGATTATGCTGCACGAGATGCTCTGGTATGTTCTTTGGATAAAGTAGAATCTTGGGTTTTAGATTCTGGTGCCTCTTTTCATGCATCCCCACATAGGGAATTTTTTCATGAGTATGTCCAGGGAGATTTTGGAGAAATTTATGTAGGGGATGGTAAGCCTTGTCAGATTGTTGGCAAAGGGAAAGTGAAGCTGAAACTGCAGACAGGTAACACATGGGTGTTAAAAGAAGTCATGCATGTCCCAGTTCTAGAGCGGAATTTAATTTCTATTAGAAGTTTGGGTGATGAGGGTTGCACATTAACTCTCACAGTAGACTCTTGGAAGGTTACCAAGGGTACACTTGTTGTAGCTAGAGGTAAGAAAGTAGGTACGCTTTATCTATCTACTTGTACTACTGATTCTCTTTCTGGGTTATCTACTTCAGCTGTAGATTTAGAGATGTGGCTTGATAGGCTTGGTCACATAGATAAGAAGGAGATGCTTGTTCTTGAGTCAAAGGATATGCTTTCAGATTTGGAAGGTATGGATCGTGGTTTCTGTATGCAGAAGAAGGTAACGTTTCTTAAGGAATTCGATGTTAGTGATAAGAACAGGAAAGCCTTGGTTTTCAAGGAGAAGGTGACGGATAGAGTTCAACACAAGATGCAAAAGAATTCTGAGTAGAGCAAGGGTGATTTGGATAAGGATTTGATCTAAAAAGAGCTCGCAGGAAAAAATTAGGTCTCACAAGAAAAACACAGAGACCGACGTCGGCAGGAAAACTGGCATCGACGTCCAGACAGGGACCAATGTCAGCTATGTGCAGACTGACGTCGGTGACTCAGGGCAGATAATGACCAGTGTCGGCTAGGGGAAACCAACGTCGGCAAGGTGGCAGTCGCAGGGAGCCGACATCGATTGGTTGTAGACTGAGACGTGACCGGCATCGGTTATTGAGACAAATTTTGGGTGGATAACAGGCTGTCAAGGTGTCTCAAGCGCCCATATGGAGGACTGAAGGTGTAAGTAAGTTCTTAAATTTGTCATTTCCCTTCTTTACACTACTTGTTACTCACTTATGGCATAAGACCAGGAACTTATTGAAGAAGCAGAATAGGTAGATCTAGGAAACAGTGGGAGCTAGGCATAGATGAGGATGTGATTCCTTGGAGGAGTATCAAAAAGGTGTTTTGGGTAGAGTGGCCAGCTAAAATCAAGCACTGAGAGATGAATGGATGTTGAGGATAAAGAAGAGCGGAAATGGATACATGAGATGGAAGATCAGGGTATATGGTCTTGTATTAGCTGCAAGGTAATGGAGGTTTGATCATTATGTTTCTCTTTACCAGGTTGGATAATATTAGCTACATTATCCTATTTTTATATGATGTGCTTGTTGCAGGGTTACATATATAGGGTATTGCTGAACTAAAGGTAAAGCTAGTTCAGGTGTGTGTCATAGAGAATCTGGGAGCAGCAAGATTCTTTGGCATGAGTGTGTTCTAGAGACATGGTAGGTCATGTGTTGACTTTATTTCAGGATGATTGTGTGAAATCGGTTAGCACGCCAATGGTTGGACAGTTCTATGAACAGGTGTCTTGATTCACATAATGAGGTTGAGTGCATGGTATGTACTAAACCTGAGTTTTTCCAAGTAGTGGGAGTTGTCACAAGTTGGAGCCAATCTGGGAGAGAACCATTGGAGGATAGTTCAGTGGATTCTTATAGGGACTAGCAGCAGGTGCACATGCTATGCAGGTTTAGGTTATTTTCTACATGGTTTGTAGATGTGGATGTGGCAGGTGATTTAGATGACAGGTTTTGCACTATAGGTTTGTGGTGGTTGGTCTTCAAGAGTGATCTTGAGGAGGGATACAAAGCCAAGGGAACAAACTAGACTAAGTACAGGTACAAGTACAGGTTGCAGTTGTTTATCTCCAAGTGGGAGATTGTTAAGTTGTGGAGCTAAAAGCTTCAACTCTTTACAAACTGAAGGAACAAGAAGGTTGCTAAGATCTAGGAGCACCGGCGTCGGTAGCAGGACCGACATCGGTCGTGACCAGTGCAGAAGGCCACCGGCGACGGTAGGGAGTTGGCCGACGTCGGCAGAACCAGACTAGCAGGGACCGGCATTGGTCACTTGTGTGTTCCAGAACTGCTTGTTACACAAATAGTTAGTTAAGTGAATGAAGTGTTTGCATGTAAAGGCCAGTTAGATTCTTTGGCTACGAGGATAATTGTATAAATTAAGAGTCTAAGTTATTGTTTGAGCTAGGGATCTATTTATAGACCCATTGGCATGTATTGTATATGCATGAGATAGAAAGGAAGGCAAGTAAGTTGCTTCCATTGTAAGATCATTGAGTTGCAAGTTGTTGCAAGCTCATAGGAGATCTACATGTGTGAGTATGGTCTGTTGAATTGCAGGTTGCAGGTTCATGGGAGATCAACTTGAAGTACTTTTGAATGCTTGGTGAACTGGCAGGGTTATTACTGACTAGTTGGAGAGGTGAACACCAATTCTGTTTGTGAGTTGGTTGTTGGGACCATTTTTGTGTAGGAGAGTGTTGTGTGAGAAGAATTACTGTACACTTGAGGTGTGGCAAACCTCTGTAAGGTGAAAGAGTGTGGCGGCTCTTTGTTGTAATCTTTTCTGTAAAGTGTTAATACAAGATAGTGTATTATCTCTCATATTTTGTGCTATTGGTGAATTCTAGCTACTTGTGTTTTTGGTTATTTCCGCATTTATAATTGCTTATATTTGGTAATCATACTATGCTCTTTCTAAGGAGCAAGATCCTAACAAAGTGGGATCAGAACAGGTGTTGTTCTTGTGATCCCCCAACAAAGTGGTATTTGAACATGTTTGTTGTTCTAGGTGCCTGACACTTGGGTTGCACTATGAGTAGTAGCATGCATGGCACTAGTGGTGTGAAAAGTATTGGTAGAAAAGGAATAACTAGTAGCATGATTAGAAATTGTAGAAAAAGATGCACTAGTGGAATGATTAGCATTGGAATAAAAATAAGCACTAGTAACATGATTAACAATGATACCAAAGGATGCACTAGTGACATGATTAAGGAGGGTCTTTGGAAGAGGCCCAATAGAGGTTGAACCTACCATGTTAGTAGAGATAATTAGCATGGAGGTTGAATAAGTCATAGAAGAAGATGTCATGGTGTGGGAAGGAGTCAAAATAGAAGGGAAAGGTTGAGAGGTAAAGAAAGTGTCATCCCCAAATACATGAGAGAAGTTAGGTTAAGGGGAAAGAGGTTCTTCTACTTGAGCACCTATCATCATATTATAGATGATTGAAGGGTCCTTTCCTCTATGTTGAGGAAATTCATTAGTAAAGAAAATAATTTCACGTGTGTACTCTAATTCACACTCATCTTCTAAGGAGAATAAAGGATTATAGACTAAGGATTAATGAGGAAGAGTCCCATAGTTGGTAGTATGAGTGGAAACATGCACATTAATTTTGTTTAAAGTGGAAGACACAAGCTATTTTTAAGGAAACCTATTAGGATTGGTAAAGCTCATCATGTTTTTTGGATTCAACTTTGTATTATCCTCAAAAAATAAATTCATGATGAGAAAAAGAGGATAAAGAGGCGATAAAAATAAAAATCAAGAAACATGAGACATAATCAAATTGGTCGACTATGTTTTGTAAACCAAGGAATGGAACAAAGAAAAAGAGGATAATCATACAGGTCAATTTTATAATGTTGAATAAGGAACATGCCAAGAAATAAGAAGACATATATGAATAAATTGACTATGTACTATTGAATAAGGAACAAGTAAAGGAATAAGAAGATATAGATGGATAGATAAATTATATACTACTTAGATAGGGGCTAAACATAAAGATTAAGAGACATAGTCAGACAGGTCAACTATGTATTATAGGCATACATTTTGAATAGTATGTAGGAGACTATGCCGATAGGGATGACAATGTTATGAACACAGAGAAAGGTTTTGAAATATAATATATAAGCAAATGAAAGTAAACACATTAGTAATTGGATCAATGTAATTTATTCAATTGAAACACACAACACAAACCTTGAACTAACATTGGCTAATGCAAGTTTTGTAGTACAACATACAATGATAAAAGATCAAACAAATTGATAGTAAATGCTAACTAAGTAATCATTATTAAGTGATATTAAGTTATAATGAAGTTTAAATTTAATGTGATTGAGAAGTTGGCTATAATGAGGAACTAAAAAGCAATCTAAGGTTGGTTTTAGGAAGTTTAGGCTAAAATGGATCTTTATTGGTGATGGTACTAGCTTGGTATTGGGGCGTAACCCCCCAATTCATAATACTATAGTGATAAGGGTGTTGGGAGATTTTCCAATATATACCATAAGCACATGTTTATACTTGTCTAGAAAAGCAAGTCAACTTCCCCCTTGGTGATGAAATCCACGTAGGTAGACCTTGGAAAGATAAATGTTTATTGTTTTTTGTGTTTAAAGTGATTTGAATGTGTGTGCAAAAAAGAAAAATAGTGTGACTAAAATGATAATTTAAAAAACCACCTAATTAATCTATATTTGTTACTCTAAGCATGCAAGAAACTAAAATGAAAGGTGAATTAATTACTAAGAAAAAGAGGTTAATTTATTGATTTTGAAAAGTACAAAATTAGTTCAGGTGATACCATATGCAAACAATGTAAAATAGATTTGATTAGGTTGCTACTATTATACAAAATCAAGATCTGAAAGAACATAATTGAATAGGTTGACTATGTCTTCTAGATAAAAAAATAGGCTACAAAATTGTGTCAACATAATTGACCCAATTGGATGTAGGGATACAATTTTACATAATACAAACTTGTAAAAAATAGTAATGAAAAGGAAAAAATAAAATGATAGAGTAATAATTAACCTTGGTGGGTTTGAATATGTCTAGACTATAATTTTTTTTGTTGTGATGCTCAAAAGTTGATTAAAAAATTTTGCTAACAGAGTCGACTGGTTCAATGGAGTTTGCAAAACCTGTGTGCTAAAAAAGTAGCTGTGAATAAAGTCTATTGGCTTGAATATATTTATAGACCTATATTCTAAAAGATGAGAAGTTATGAGCATAGTTGATAGGATCAATTATGTTTGCATACCTGCATGCTAAAAGATGATGATTGTGAATAGAGTTGATTGGTTTGACTATGTATGCAAATATAGAATTAAAAAATAAGACTATGACAAACTGATCAATCTAGTCACTTGTATTTAGAGAAGTCTTGCATAGATAGAAAAAAGTTATTTTGGAGTGATTATGTGTTAAACCTACACATATATTGTTAGAACTATACTGATAGGTTTGATACAATACCACAAAAATAGAAAAAATAATATAATGATAAAATTAAAGTGTGAAAAAAAACCTATAAGGGTTTGATTTATGTTGGGTTTACCAGAATGTATACAAAGGAAAATTCAACTAATTTATTAATCAATCCTATCTTAGAGAAGATAATTCTTACTTACACTTCTGATTGTTGATACATTAGATATTTAGGGTCCTGACCAAGATGGAACTGCTACACCTAACCAAGGGATATCTTACGACAATAACATCACTAGAGAGGGTTTCAAAGCATGTAATCAAGAAATACTATGCAATAACCCTATCTAGGTCCTATGTTTTCATATTCACAAAGAAAATGACAAGTAAAATCTAATTTAGTGCTCACCAAAGCTTATGGCATAAAGTGGGGGTAATAAACATAAAGAGTAAACATTTATATGAGAATCCTAATTAATAAATGTATACGTAAAACCCTAATGCATGGGAGAGAAGTACAAATACAATTATATTTACTCCTAAAAAGGAGGAACAAAGTTAGGAATACTCATAATTTAATACAAACCCACCGAGCTTCAATCTCTCCCTTGTCTAAGGTGCTTCAGAAAAGGTTATTGTAGTATGTAAATATGACAAGGATGAATTAGATCTAGGTTACAAAATTTCTCTATACATCTAAAATACTTCTCCACAAGACAACATATGTATCTCCAAAGAAAGTATTGAAACCCTAAGCTATGATCCTTAAGTAGAATGGTGGATAAACAGATATGTAATATATTCTTCTGTTTCTTCTCTTCTCTCTAAATGATGGAAGTAGATGTGTTCATATAGTTGAACCTAACCCTAAACATTTTAAAAATTTTAGGTAACAGGGTCAACCCAATCGACTCTTTATCATTATTTTCTAAAAACAAGTTAAGTCTTAGTTTAGATTATCCAGAGCTAACCTAGACCCATAAGGTTCTTTTAACAATTTGAATATAGGGTTGATGGGGATAAAAATGTAATGTAAATGATAAAAAAATGATGTTAGGATTAGGAAGGGGATAAGTAAGGTGGTAAATTATTAGAGGAGTTTGCAAGAGAGGAGATAAGGCTTAGGGAAGTATTTGGGAGAAGGTTGTGTAGATATCAAGTGGTAGTATAGGAAATAATAGTCCATGAAATACCAATGGTCTGAACACCCATTTCTTGGTGCACCTTTTAAGGCATACACTCAAAGAGATTGAGACTCAATAGGTTTATTTAAGATAAAAAGTATCAATAATTACCAAAGTTTTAAAGTATTATGTGTATAAAACCCCCACTATAATCTAAAATTGAGAACTAGTGTAAGTGTGGAGAACATGTTTTCATAACAAGCCCCCATTGTATATCTGAAACTGATAACCGATATGAGTGTGGAGAACATGTTTTCAAAAACAATTTCCATTGCAATCTGTAGATGAAATTTTGAGAAAATGGATTAAACTACTTAAATATACAATTTACACCCAAAATGTCAAACTAAATAATAGAAGATATTATGGAAGCAAATTAGAAAAGATGAAGAATATCTTACCAATTCCTTGCTTTAGCTAGTCTCCCTCCAAGATCTTAAAACTAGTTTAGCTTATGGATTGTAAGGATTAGAATCAAAATTTTGACATAATGATGGATTGATTCATGGATTTGCTATATTTTTTCAATACAAGATTGGATTTGTTTATATATAAGAGAGAGGGAGAATCAATGACTAGATTTCAAAGTTGGGTTGTTGGGATCTATGGTGGAGGATTATACAAGGAATTAAATTTTTTTTGGAGGATTCTAGTGGAGATAATTTTCTAGAGGTATAAACCTCTCTAATCTCTTTAGGAGGTTTAATCATGACTATATATGGATTAGATAGGTGATTAGGGGATTCTATAGAATTTAGGGGTGTAGGCTTGTAGGAAAACCTAGGAGTAGGCTTAGTAGGTGGGTAGGTGGGCCATGGGAATTTTAAATTCCCAAACAATGAATAAGTGAGATTAGGATGGGATAAAACATGATTTAGAAGGATTAATTGATTGGTGGGGTAGAAATAAGGTTAGTGAATGAATAAGTGATGAGGGGAATATTAGATAATTGACTAGAAGGGGTGATTTTAGGATGAGATAAATACTATTAGAGGGAGTGGGTGGAATTATTGTCAACTAATAAGAATATTAGTGATGTTAAATTAAATGATTAAATTTAGGTACATACATTTTGCCCCTGTTTGAAAGAGTATTAGGAGTGGATGAAGTAGAAGGAGTAATGGTCTTTCAAATAAAAACCATTTTAGGAATGAATGTTAGTAGATATGATGTTAGGGTATATAATGCCCCATTAAGGGGATATATAGGGAATAATGAGATGGATGGACACTAGAAAGAAGAAATGAGGGGCGAGATGTGATGAATAGACAAGAAGATGGGATGCGAAATGTAGGATAGATGATGAAGAAAATGACTTCAACATGAGCAATGAGATATTAATAAATTATATCCCTGGAAAAAACAAATGCATAGAGAGTAGAGATAATGATAATTTTGAGATAAAAGGCCATAAGCTTTCAACATATCCCAAGAAA
Organism: Torreya grandis; assembly: GCA_037957365.1. Lineage (NCBI taxonomy): Eukaryota > Viridiplantae > Streptophyta > Pinopsida > Cupressales > Taxaceae > Torreya > Torreya grandis. The sequence goes on from JARHVA010000022.1 coordinate 4,529,444, forward strand.
GGAATCATGTTAGGGAGAGCTGTTGGCTAGGATAAGACAAGGATTTGATAAGATGAATGATGAGTGTATCTCAATGTTGAAGTTGAGTGATATGATGAATGTGATGACAGAGAAGAAATGATATGTGTTGACCATTTTTGGTCCAATAGGCCAAAATCGGTCCCCTTCTTTCCCTGCTATTTTGAGCCAATTCATTTTTTGATTTTGCACAAGTCTGGAAGTTTCTACAGACTCTGTAGGAAGTTTCTATGGACTTTACAAGAAATTTCTATGGACTCTACATGAATTTTCTATGGACTCTACAGGCTTGATTTCTACGGACTCTACAGGTAGTTTTTTTAGCAGATGAAGAACCAATTCAAAGAGTGTAAGGTTTTATAAAGTTTATTCGACTCTTGTCAAAATAAAATCACTTGGTTCATCACTTTGGTTCATCTCCTTGGTTTAACAGTCAGTTTAATGACTTGGTTCAATGCTTTGGTTCATCACCCTAGTTCAACGCTTTGGTTCATTGCCCTGGTTTAATGGTAAAGGTTCAACGGCTTAGTTCAACACTTTGGTTCAATAGCTTGGTTCAACGGTTTGGTTCAACGGCTTGGTTCAATGCTTTGGTTCATCACTTTAGTTTAATAGCTTGGTTCAATGCTTTAGTTCAATGGCTTGGTTCAATGACTTGGTTCAATGCTTTGGTTCATCACTTTGGTTCATCACCTTGGTTCAATGCAGTTGGTTCAACAGTCAGTTCAACACTTAGTTCATCACTTTGGTTCAATGGCTTGATTCAACGCTTTGGTTCAATGGCTTGGTTTAATCACTTCGAACTTAGAAATATTGAACCGTTGAACCATTAAATCATTGAACCATTGTTGGTTTAGGTGATTGGTTCAAGCGCTTGGTTCAAGTGGTCAAATGATGAGTAGAACATAGTATTGAACCATTAAACCATTGAAGCAATTGTTGGTTCAATCAAATGGTTTAAAGGAATGCCTGAAATGAAAAAATCTTAAGAGCAGAAGCTACCAAGTGTTGTTTGCCAGGACACATTATAATTTATCTCTAATAGCAGCAAAACATGCCACGTGTCCCTTATAAAACTTGATATAGCATGACAAGTGTCTACATCTGAGTTTCAAAGCTTATTTCAATAAGATTTCCTTAGAGTTATGCACAAGGTGCCAAGTGGCAATTGTGGAAGGTTTTGATATGTTTTTCTAAAAGCAGTGGAATGTGCCATGTGTCCCTTGTAAAGCTTGGTGGAAGCTGACAAGTGTCAACATCTGTGGTTTCTTCCTTTCATTCCATTATTGAGTAAGGACTATGGTGGGCCCCAGATGAATTGCTAAAGTAATTAGAGCATGCCAAGTGTCATCATCTGTGTGAATTTGAATGAGTCTTGAATGTTTCTATATTGTTTTTAAAGCTCAGCAAAAGCTACCATGTGTCATCTTCTGTAGGACTCTCAAAAGGTATCTAAAGCTTATATAAGTTAAGTAGATGCTGCCATGTGTCCTCACCTATTTCACATCAGAACACATCATGTGTCACTTGTTGAGATCAGTGTAAAGTAGCCAAAACAAGCAGGAAAGACATGAAATAATTGCTAAGGAGGATGATGGACCTGAAGATGTCAAATTTGCAGAAATGAAATAGCTATTGATCTTCATAGAAAAAGCATGAACCCAAAGGAATTCAAAGGCTTAAGGCTAGAAGGAATAAATCATCGAGGAGGGAGTCCAAAGAGCTAAAGAATTAGCAAAAAAGACAAAGCCAAGAAAGGACAAAATAGTCTAAGTGGCAAAGGAAGGTGTCGACTCAAGGAGTTACTCCAATGGTTAACACAGTGTCTATGAATTGGTCATCAAGAGGTACAAGAAGTGAATGACATGACCCATTTTTATTCACTTTACATTGATGAGTAGACAAGCTGCATGAATAATTTGAAGGAGTGGTCTTATTTGCAGACAAATGGTGTAGCCTATGTTTCAAATGCTTGAAGTCAAAATAGGAGCTAACACATCATTATCTATCATGTGGCTTCCTCTTCCTAATGCTCAGAACGCACATGGGTCACTTGTAAAAGGGTGCCAAAAGGCCTTTTCCTTCCTCTATATATTAAAAACTTCTCATTTGAGAAAAGGAATCTTCTTAGCCTATAAGGCAAAGCTCTACCCAAAAATCTCTAGGTTTGTAAGGCAAAACTCTACCAGATTTTACCTTGAATCAAGACTTAGAAATTTTTACCTCCATTCAAACTTGCAATCACGCATATGTCTATTTTTTCATTTTGTGTTAATTCATTTTATTTTATGCTTTCACAGAATGATTCCAGCATGTCTAGTGCATTGTGAAGTTTCTTCTTTTGCAGGTCTACCAGAAGTGTCTATAGTAGGAATATAGGCGCATGTGAATAGGTTACCTTAGAGTGTCTCAAAAAACCTTTGGTAGTTCTTCCTCCTTGTATCTTTAGAGGACCCCTAACTCACTAATACAAAAGAGTTTCCCATATCAAATGAAGTGTATGCCAACTTCTTCTTGGTGAAAAGTGTATGTTTGGGTTAAGTAGATCAAATTTTTTGGAGTATCACCTTTTAGTTTAGGTTTAGGTTCTATTTTTAGCATCCTTCTCCCTTTTCAACCCCCCCTTTTTCCATTTATTTGTTAGCAATAGGAAATCTAGGACCTAAAAGATACATCAAAGGGAGCTATCCCTTATTTAGAGACTCTCCCACTAGTTTTGCCAGTCCCACAGGCAAGAGGGGAGTTTCCATTGTGACATGTGGAAGGTAGGAGCTCAACCTCCTATCCAGGGTGTAATCCACTGTGTCAAATTTTTTTGGCAGGCCCAGTGGGACCACGTTCGGACACTCAAAAAAGTTCTAGGATTGGTGCTGGTCCTGTTACAATAGAATGGACCATTAATACATCATCTAACCTTTAATCAGGTGATTGTGGGACAAGTTTTGTCCCAAGAGTTGAAGAATTTTTGGTGTCTTCTTCAACCAACCAGCCTTTGGAGGCTTTTTTATCAACACCAATGGTGACTCTGAGTTGAATCAGTTGGTTAAGTAGTTCTGGTGCCATCAAGAAATCTTATTTTTGTATGTATAATCCCATTGGTAAGAATCAAGCTCAAAATGTTCATGAAATCACCCCAAATAGCTTTCCTAGTTGCCCTTCAACAATAAGGGAAGTAGCACTAGAGTTTGAGAAGCAGGTGATGGAGATAGATAGATCGGATGAGTAGTATAGATATCAACAAGAGCTGATGTACAAAGAGGAGTTCTTGTTTAGGTAAGCTCAGGCCTTGCAATCCATGGAGGAAGAGGTAGAAAAATGGAAGAGTCCATTCATTCAAGGAAATTAGCCTTGTATGACCCCTCCTATTCTAAAGAAAGCCCCCTCTTATGCACCAAATCCTTTCTATCAGATAACACTTGCTCACTCTAGCTCATTTGATGCATCAATCAATCCTGCTCTTAACCCCGTGTGCGTAGCCTTCAAACATCAAAGACAGCTAGAGAAACCCCCCATGGAGATGAATCATCTCAATTCCTTAGATTGTGAATCTTCCTTTGGAGGGAACATCATGAACTAGCACATCTCTCTTGAAGCAACTCTTCCTATGCATCAACAGACCCTTCCTAGTCTCCCTCAGCTTCCTCAAGTCTCTCAACATGATGGCAAGATCCCAACTTGGAAGCAAACAGTGGAATCATGGGGTAGGAGGGAGGAGAAGAAAGATTTTGCTCAAAACCTTGAAGAAGATAAAGCTTCTCCTACTCATCATGATGATTCCTATGACCTCTAATAAAGGCTCTTCCAAGAAGACATAGCTAGGGGAATTGTAGAGTTAGAATTCAGAGTGAGATTCCTCAGCCAACGTGTGATGGATGCAACAATTTTCATGTCTGAATACACCCCATCTACACACCTCCAAGAGAGCTATTAGGCCATACGTAATATAGATGAAGTGCTGGCCAAATGGAAGGAGGAGAATCATTATATTTTAGCTCAAGGACTACCTCCTCTTCCACATGGTTTTAATAGTCATCCTTCCACTTCATCTCTTCTCAAGGAGGAACCTATTTTTCAAGAGGTGAGTGAGGAAGAGAAGATCCAATCTATAGCTTCCCAAGAGGCTATCATGAGCAATAAAGAAGATGCAATCATCATGGAGGCTCCTTTAGAAGACATCATCAGCAATGGGGAAGATACAGGTCATACATACATGCAGATGTTCCAGCAATATGAGGAGGAACGTAAGCATGGTAAGCTCTCTCCCCCTTTGTTTGATGAACTTCCTTGTTACTTTAATGAGGAGGATGACCATGCCATGGAGCCTGAATTAGAGGAGGATTAGATGGATGTCTTTGAATAACTAGAGACTCTGATCCTTGAGCAAGAAAAGGAGAGGCCTGTTCATCTTGAGGAAAGCCTTGAAGAATAGGCTTTGAACAAAAAGGTGATGTTATGTGGGATGATCAATTAGTTTGTGATTCCATTTCAGACATCACAATAGTCACCCTTCTTCAAGAAAGCCATGAGGGAGAAAAAGATGAGTTTGACAGGATCCTCAATGAAGTAGAAGGGAATGAGTCAAACCATGGTGCACTACAAAGGGACTATGCACATCAAAGGGCATATGGTGATGAGCAAACAACCATTGATTTCTTGATAAAATGCACTGGCATGAAGAACTAGTAGGAGGCAAGCTTCTAAGAATAAGAAAGATACATATGTGTTGGAAGCATGTTTGCCCCTGATTCATTTGGAGATGAGCCAACCAAGGTGGCAGGCAAGAAGGGCAAGTCACCAGATCTCCATTTCATTCAGCCACTTGTCTAACATCATAAGTTTCCTGGCTAAGAAGGATAATTAATAAGTTTTCCTTTTAATCCAAGAGGGAGGCAAATATACCTAGTTAGCTATATATAGTAGTTTGCTTTCAGTTTTCTTTCCCTATTTTCCCTAAGTGTTGTTTGCATAAGTAGTGTTTTTAGCCTTGATTGTGTTTTCCTTTGTGTTTGGGGTAAAATCTTCATGATTTATTCTTAGATATCTCAAAGCTGTTGCTAACTTTTTCAAGTTGCATTCTAACTCTGTGCCTAATGGATTTTAAGGCAACTAGTTTCTAAGCATAACATGCACGCTTCCCCTGGGAGTCACTAATTTGTTGACCATTTTTGGTCCAACAAGCCAAAATCAGTCCCCTTCTTTCCCTACTATTCTAAGCTAATTCATTTTTTAATTTTGGACAAGTCTGGAAGTTTCTACGGACTCTATAGGAAGTTTCTACAGACTTTGTAGGAAATTTCTATAGACTATGTAGGAATTTTCTACGGACTCTGCAGGCTTGATTTCTTCGGACTCTACAGGTAGTTTTTTTGGTAGATGAAGAACCAATTCAAAGAGTGTAAGGTTTTACAAAGATTCTTTAACTCTTTTCAAAATAAAATCACTTTGTTCATCACTTTGGTTCATCACCTTGGTTCAACAGTCAGTTCAACAGCTTGGTTCAACACTTTGGTTCAATAGCTTGGTTCAATGGTTTGGTTCAATGACTTGGTTCAACGCTTTAGTTCATTGCTTTGGTTTAATGGCTTGGTTCAATGCTTTGGTTCAATGGCTAGGTTCAATGGCTTGGTTCAATGCTTTGGTTCATCGCCCTGGTTCAATGCAGTCAGTTCAACAGTCAGTTCAACACTTGGTTCATCACTTTTGTTTAACGGCTTGGTTCAACACTTTGGTTCAACAACTTGGTTCAATGACTTGGTTCCATGGCTTGGTTCAATCACTTCAAACTTGGAAATATTAAACCGTTGAACCATTGAACTGTTGAACCATTGTTGGTTCAAGCGATTAGTTCAAGCAGTTGGTTCAAGCGCTTGGTTTAAGCAATCAAATGATGAGTAGAACAAAATATTGAACCATTGAACTATTGAACCAATTGTTGGTTCAATCAAATGGTTCAAAGGAATGCTTGAAAGGAAAAAATCTTGAGAGTGGAAGCTACCAAGTGTCGTCTACCGGGACACATTATAATTTATCTCTAAAAGTAGCGGAACGTGCCACATGTCCCTTATAAAACTTGGTAGAGCATGGCAAGTGTCTGCATTTGAGTTTCAAAGATTCTTTCAATAAGCTTCCCTCAGAGTTCTACGGAGGGCACCAAGTGGCAATTATGAAAGGTGTTGATATGTTTTTCTAAAAGCAGTAGAATGTGCCACGTGTCCCTTGTAAAGCTTGGCAGAAGCTGACAAGTGTCAACATCCACAGTTTCTTCCTTTCATTCCATTATTGAGTAAGGATTGTGGTGGGGCCCAAAAAAATTGCTAAAATAAGTAGAGCATGCCAAGTGTCATCATCTATGTGAATCTGAATGAGTCTCGAATGTTTCTATATTATTTCTAAAGCTTAGCGGAAGCTGCCATGTGTCATCTTCCGTAGGACTCTCAAAAGGTACCTAAAGCTTATATAAGTTAAGAGGATGCTGCCAAATGTCCTCACCTATTTCATAGTGGAACATGTCACATGTCACTTGTTGAGATCAGTGAAAAGTGGCCAAAGCAAGTAGGAAAGACATGAAAGAATTGCTAAGGAGGATGACGGACCTGAAGACATCAAATTTGTGGTAATGAAATAACTATTGATCTTCATAGAAAACATGTGAACCCAAAGGAATTCAAAGGCTTAAGGTTAAAAGGAAGAAATCATTGTGGAGGGAGTCCAAAGAGCCAAATAATTAGCAGAAAAGATAAAGCTAAGAAAGGACAAAATAGTCCAAGTAGCGAAGGAAGGTGTCGACTCAAGGAGTTACTCCAGCGGTTCACATAGTGTCTATGAATTGGTCATCAAGATATGCAAACAGTGAATGATGTGACCCATTTTTCTTCACTTTGCATTGATGAGTAGACAAGCCACATGAATGCTTTGAAGGAGTGATCTTATTTTCAGACAAATGGTGTGGCCTATGTTTTAAACACTTGAAATCAAAACAAGAGCTGACACAACATTATCTATCAAGCGGCTTCCTCTTCCCAATGTTCAAAAAGCACACTGGTCACTTGTAAAAGGGTGCCAAAAGGCCTTTTCCTTCCTCTATATATTAAAAAATTCTCATTCGAGAAAAGGAATATTCTTAGCCTATAAGGCAAAGATCTGCCCAAAAATCTCTGGGTTTGTAAGGCAAAACTCTACCAGATTTTACCTTGAATCAAGACTTAGCAATTTTTACCTCCATTCAAACTTTCACTCACGCATATGTCTATGTTTTCATATTGTGTTAAGTCATTTTATTTTATGCTTTCACAAAATGATTCCAGCATGTCTAGTGCATTGTGAAGTTTCTTCTTTTGCAGGTCTACCAGAAGTGTCTACAGTAGGAATATAGGCGCATGTGAACAGGCTACCTTAGAGTGTCTTAGAACACCTCTGGTAGCTCTTCCTCCCTATATCTCCAGAGGACCCCTAGCTCACTGATGCAGAGGAGTTTCCCATATCAAATGAAGTGTATGCTAGCTTCTTCTTGGTGAAAAGTGTATGTTTGGGTTAAGTAGATAAACTTTTTTGGCATATCACCTTTTGGTTTAGGTTTAGGTTCTATTTTCAGCATCCTTCTCCCTTTTCAACCCCCCCATTTTTCCATTTATTTTTTAGCAATAGGAAATCTAGGACCTAAAAGATACATCAAAGGGAGCTAGCCCTTATCTAGAGACTCTCCCCCAGTTTTTCCAGGCCCACAGGCAAGAGGGGAGTTTCCATTGTGACGTGTGGAAGGTAGGAGCTCAACCTCCTATCCAGGGTGCAATCCACTATGTCAACAATATGATCAAGTGACCAAAATACAAAGGATAATAATTGGACTGCATTTCATCGAGTGATTAAGAGAGTAGCCAAATTGACCTCAAGCACAACATGTGACTGAGTGCCACCTACATAGTCAAAAAAGACCTTAATCCAATGTAGTTTAGACATGGGGTAAAATGACAATTAATAGAGTAGAAGATGATGATTAGTGATTAGAGGATGGTGACGATGATGGATGTTAAAAATGTTAGTGGGTAGACATAAGATGTGACTTAGATGAAGATAAAAGATTTTTGAAATGAGATGTTAGATGTTGATGACAAGAGAGATGATAGATAAAGGCTTGTTTGGATATTAGACAAATGGGTTAGGTTGATAGAATTGATGATGGGATAAAGATGATGAGTATATGATCAATCTATCATTTCTATAATAAGGCTCATCATAGTCTAAGTGATCCAAGAAATATATAACTTAATAGTATGCCCCATGATATAAGTATGACCAAGAGGACATTGTGTCAAAGTACATGGTAAATAGTGAACTCTGCATCATCAAGGGAACTTATAAGCATTATTGTAGCTTTAGGTGTCATTATAGCATCTATGTTCATTTACCAATAGAAAAAAAGAGACATGATGAAAATAAAACATAAGACAAACATGATGAAAATAAGTTAATCAACACAAATAAGTAATACACTCAAGTATCTATATGTAATGTCACAATGTCTTGTCTAATGATGGGATGAGTGATTGGGTGAGGAGATGGACTAGGATGATCATGATGTGAGTATGGACTTAGGATATACTTGGATTTGGAATAGACTAACAATGATGATTAGGATTAGGACTTAGGTAAGGATATGGATGTGGATATGGTTTTTGAACTAGGTAAAGGACTTGGATGATAGTCTGGGTATGGGGACTTAGATTTGGATTAGGATAAATATTTGGAAGTTTAGATGAGAGACATAAGATTGTTCAGGTTAAAGTGAGACTAGGTCAATGCTAGCTTGATATAAACTAGATTTTCCCCTGGTTTAGAATAGGAGGATGAATAATGTGATTTTAAAAGATGAAAGGCATGGAGATGGATGCGATGAGGGAATTAGGCATAAGACAAGACATCATGGACTATTTTTGGCATTTTAAAATTTTATGATTTTTAGGGTTTTAGAATATTTCACTTTTTAGGTATTTTTGGAATATGTATATACACTATACAAATGGGGTTACTAGCAAAGGGAATACCAATCCTAGCAATCGATATAAGGATGAATGGATGAAATAATAGATAAGATGATAAAAAGGATGAGGATATGCTGAAAAAGGGTGGATGACATCATCATGTAAGAACCAAATATCTATTTACCCAAATGTTCATTGGAGGATATGCCAAGATGATTCTAGAATATTTTCCAAGACATCTTCCTCTCTCATACGAAGGTAAATATGTGAAGGAATGATTGACATTATGAGATGCAAGATAGGATGGTGGATGATGGGTAGGAATTATGGACAAAGAGATATGGCATGGATGGAATTTCCCCTGAGTGTTGAGGTACAATATGGATAATAAACTAATCTAATATGATACCAATTTTTTTTCATCATGGTACTTTCCCAAGATGCTAGAAGATTAGTTTTCACCATTAAATGAATGAATTTTTTATTTTTTTAACTTTTTTTATTTTTTGGGCATATTAATTAATCGGATAAGGGTGAGATTCAGGAATGCCAATACTATCTATATATTCAACCAACACCTGTTATGGAGATATGTGATGCTAGAACCATGTGATGGATGCTAGATTCTAAGATCTCTTAGTGGCCTTTATTGACTCTTGATTTAACATCCTTTAGATGTCTCAACTAGGTGTCTTTGTAACCCCTACGAGTGACAATGCTATCCAATGATATGAGATATGATATGGATGGGAGTATGTCATGATTGTGATGATGGGATATAAGATGTGAATGAAGCATAAGATCATGATGGATGATATGGGGAGTGGAAATGTGGTTCAACATTTGCATGCACCATTGGATATGGTGGATGGGATATTTAGATTGGTTCCATGAGATTAAGGGATCTAATACATTTTGATTTTCTAATTATTTGATCCAAATATTAAGAGGATGGTTGGCCATATGAATATTACTTGTGACATTATTTTGATATGCTAATTTTTGATTTTGATATGGACTTTAGTTGCCTTTTGGTGCTTGATTGTGGGCTTCACCAGAGGGAAGTGACTTTTGACTAGATAAATGATTTTAATTTAGATAGACCCCTTACACTTCAAGGATATCTAGACTATGGGATGATTCTTTGAGAGTTGTTTTATTATAAGACTCATTTTGACTTTGATTAATTAGATTTGGATCATAGAAAGCTTGATCATTTGATGGGATTAAGTGATTATTATCTTGGATCCTTGTATATTTGGTACATGATATTGCATGTGGAGAGGAATCCAATAATTCATGTTCCTATTCATCCCCTTCATGGAGTGGGATGTAGGGATTATGGATAAGAGGTGGATGATTAATGTTGTGTAGTGAATTAAAGGGATATGGGTAGTATAGTCCTCATAAAGGTCACTATGATCCCTAACCTCAATGTTGGAGAAAGTGTCCTCAAGAATCTCAAAAGGATCACTAAGAATATTAAGGGAATTAACATCTAAAATTGAGTTGTATCCCACTTTATGATATTTAATTGATAGAGAATCCAATAATTGTGTTTTAGTTTCATCATCATGTGATGGATCAAGAGCTATGCCTTCTGTTTGGTCGATAGTAGAGACATCTTCGAAGAGATAGGTGTCGGCATGACCTTCATAGTATTCAAGGGATGATGATTCTAACATGATTTTTGATTTAGATGCCGTTATAAAAAATGATCTTGATCATTATGATTTAGAATCTGATAGGGATGTTGATGAGAGAGTGTATCCCATAGATGATTATGGTAGGAATCATATGATTATACACAAGTACCTCTTTCACCTTGGGTTTTTGAAGGGATGATTTAGGATTAATGGATTGATGAAGATGGGGGATGTGTGTAGGATGAATGGTACTAAAGTCATGACCTTGGTTAGGGAGGGGAGAAGCTTGATTATATTTAGGAAGAAATTCTTGGCATACCCCTTTTTTAGGTGTGAATGTATTGGATTTACCCTTTACTTCAATGTCACCATTATCAATTAAATTTTGGATATAATATCTAAATGGGTGACATCTATTGATAAAATTCTTTGGGAATTTATGGCTTATACAAAATCATTCAGCTTGATACCATGAGGGAACATGTCTAAAGGTATTGTTTGAGGGTGGACAATCATGCCTATGGACCTCAATTTCCAAAATAAGGCTTCCATATAGATGGTGAGAGGGATATACGAATTGTCCATGACTTTGGATGTGGAATTATTATACTAAGTTATGGAATAATGTGATGGTGGAGTGTGGGATTGTTTAGGAGGTGAATGAGAGTGGTACAAGGTTGACAAGCTATACTCTACTTTACTAGTAGGGTAGGGGATTGGACTATGATGGACAAATACAAAATTTGAGTGTGGATGGGTATGAATTAGGGGAAAGGTGAGTTGGATGGGGTCAAGACCTTCAAGAATTTGGGTACCCATTTCAAGGAGTCATGATAAGACTACCCCCTTGGTTTCAACAATATACTCATTAAATAGGGTGATCCATGGACTAGGAAGGTCATGACTAGTACCATGTGGACTAGAATGGGACGAAGATGAGGGTCAATGAGGGAACCATTTGGTAGGTGACCTTAGGATTAGGGTGTCAAAATAATTATTAAGGTGGGTACCCATTTCCAATAGCAATAAAAGGCACTCATCCTTATTGGCCAATATATATTCATTAAATAAGGTAACTTTATCACTTACATAATGAGGACTATGATAATGATGAATATATGATAGGGTTGACTATGAGGGGCTAGCAAATGGGGATTAGTGATTTGGAAGGGCATGGGACATTAGTTTAGGCTTAATGAGATTGAGGTATACGTATAGGTAGGCACCCATCTCTAGGCCCTATAAAAGGATCTCATCCCTGTTGGCAAATAGGTATTATTTTATGAGAATAGGGTCCAAATCCATGGGGATAAATGATGAAAGGGGAATGGATGATGTAGAGGTAGATTTAGGAATTGGATAGGTGTTTGGTCAAAGAAAGGCTAAATTATTGAGATAGTATGACAAGTGATGGTGAGGATCAGATGGACTAAATGTGATGGAGATGATGTAATACTAGGATCAAATTTTAGACTGATAGTAAAATAAGTGCCAATGATCTATTGACCATGACCAATTTTTCTCTAGTAAGAGGATTGGGGATTTGATGGGTGTCTAGATTCAAAATATCAAGATGATGATTGTATGGATGTTAGTTATGAATAGGTAAGATGATTGGATTAGATATGACTAGATAGATGATTGATTGGATGCTGATTGAAATTTATAAAGTGATAAGATACCAGCAAAACATTAACTAGGTATGAGATTTGACCAGGTGATGAGTGAAATGGACTAGAATGATAAGATGATATGGATGGATAACAAGAGGACTAACTCAAAACCTTAGACCATCTTTCTCAAGGTGGAATGGATATGTGATTAGGTGATGGGATAATGGGATAGTGTGATTAAGACAAGGACAAGTATATATAGATGATGATGTAACAATAAAGGGGTAATATGAATGAAAATGGAGATGATTTAGACACATGTGTGACCTAAAAGCCAATAATGTAAGATATAATTGAGATGAAAATGGTGTGGTAAGGATGAGATATAGATCGAATGTACAAGATAGATAAGATTATACAAGATGAAAGATGTACAAGATAAAATTAAGAATATATAAGATGGTGATATGTGCAAAAAGACCTAGATAGCCATGTATGGGTTTGGGGTAAAACACTGACTCAATTCATAAATAGTAATGGTATAACATGACACACACCCAAGCAAGCAAACCACACTCTTAAGATTAGTAAATTGATGGGTGTACAACTTGATGACCATACCATCTAACAACTTTGTGGGTGAGGTTGTAAGATGGTGACCTATTATGGTATAAGTAAACCCTCTCAATCCTATCTACACATGATGATCACTTAAGAACTAATACTGAATTTGGTAACAAGTTGCCTATTATAGCCATACGGTCTTAAAATAGGCTAAATGGGCTCTCTAGGGGTATCCTTGATATACGCTAGGTACAATGGGGCCCAATCCCATGTAGGGTGGTATCTAATGTTTGGTTGAAATAATTAACTCTTACCCTTCATAGATGACATATATGGGGTCAAACACTTAGCCTAATAATAAATGTCTCAAAAATTTTATACTCCATCAGAACACAAAGTGCAGATTAGTGCATGGTGGTGAAATCCATTGTCATTATCCCCTTAAGACTATGGAAAGTACATGGGTGTCAATTCCACATCATGTTGCCCCTAGAGAAGAAAATGGGAAGGTTTATGGGTGGTTTTTTATCCTCTAGGAATTACCATAAGGATGTAAGAAGGAGAGCATACATCATCATAGCCCTTAGGTGATAGATAAGAAGACTAAAAAGAGATTAATTAACCAATTAATTAGGATGAAGTATATAGATAAATTTATACAATCATGATTTAAACAATTAAAAGTAGTAAACAAAATGATTTTCAAGATGCTAAAATGTCTTTGATAGGCAGCCTGTAAGAAAATGATTAGTAGTTTGATTGGCACTCATTAAAACGCATATTGTAAGACAAATACTTTAGACAAAAACATGACCTACAAAACAAGATGTTAGCAAGTCAAACTAGCCACTAGAGTTACCCATGTAAGAAACAAAATATTAGTCATATAAAACACTAAAAAAAATCATGATTTGGATCTATAACTTATTTGGGTGAGATTTCCATGATGTGGGGGTTTGGGGGAAGCATCCCCTAATGGGGTTAAGGGGTAATGCCCCTTTTAGGGTTAAGGGTCAACACCCCTTATGGGGTCAAGGGGCAGAGTCCCTTATGGGTCTTAGGAAAAGCACCCTGGGTGCACTCCCTATTATGGTATAAGGCAAGGTTGAGGGGTAGTGCCCTTGAAACCAAAGGTAATTTGGGCTTTGTGAAATGCATGGAATGACCCAAAATTCATTGAAAATGACCCTAAAAATTCACTCAAAAAGAAAATTTTTGAAGGCAAAAATGAAGAGCAAAATCATGATTTTAGAGGACAAAATTGTAGATACACAATCAAACTAATGCAATACCATGATCAAAAAGTGCAATATCATGACTTTTCTATAATATCATGACTACAAAGTCACTATTTTGTAAAAAATGACTAATCACTAGTGGTTATCACATGGTTTTATGTAAAACTACAATATTTTTGACAATAATGTGATTTTTTTGTGAAACTAAAATTTCACAATTAGCAATTTTGTAACATGATAAAAATCAATAGGATTTTTATGGTTAGACTTAAAATTGAACAAAAAGATGTGATGATATATAAGAGTATTTATAAATACTAGACAAGTATTTGATATGTATAAAATATTAGACATGTATTTGATATATACTTAAACTAGATTCTAGATTATTAAGATTTGATGAAGACAATACCACTAAAATTATGCAAAATTGCTTAAATTAATTCAAAGCTTCAAGTTCACGATCTATGATATTGTAGCAAGAGGGAAAAATGGGGTTTATTTGATTTAGTTGTTTAATAACAGTCTAAGATGCTCCTATTTCTTCCTTGTAGGCAAAATGACACACACAAACACAAAAAAAGCCAAAATTAATGCATAGTTGAATGTCTTTAAAAAAAAATTCAACTTAGAAAACAAAACCATGACTTTTTGGATAATTTTGCTATTCACAAAGTCATGATTTTGTAGACAACCAAAAACTTGTTAGGGTTAAGCAAAAATGGTAATGATTAAGGTTAAACTTAGCTCAAAATTACAAGTTATAATTCAAAATCACTACTTATATACAAAATCACCATTTGCAAATAGCGGTATTGTTAGAAGTCAAAAAATTCCAAAATAGGTAAACTACTAGTGGTCAGATCAAGAAAAACTATGAATCTCAAGGCAAAACTACCATTGTAATGTCACAACTTGTACGTAAATATCACAATTCACCTAGGCATGCAAGTTTGATAAAAATATGGAACTTCTTCTTATCTAGTTAGCCCTACAAGCTATAAAAAACACCACTAACAAGAAAATTGGTTAAATTGGGAGTGGTATCCCACCATGGTTGCCAAAATGTAGATGAAATTTTGAGCAAATGGATTAAACTACCTAAATATGCAATTTAAACCTAGAATATCAAATTACTTAATATGAGAGATTATGGAAGCAAATAAAAAAATATGAAGAAGATCTTACCAATTCCTTGCTTTAGTTAGCCTCCCTCCAAGATCTTCAAAATGATTTAACTCATGGATTGCAAGGATTAGACTCATAATTTTGACATAATGATGGCTTGATTCATGGATTAATTCATGGATTTACTAGATGTTTTCAATGGATGAGTGGATTTGTTTATATAGAACATAGAGGGGGAATCAATGGCTAGATTTCAAAGTTGGGTTGTTGAGATCTATGGTGGAGGATTATCCAAGGAATTAAAAATTCCTTAGAAGATTATAGAGAAGAGAAGGTATTATAGGTATAAACCTATAAAATCTTTTTGGGAGGTTTAATCATGATTAGGGATGGATTAAATAGGTGATTAGGGGATTCTAGAGAATCTAAAGGGGTAGGATTATAGGAAACCTAGGAGTAGGCTTAGTAGGTGGGCCATGGGAATTTTAAACTCCCAAATAATGAATAAGTGGGATTAGGATGGGATAATACATGATTTATAAGGATTAATTTATTGGCGGGGTAGAAATAAGGTTAGTGAATGAATAAGTTATGAGGGGGATATTAGATAATTGAATAGAAAGGGTGATTTTAGGATGAGATAAATGATATTAGATAGGGTGGGTGGAATTAGTGTTGACTAATAGGAATATTAGTGACTTTAAATGAATTGAATGAATTTAGGTGCATACACAATATGATTATGAGAACTAGTGTAAGTGTGGAAAACATGTTTCCAAACCATGCCCCCATTGCAATATGAAACCGAGAACCGATGTAAGTGTGGAGATTATTTTTTAAAAATATGCCCCCACTATCATCTAAATCTATGAAGAATGTGGAATCCATGCCTCTATGGCATGCCCCCATTGAATCAAAAGAATGATACAACCATATAATCTATGTATGAACCATGTAACATATATGAGTAGTATGTCTAAGTAGATATATAAGTGAATTAGATAGTATGTGATCATATAAAGACCTAAGATGCATGACATATATCATGTCAAAATATAGAGAGTGATAATATAAGCTCAGCAAAAAATTATGCACACACTCAAGAGCAATCAAAATCAAATCAAAAGACAATGGTCCAAGGAGACCTTAAAAAATGGGCATGTTCAAATTATACACAATCTAAGGGACATGACTTAGTCAAATTTCCATAAAGGAATGACATTCTCAAATGTCCATATAACAAGAAATGACATATACAAATGTAATAATAGGAAATTATATGCACAAGGGTGACAATCAATGGAACATATTCAAATGCTTGAATAAGCAATACAATGAATGATAATAGCAAGAAAAGAACACACTCAAGAAAGTGAAAAAAGGAAATCATGGATAATAAAAAACTAGCATAAACATAACACACTAGCTCATGGATCACATGTGTTAGAAAAAAATGTTAAGTACATAGCATATTAAGTACACTACAAAAGATATAAACATGGATAAAGGAATTTTTAAGTACATAAGATCAAACATGATAATTTAAAATTATCATAGAATAATATAAATTGGTCTATCAAGATCAAAGAATTCGATGCCCCCAATGTCTACATGACAAGATTAGAGGGAAGGTCCAAAATTTGAAAGTGTGTAGATCATGTATCTGTGTATGAATATATCACACTTAAATTATGTGTGAAATAAGTTTATATAGAAATAAATATTCTACTATCTACCAACATAGAATCAACAACATATATGCCAAGGATCTAATAGAACATGTGAATGTTGCAAATATTTTTGGAATTTTGAAGTTTTTTGAGTTTTTGGTATTTCTAGAATATTTATAGTGAAATAACTATCCTATGACCTCATCCAATGGATGATCATAGGTATCTCCCTATCGTGAACCTAGTGTAATAAACTGGTGGCATTTCCAAAGAGCATGTATAGGTGCAATATCTATCACTATAAAATTTATAATGCTTTGCATATATATAAGAGGACTCTATGGTTGTGAAGAAATAATAAAAGGAATGGGGGTTTATGAAACCCATCGTTAAATACTTTATGGTTTATTTGGAAGAGAATTAATATGAGCATGTTTAGGTACTCTAGATACCTAAATATAGTGTGTAGTATATGAGGATTACATTTAATCCACTTTGGATTTCTAATGTAATGGTCTCTCAAGTATCAACATTGAGGAAAGGGGATTGCATATTTCTTACCCTTTTGTAGAGGATTAACCTTGGTAGCTTTGATAATTAATTATTTGGGTATAAACTTATTTTCTTAAAGTTCATATTCACATGGAATTATAAAAACTATAATTACTTGATTGGTGTTTTTATAATTACTTGATTGGTATGAATGTATTTAACACACCTATGCACTTTAGAAGGTACTTTTTGAAGTGTATGTATCCAAGGGATTTAGATTTTGTAAATTTGATGGATGTGACCTTAGAAACTTGTGTCAACTTCAGATGGTTGTGTTGACACTTCTATCTAACTTGGATGGAGGTGTCCACTATAAAATACCTACTAGATCTAAATGTGACCCCTTGGAATGTTCTAGGTTTTATATTGCCTTCATTATGGTTTGCTTAGATCTAACTCATGGAGTGTCACTCATTAAATATCAAAACCCTAGTTCTTCATCTTCATAGTGACTATGGGAAAAATGGGTTAGTGGGCTCACAGTGTCAAGCTAACCCCAAAGATCCCTTTGTTAGTGGGTGCTGAATACATATCCACTACTCTAAAGAGGGCCTCAAACTCATATATTTATCCTTTACGTGTGGGATTGTGTGTGCATAAGGATGTAATATGTGATAAGAAAGTGTAATAGTAACCTAGCTTGTAACTTAGAAAATATGGACTTTATCTACTCCAATAATTTAGAACTGTAGATGTGTTGTCCCTATGATTGATATGGAAATAGGGACAAATAAGGAAGCTTTTCTCACTTGAATTCTTGTGGTAAGTTTCCTTATGAGTTGTTTGGTTTGTGATAGGTTAGGAATGAATGTGGATTTCTCATGCATATATACAAATACTTCTGGAGAATATCTCACATTAAACCACTTAGGCCAACCATAGGGATATGTTTCATTGGAAAATTAGATGATGACACTAGACACTAATATTGGGATATGACACTTGCATTGATGTAGGAATTTGACTAGGAAGCAAGTGTTTGGCCAACTAGAGAGCAAGCACAAGTCCAAAATTTATAGAAATAGAAGATGAGTAGGTTTATAACATTTTAAGCATGATAGAAGGTCTGAGTAATTAGAGCAACATTGGTCAGACTAAGAGATAAGAAATAGGCACACAAAGATAACATATGTGATACTTTAAAAAATGGGAAAAGGTATAGAAGTGAGAGTAACAACCAAGGTTTGTATTTTCCAAGTGTATGATACTGAGGTACTATATAATATAGAAATAGTGTCTACATATCTTTTATATTATAAAAGTGTTTTTTTTTGGAGAACTTCAAAGCCTTCAAGGCATTTGTAAAGAAGCAATTAGGACTTCACTTGAAAAATCTCCACACAAACAATGGGTTGGAATATGTAAATAAATAAATTTAGGCTTACTATACTAAGAACGGAATTCAACACCAATACACAATGCCTTACATAATAAAAATTGTGTTACTGAGTGGAAAAATAGAACACTCAATAAAATGGTGAATTATATGATAAAATACAAGGAATTAACACCTAAATTATAGGTTTAAGTAGTTAATTATAAAAATTACATCCAAAATCACATTCCACATAAGGAAGTGGTGAATAAGACTCCTAAAAAAGTGTAGTTAGAAGAGAAATCTGATGCTTTTAGATTTTGTGTCTTTGGGAGTAAGACTTGGGTTATTTTATTGATGAAAAGTGAAAATATATGGAGAAAAAGATCTAAGAGATCATATTTATTATCCATTATGAGGATGCAAATGCATATCACCTATTCGATCCTATAACATTTTATGTCTTATTTTAATGAGATGTTAGAGTTGATGAGAATATCACTCTGTTGGTACCAAATTTATAGTCTTATCCATATTTATTGATACCTCCTACACTTGATAGGGAGGGCCTATTTCATGATATTGATGAAGACACAAGTTTTGTTGCTTATTCTCTACCTCTTCCTGCATAATAAATTCATAATCTACCTTGAAAGTAGTTGGTGATCCTGTATATCCCCATTGTACTCATACTCAAACATCTATTTTTGATCTTTTGATCCATGTAATTTATAATTATCTAATGTTGCTTTATAAGGTGACATGTAAACCTGAGTGGGAAGTTTCTATGTAAGAAGAATATTCTTTGCTCACAAAGAATAACATACATGAGTTAATGCCTCTTCCTAAGGGAAGAAAACTTGTGCGATGTAAATGCATATATAAGACCAAATATTTAATATATGATACTATAGATAATTACAAGGATCATTTTGTAGCTAAGATTTTTTGACAAGTTAAAGGGGTTGATTAATTTGATACTTTTACCCTTATTAAAAACTATGAAATCTATATGTCGTATTCTCTCTCTCATTGCATCACATCAATGGATAGTTTATCAGATAGATGTGAAGAGTGATTTCTTGCATGGTGATCTCAAAGAGGAGATCTCTATGGATAAATATTAGGACTTTGTGAAATATCCTTCACTTTTTTTCAAGTACATTATTCTCTTTATGGTCTAAAATAAGCTCCTCAATCTTGGTACAATAAGATGTCAACTTCTAGATTCTAGATTCTATCATTGTAAGTCTGATCACAATGTTTACATCTTAAATAAAAGTGATAATATTTTGATTTTGGTGTTAAATGTTGATGACCTTATCATCACAAGTAGTTCAGATACCTTGATTTAGGATATTGAACATAAGTCAAAGGCATGGATTGATATGATAGATCTAAGATTTCTACACTACTTTTTTGGCCTATAGGTTCATCAGTATCCCGAGGGGATTTATATTGGCTAACAAAAGTATGCTACATATCTAATTCATGGATGAATCTAATATTTCTCCCACACCATATCATTTAGGTAATGGGTTGACTATTTATTTCAAATCTAAGTTGGTTGATCCTACATTTTATATATAGTTGGTAGGTAGTCTTTTATATTTGACACATACACATCTTAATATCGCATTTTATGTTAACCTTGTCTCATGGTTCCCCCATGAGATTCATGAGAGTAATTGTAAATCAACCAAGAATATTATATGCTATATATGACACACTTTGAACTTTGGAATTAAATATATACTAAATGGTTCTTCAAAGATTGAGGGATTCACAGACTCAAATTAGGGTAGATGTGATGATACCACTGATCTAATTTTGGATTGATCTTTTACATTGGATCCAATCCTATTGCTTGGGTATGTAAGAGGAATTAATATATTGAATTATCATTTAATGAGGTAGAGCATATAGGTTCTAGTAAAGTTGGATATAAGGCTATTTGGCTATGATAATTACTTGGTGAGTTTGGATATTTTAGCTTAAAACCAATTTGATTTTGTTTGAAAACCAAAGTGAAACTTAGATTGAAAATAAACCTATATATCATCAACACACTAAGAATATTGTGATATACATGAAATTTATTCATCAATTTATCCATGACATACTTGTTCAATTAGAGTTTGTTCCTATAACTAAGCAGGTTGTTGACATTTTCACTAAGCCCTTAGCTTCTCCTTGTTATCTTCATTTACAAGCATTATTTGGGGTGAATGAAGTTGTATTTTTTTGGGATTCATCTTGAATACCTCCATTCCATTTTTATTCTTATTTTTTGTATGTACATGGGTACTTTACCAAGCCTAGTATTGTTGATGCAGTGGATTGCACCTGGGGCAGGAGACCGAGCTCCTGCCTTTCCACACGCAATAATGGAAACTCCCCTCTCACCTATGGGACCTGCGAAGCTAGAGGGGAGAGTATCTAGATATTGGTTAGCTCCCTCTAATGTATCTTTTAGGCCCTAGTTTCTCCTACTGCTAACAAATAAAATGAAAAAGGGGGGGATGAAAAGAGAGAGAGAGATGCTGAAAACAAAACCTAAGCCTAAAAAAGAAAAGGTGATACACCAAAAAAGTGATGACCCACCCAGCCCAAATATACACTTTTCACCAGGAAGAAACATCCATACACTTCATCTAAAGGGGAAGATCTCTTGCAACAGTCAGCTAGGGGTCTATGAAAACACAGGGAGGAAGAAACTACCAGAGGCATCCTCAGACACACTTATGATAGCTTATTCATAGGCACCTATATTCTTCCTGTAGACACTTCTAGCAGACCTACAGAAAGGAGACTTCACAATGCACTGGACATGTTGTAATTAGTTTGTGAAAACCATGAAATACAATGACTTAACACAAAGAATAAAGTAGACATATACTTTAAAGTGTAGGTCCAGATAGAGGTAAAAATGCTAAGTCCTGATTCAAGGTAAAAATTGGCAAAGCTCTGCCTTACAAGCCTAAGAGATTTTTGGGTAGAGTTTTGCCTTAAGGCTAAGAGAGTCCCCCTCTCAAATGAGAAGATTTTTACAATATATGGAAAGAGGAAGAGAAATTGGTGTCTTCTGGGAAAGATTTTGGTGCTCTTTCTGCAAGTTGGCCCATGTACGCTCTGAGCCTTGGGAAGAGGAAGCTGCCTGGTTGTCAACTCTTTCTTTGACTTTAGCATTCCACCTTAATGTGAAAAACATGGCCACACTATTTGGTGACCATCTGGAAATAACTCACCTCCTCTTTTCTACTTGAATTGCTTTGTCTATTTCTTGCCTTGTCTCATCTTGATTTTGTCTCTTTCTGCTCCTTTAGCCCTTGGGGGTGATCTTCTGGCAGGTCGCTGCATTCCTTGGGCTTTTTCATGGTTGGTGCTCAGGCAATTCAAAAGCAAATGGCTATTTCACTATCTTAAAATTAACATTCATGCAACTGTCACCTTGAAATTGAATACCCAATGGCTAGTTCATCTCCTTAAAATTGATAGCTTCTGGGACATCACCGTCCTTGGCAAATTCTGTCAGGTCTTTTTCTATGGGTTTTTTTTTTTGGGTTTTTCCCCACAAATTTTTTTCCCATGAATAAAAAGTCCATGAGAATTTTCCCTATCCTTTTGTCCTTTTGCCTAAAGTTCTTTTCCTTTGGGCTTCTCGCTCATGGCCTTCTTCGAATTCCTTTGAACAAAAAGTCTGAAAGAATTCAAAACCTTAAGTATTTTCACATCTTTTAAATCCTTCAGCTACCTTGAAATGTTTCCTACCCTCCACAAGGGATTTTAGACTCAGGACTACCCTCTGCAAGGGCACCTACCCTTTAGCTTTGGGATGCACCCTTGAACCAAGCCATTGAACCAATCCGTTGAGCTGGTTCAACGGTTCAACACTGCGCACCGAGCCTTTGAACTGAGCATTAAACCAAGCTTGTTGAATCATTTGATGAACCAAGTTATTGAACCAAAGAGATTGAACCAAGGTGTTGAAACAACATGTTAAACCAATGTGTTGAACCAAGTTGATGAACTTGCCGATGAACTGATTGATTGAACTAAGCCGATTGAACCAAGGCATTGAAATAAGGTTGATTGAACCAAGGCATTGAACTAGTTCAATGGTTCAATGATGCCAACCTTGTGATTTTGTTCAAATAAGAGCTTGAAGAAGCCTTGTAAAACCTATCACTTTTTGAAATTGATCCTTCATGCGCCAAAAGACTAACCCTACAGAGTCCGTAGAAATGGACCTGCAGAGTCTATAGAAACCTCATATTGCTGAGTCCATAGAAATTCAAGCTCTGCAGAGTCCGTAGAAATGGACCTATAGAGTCCATAGAAATAGACCTATAGAGTCCATAGAAATGGACCTGTAGAGTCCGTATAAATTCTTGGACTTGTGAAAAATAAAAAATGAAATGGCCTAGAGTAATAAGGGAAGAAGGGGACCGATTTTTGGCCTGTTGGGTAAAAAATGGTCAAAAAGTACATGGGACCCTAAGTTTTTTTTTCTCCATAAAATATAATAAATAGAGGGTGTTAGAGTAGTTTTCAAGCTAGATACTTATTTTTTTAGTTATTTATGACACTAATCTAAATTTTGTGTTTACACCTAAACTAATTAAGCTTATTTAGGGAGTAATTGAATAAATCCAAGTTGTTATTTTTTTTAACAAACTTGGTCACATATATGTTGTATTAGTATTTAGATAGTTTTATGTGATTTAACATATCCCATATAGTAGACTTTCCAAGCTATTATTTAGCTATGGATAACTTTTTATTAAGCCTATCTATTTTTGCATTCCTATAGACATCACATGAGAGTGTGTGAAGGATAACATATTATTTTGGGTTGTATTACATTATTTGAAGCAATAATATATTCAATTTATATTTCCTTATTTCTAAGTGTATATTATTTGTTAGCAAGAGATTTTATTGTGGTTTTGTTTTCCTGGATTGATCTTGAGGATTAATTATGCATCTTACCAACTCCATAGGAATAATACACAGAAAAATTCAATAGAACCATCAAATGATCTCTATTATCTCACAATCAAAAATCTTTTCCTTTAAAACTTTATGATATATATATATATATATATATATATATATATATATATATATATATATATATATATATATATATATATATATATATATATAGCTTCACAACTACTTTATCACTTTGCATTCGCAACCTACCCTTTCTATTTTAATATGTATTTTCATCTTAATTCAAAAAAATTATATATAACCATGTGTCAAATACATACAAAATAGTATAAATTATACAAAATACTACACATTACACTCTTGTCATTCATACATACCCTAAAATTTTGTACTTTGAAGTATACTACCAATAGTCTAACTCCATTTTATTTTGCATTTCTTACTTATTTTGAAGTGTTATATCAACTAATATCAATTGGAGTCTTGTTGGTTTCAAATTTATGTATAATTTGTCATTTTTAGGTTTCTAACTCATTTTTTTATGAATTTATGTCTATGCATCATGTTTTAATGTTTTCATTCTCAAGAATGGCATCAACATCAGATAGAGTATCATTTCCATCCACTCTTTAGGTGTATTCATAAATAACATAAATTCCCTATGTAATAGTATCTACATCATGTGCATTAATTTTTACATTTATTATGTAAGTTTTGGATATTTTTTATAGTTTAATGTATGTGTACTTTAATTTATCAAAATGTCATAAGATTTTGAATCTATGTAATGTGATTTAGCATCTTCATCATAAGGTTTTACATCTATACATTATGTTTAAGCATATGCATCCCAAGGTTAAACATATACATATTTATTTTTAAGCATCTATGTTCTAATCTTTGGCATATGCACACTTTGTTTTAGCATCTGTATTATGAGGCTTGATATATGAATCTCTATCTATCAATGCCTTTGTTATTATATTTGACACCTTTGCACTATGTTTCAACATCTATGTTCTAAATATTGGTGTCTGTGTTCTACGTATTGATGTTTATGTTTCCATGTTTTATAAATTTTAGGTTATCACGTATGAAAAAAACCTAAACCAATTAAATTACTAATGATTTATCTTGTAGGATCACTTAAAAAATATTTTTAATCAACCAACCTCACATTTAAGCATTTAATATTAATCAAAAAAATTATTATATATCATTTTTTAGTTTTTATTATGCGTGTTCAAATTATGTTTGCTTATGCTCTTTCCTCACATTAAAATATGACCTTGGAAATCATAAATGGTCTAGGTCATTTATTTCTCCCAAGGATGAATATGCATACTCTTTCTTCACACCATAAGGAGATCTTAGAAATCAAACATAATTCACACATTTTTTCCTTTTATATTCTAGGATCTAGGAACTTGGATTTCATCACCAGGTATTAAACAAGGTTTGTGTTCTGATGAACTCTAAATATTCAAGGAAGAGCTTTCATTATTGTCTAAGAGGTGACCTATTTTATTAGTTTTCATGAAGTGGGGTGATTATCCACCAATACCCAGGCCCTATACATCACTCTTACATCATAAAGTTGGGCCTCACCATACTAAAAGGTATATGAAGGACTCCCCAAGTCAAACCTAGCATATGATCCATTTATCTACAAATTAATAGTGGTGTTAGGAATAAAACATTCCAAAATATCACCCAAAATGTACATTTGAGGTATTATTTGTAAGCCACTATATGGTTGTAATCCCACTTAACTAATTAATATTATTTTTGCATGTGTTTTTGTTTTATTCCCCATTTGTGATAAACTACTTTCAAAATGAATTAATTCAAAAAAATTAGATCTAAAATTAGATAAATTTAGTCAAACATATGGCACCCAAAATGAGACTTCAAACAAGATTAAATCAAAACTCAGATATGTAAAATTATTTTAGTTATAATCTATTCCACTTTGATTAAGAAAACTTCCATGATGATGATACTATTGGCCTTGGTAATAAGAGAAAATATAAGGACAAAAGTAATTATTTATTTAAAGATGATCAAGATAAATCCCAAGTTGACTCAATCAAGTTATAAGAACCCTGTTGATTAAAATGTTGCATCCAACATATACAATACAAATCCTAATGTAATCATCAATAAATGGAAGTAAATTATATCAAAACTACAACAAGAACAAAATTTAATTATGTTAAACTAAGTCTAGTAACTTACACAACACTTCTTGAAACTAGACTATCACATCATTCCTAAAATATCCAGACCTTCACACCAAAAACAATAATCTAGTCAACAACAATAAAACACAAATCAAGCTCCTAAGCTTCCCTTTATCCTAACACCATCATTACCAATTCTAGGTACACAATTTTTGCAAGAGTGGCAAGCTATGAAGGATGCCATCTAAGGATTGTAGGTAGGAAATCAAATTAGAAAATAAAAATTTGAGGAGTTATGCTATTATTAATTTGATTGAGATATGCTTTGAATAACATACCCTCATATTTTGAACCATGAAAATTTTAGAATTACAAGTGAAATGGAGATCCAAGGGAACACATCTGATATTTCTTTATATCATGTCAAGAGGTCACATATAGTGATATTTACCTAATTTAATTATTCCCATAGATCTTAGGGATCCAACCTTTAGAATGGTTATGTATAACTAAATTTTAATCAACAAATGCTTCAAAATGCTTTTCCTTGACATATTTACTTTGTTTGGTCAATTCTCCATTCTGATAACCCATAACCTCTAAGGAATCCTTCAAATTCCCAAAATTACTATGAATATCTCTAATACTTCCCTATTTTATCCCTATTCATATGTATTCAACATGTAAATCACTATCATTCTAATTTCATAAGCCTTTATCCATTCTAGACATGAGAACACTATAAGACAAAGACACACTATGCCTTTATCCATAATGCTCTAACAAACATATTTTCAAAATGAAACGTTTCATAATGAATTTATTACACAAACTAATCTATCAATTATCAAAAACATTTGAAATATTTTTAGACACCTAAAATTGGCCACAACTGGCTTCTACCTAAACTTTAGACCAATTCCTACCAACCATTACAAATTAAGCCTAGGAATCACTGAATGCACCAAATTTGAATTTGAATCATTCATCAAAGCTCAAAATCATGTTGAGACATCCTTAATTGGGTTATTCTATTTTATGCAATAATAACCTCTCATAGATTCATCCCTAAGCATCTTGCAACATCAAAACTTTCAATTTGGCTTATGAACCTATTAAGTGGGCCACTTTCATACTTGATCAAATCTTGAGAGAGCTAAAAGGCTAATAAAAATCAATTAAAAAGCTAAACAATATTAAATTCCTAGTTGAATTATCCATTTGAAATTAATGAATATATAAAAAAGGAAATTCAAAAATTCAAAATATCTTAGCCTTTCATCATTGCCTTTATGAGTCGTCAAACTCTTTGAAAATATCCTAAAATATCTAATTTGAGAGCCATGCGTAGTAATTGAAAATCATAATTACTTGAAACCTATTAACTATACTAGAGTTAATTTTAACTCACAAAGGGTTAGTTTGAACCCATTCCAAGATTAAACTCAATATTGACTCACCTTGGGTGAGAGTTAGCTCTTAAGGCTATAAATACAAGGCCATACCTCTTCATAAAAAAAGCTTTGATATTATAGATTTACTATGTAGGATTTACTCCATAAAACTCATTAAAGTAGTGTTATCATGCCTAAATCTTAAGCCAAGCAACATCACAAGCCAAGGTATCAAGGAGAGAAAGAGCCAAGCAACCTCTATTCATGAATACTTCTTGATGCACAAGCCAAGAAAGCCATTTAACAAAGCCATTTGGAGCTCCCAAGTAAGGTAAAAGACTTGTTTATTTTATGTTTTTATTATGTGATCATTTATTTTTTGTTATTAATCTCTCCATAGTGTTTATGCTATAGGTTTTAGGAATTTAGTGTGTTCATTTCATTGGTTTTATGAGACTAAAACAAGACTAACCTCCCTCTATGTCAAATTTCTTATTCACATGTTGACACACCTAGTGGGACGATCAAACATCCCATATAAGCAATGAGATTAATATGCTACTCTTATTTTTTCTAATGGATGCTTTAAAATATTCAAAAGTTGAGTTTTAACTTCATTTTTCATGTATTTCTATTTTTTTTATCAACACACAGGTTGCACATGGATCGATGCCAATTCTCCCATATCAATGTCGATTACTAGATAAAGACTAACATCAATTTTATAAGGTCAATATAAATTCATTGAATCGACCATGATCCATATGTAAAAATAATAGCATGGTAGAAATGTGACTTATGAGGGTTTTCTTGAGTTTGCTGTCTTTTATTCTATCTAAGAACTATTATATTGTTTGTCTGATAATTTCCTTACAGGATCTAGTGATAGTTGTTAGTTTTAAGTTCATTTTACTAACAATATTTTTGTGAAAAACCATATTTTATATTTTTTGTATTTTTGTAGGAATTAACATTAATCTCCATCAATTGATATCAGTACCTATGTGATTGACTGACATTAATCTTTATGGACTGACATCGATCCCTACATGGATTGATGTTGATCTCTGAGAAAAAAATCAGGGAACTCGAGAGCTCATTTAAAAATATTGTTTTCTCACTTGATTTTGGGATTCTAAGTAGGAAAACCCTATAAAAAAGTATAGGTCCTAAGGTGGAAAAAGCAAATCTTGAACATGGTTAAATTTTATACTATTTGTTTTTGAAGTTTTTTGAAATTTTTTCAAACAACTGATGCCAAAAGGCTCAAATTTCAAAACATGCTTTATTTTGGTGCACTAAAATGAACTTTAATATTTAGTTACATACTCTTTAGAGTTGTTCATTTTATGCTTATTTTTTGAAAGTTATTTATTTTTAGTAAATTAAGTGATGTGTGTATGCTCTCCCCCCATCCCCTTTAGGGAACTTAGGTGACCTAAAGAACTCATTATTTACCTTTGTTGGTTTAGTCCAAAAGTGTGAAAATAAAGTTGCTAAGGCCTTCCCCAAATATGTATGGTTTGGGTGACCCCAAAATGACCTTAAAGTCTTTTCACTTGTATTTATTATTCATGCATTTTGTATTGTGAATGGGAGTTCATTGCCTCCTCATAGGTTCTATATAGAAGCATTGACCTAGGAATTCATATCCCAACATCTATCAACATGACTCCATAGTGGGGTATATAAATTAATTTGGTGAATTACTGAGACAGTAGCTTGAGTGGTTAAACTACCTCCATTAATGATTACTTCCCTCAAAACGTATGATCAAGTTGGACATCACACTACACTGAACAAGGGACAAATGTAGTGGTTGTGAAAAAGATAAGAAATTTTCACAACAAGCCAGTTGAGGTAGATCCAAATGATGTGATTGCATCTCTTGTGCTAGCCACACTTGGGACCATCTAGAAATTAGCAAAAATTGATAGTTTAGAACAACCCCACTTACTGTGGACATATTGTTAATGCAGGTGAGTAGCCCAAAGTTACATGTCATAATACAAACTTTTGAGATAAGATGGGGCCTAAAAACCCTATTTTCAAGTGCTGTTACTTTTTGGATTAACAATTAAAATCCTTTCAAGAGTGAGTATATTGATATAATTCAACATTATTATGCAACCTTGTTAGTTTTAGGATTTAAGATGTTACACTTAAGAATTTGTGTCATTTTAACCTTTCTTACATGGCCTTGTGTATAAAATATCTATTTATCATTCCAAATCAAAAATGAGTGTTCTTTATATAGTACTCCTTTATTTGAGGAGGTATTACACCACCCATTTGACACCATACCTTTGCCTTAGTGTTTTTATCAACCTTTGTGTGTTTGTGTGTGCGTGCGTGCGTGCGTGTGTGTCACTTGATTGAAAAGGGTGTCATTACACTATCTAATTCATTTTAAATATTGTGTCTTTGAGTCTTGAAATGAAAACCATTGATAATATATTTAGAACATGATAACATCATTACGGTACTCAAATCATTTCAAAGACTTGTTTACCTTGTGTCCAAATTTTAATTTAGAACAAAAGCCACATGTGCCTTTTAGATCTATACCTAGTACCATTATTATATCCCTTCTTGTTTAGTTTGTTGTCTATTTTAAGAAGCCTAGTTTTCCAATTTGAGTTCAATTAGCCTTGCCAAGTTCAAATCCAAACATTGCTTGATTTTTACCTATGCTTTGTGTAATTTTAGCCCAAACAAAGATATTTCTCTTTGGGTTGTGTAACTTAGGTTAATTATTTAATCAATTTGAAAACTATTGTTTGTGCCTAGATTTGGGAGAAGTAGCCTTTCTTCATATGCCTAGAGTTTCATGCCTTATACGAATTGACCAGGTTCATGTTTAAATCTGAATGCCAAGTTTATGCCAAAGTGTTTCATATTTGTTAGATTAAAATCTCATACCTTATTTTGTTTAAAGTATAGCTTTCATGCGTTTTCCAAAAGACCTAACACATGCCTATTTTGAGCCTAGATTTTGTGCCTTCTTTGAAAGACTTAACAACTTTTGTTTTCTTTAGATTAGATTTGTTTGAAACACTTTATACCTATAGTTTGGCATGCTGGTTTTTATCTATCCACTTGTCCTTTTTATGTAAAACATTTGAAGTTAGATGTATGACATTAGACTATTTTAGACCAAGTTTTATCACAAACCATTTTAGAGATACAACTCCACCTTTTAGACCAAGTTAGACTATGTTTGGACCATTTGTCCTTTGGACATTATTTTTCAGAGTTTGTAGAACTCTAGGCATTTTTTAAAAATGTTTATCATTGACTTAGATATGTATCTTTACACTTATAGTGGATCCATGTATAATTACAGTTATGATAATGTGGTTTCATTTGATGACTTTGTTTAAGATCCCTATGGTGATGATCTAGTTTTTGGGATGGATCCATATCCTCCTTAAAATACCCAATCTAGGGGACAAAGCCAAGATATTAAAGCATAATATCTAGTGATACCTTATTTGGGCTGGTTAATGTACAATGTTCACCATTTCACCTCTCATGGTACCTGATCCCCCACCTATACCATTAATCCTCCTTCAAACTTCATGAGCCACCAAGCTCCACAACATCCAAGTATTACCATTTCAAGACCTCATCCTTTGGCTTGTGTAAGCAACCAAGATTCAAAATTCACTACCATTTTTATTCCAAGACCTCATCCTTTTGTTTGTGAAAGCAACCAAGCTTTGTAATGCCCTACGATTTCTATTTTAGGACCTCATCCTTTGGATTATGCAAGCAACCAAGATTCATAAAATCCCTACCATTTCTATTCCAGGACCTCATCTTTTGGCTTGTATGAGTAACCAATAGTCACAACACCCTACCATTACCATTCTAGGCCTTTCCAAGTATGGTAGCTCATTATCCCAATAAAGTTATGCAAATACAACTAGATGGGTCACAATTACCATCCTAGGTTAGCAACCAGCTTTGTTAAGCCCATCATAGATAAGCCTATCATTATCTAATCAATGACCATTCTTAAAATATTTACAACCATCCTTAAATTTATAAAATTCATACCAATATTTGAGCCATAATTTAGCCAATCAATACCTTTCCAATCTAGCCAATTATTCAAAGACCAAGATGTGTTCAAAACTAGTATTTATAACTATTTGTAAACCAAGGCCAAGAAAACCAATCAATCTATGATGTTTTTGTTGAAATACCTATTTGTGATGAGTCAACCTATGATGAATCACCTTCTTATATTATCTTTTTTATTGAGAAGTTTCACTTTAACAAGCCAATCTTTGTTGAGTCACTTCTTAATTATTATAACTACCTTTGGGAAAATCATTATCTCAACCATTATCTTATTTTTAAAGAGTCTCCCTTTGAAAATATAGTCTCTATGGAGTTATCTCTTGACCTATTTCCCCTCATTGAGGAGTCTCACTTTGACAAACTAGTCTCTATGGAGCCCATTATGACATCATAAGCCATTACTTATCTAATACCAAACATTCAAAAAAATATCATTGTAGTAGCATACATACTAGATGAAGAATTAGAATTGAAGTTAGGTTCTATTCTTAAACCAACATCATATTTAGCATTAAGAATAGATCAACATTAGTCTCAACATTAGATTTAGAGTCCCTTTAATTAGACTCATCTTCAGAATCATAATATGTTCATGATTGTTATAATATTGGTTATTTATGCCTTATAGATCAATTGAATAAATTTGTGATCCTTCCATAGTTTTCAAGGATGATTACTTCAACTTCAACACAAGTTTTAGTATCTTTTACAAGGATTGTGATACCTATTTCCATTCCATTACCATTCCACATGCTATTAACACCAACCAATATAGCCATTATATTGACATTCTACCTCCCAAAAGTGTCGATTAGAACCCACAAAATCACACATTGTTAAATTGCATCTATGGTGACATATTATTTGTATAATATCAAGGGGACCAAGACTACATTCATGAAAAAGAAGAAGAATCTCCTAGTGAAACCTTTTAAAATGCACTAAGGGGAAATACAATTTTAAACTCAACATTTTCTAATGAAACCTTGTTTGAGGTGCTAAAAGATAATCAAAGTCAAAATTCAACGTTCCTTAGTGAACCTTCTTAGAGGCACTATCAAATAATCAAGAAAAAATTATTGGTGAAAACCTCTTTGAGGTACCAATAACTGAGCACAAAAGTTCATCATTTCTTGATGAAGACATTATAAAAGATAAAATCAATACAAATTATAATATAAAACATAATCAGATGGTAGCTACTCTTAGGCCCAAATAACTACAAAATTTGGCGGTCCTATCGAGAACATATTCAAAAGTCTTTGAACCTGCCACATCCAAAGTTATGTTGAATCCAGAATCAACAACATTATGTATGCATGAAATTATTGATCTTCACTTATTTCTTGACCATTATACATTTCATTATCATCCACCTTTACATTGCCAAAATAGATCTGTCATCTAATATTTAGTCATATTTACCATTCCTAGCTGCACTTTCCTTTATAGAGGCTACAAAGACACCTTGTCTTGAAGTTTGAAGGAAAAAAACCAATGACCAACTAAGATCACAACAACATTCTTGGAGTCTAAATCTACAATAGGTTCTTGATAGAATAGCTATTCAGAAGAGGTATGGACTAAAAATTTACATAATTGATTATTTTAGTTGTATCACATGATGATTAGGATGTGCATCTCCACATTAGTAGGAACCACATAAATATTTACCATTTCCATTTCCCATTTACGTTACCATTTTAATTTTCCATTTACCTTGCCTTTTCCATTTGCCATTTAACTTTCCAAAAACCATACCTTTGCCTTTCCATTCACCTTGCCATTCCTCTTGTCATTGTTTTATACCATACCATTCACCTTACCTTATCACTTGGGGGCAACCCTATTACCAAAATTTGCCTTCTTGTCATCTTCTTTATGTTATACCATATGCCATCTTACCATACCTTTTACTATTGACCAAACTTATTTTGACCACCCTACCCAACAATTTTGATCTTGGTTTCTTTAGTTCTTCCCATACCTTATACGAGGGGATTTTGATCCAGTTTCAATAGTTTCAAAATTTTGTATTTAAATGACAACCTATGAAAGTAGTGAGATAATGAATATATAAAGTTATCTTTCATTTACATTTGACTAGTGTGACTGATTATAACTGCCTATGGTAAAATCAATATCCCACCTTGAGTTACTAATTATAACTACTTATGGGTATATTAGTATCATAGATCTATGTCATTATTTCCTAATTATAACCAATTATGGGAAAATTAGGAACAACTTTACCATACATTGCCACATCACCTCAAAATTAATATTATCATTTTCCTTGCCATTTCCATCAATTTTCAATTTTTTTACCTAATTAGATCTCACTGTTAGTGTAGGTTTTTATTTTCCCCTATTATTTAATTAGAGAATATTATATATTTGTGCATACATGGAGTTTTCCTACATTCATGTGATAGGCTAACTTATGTGGAGATGTGTGTCATAGATGTGTCATAGGTATGTCATAAGTAACTCCTTTGATCGGCTATTCCAGGTATGGGAGTTACTTCTCTATTCTTAACACCTTGTCACCACCTTCATGGAGGAGTTACAGTCTACTCTTGGGGTGCTTTGACCACCTTTTGTGGAGGAATTACGTGCTCTCCTATATGTATTCTTCACTTTGGCCATCTTAAGTTAATCAAATATTGGGTTTTGCTCCTATTTGTCTTTTGCAAATTATCTCTTTTAGTGATTTCACTTTGCTTTAGCTTCTTTGTGGTGTGCACCAACTTCGTCTCGTGTGATCACTTGACCATTGCATTCACATTATTCAGACCCTAGAAACAACTCTGATATGGTATCAGAACCACCTCAGTAATCGTGTGTTTGGTTATGCTATTAGTTTATTTTGAAAATGTGAGGAGTAGAGTTCTCTTTATGTTCTTTTTCTTATTTCCAGATCTGATCTGAAAAAGCCTTTCAATATAATTTCTTGTGTTGCATTTATCTTTCCTATGGACTGCCTTCATGGTGTTTGGAACTGCAAGTTTTTTTTCAACTACTATGCACGTCTTCTATGTCAAAATGACATTTCAGATCTAAGCTATAGCTGTTGGAGAAGTGGTGCCAATTTTTTGACATCTCTACACTTGGCTTCCTCTATAGTTTCTATTTATTTTCTCCAGCATTGGCATCACATTTTGACACATGGTGTTGGCTTTTTTGATGTTCATTTGACCTGTGTTGAAGGAGAAAAGGACCACTTTCAGCTGTTGGGCATTGGAATCTCAAAGGAGTGAAGGCTACGTGGAAGAAGGGTGAAAGGAGTGTAGAACTAGCATAGGGCATGAGAGAGAGGAGCCTCTCATTGGTGTCCTTGCTAGACATCTGCTGACAGCAGCAACAAACAACAAAAATTAGACCTTTTTTGGTTTTAAGCACCCTACTATTTCCTACTCCCCATTTGGTGGGCCTACTCTCTACTAAGCAAAATTGGTAAAATTTGCTTTTGTCTAATTTCCTCATAATTATTCTGATCTTGTATTCATAAATCAGTCATTTCATTTTTTGAATTAAAGTCTAATTGGAAAATTAGCATTAAAAAAAAATAGTTTAAAGGTTTTAAAAACTTGTATCTTCGACCTACGAAGATGAACCCAGATTGGTAGGAGGCCAATTCTCCTTCACAAAGACCTCCTTTGGATTCCTCACTCTATGCTGAGTCCAATGAGTGGTTAGAAGGCCACTTTCTCTCTCAAAACGGGCATTTTTTTAATGTTTTAGTGCTATTTTTTTGCAAAATTACTAGTTTATGGGAAATTAAAACTTTAAAATCTTGCAAACTGTAGCTCAAATTCAAGTGCCGTCTTGTGAAAAAGTGCTTAGTTTTCAATTTTCCATAACTTAAGCTAGATAATTGTCAAAAATACACTACTTTATAAAGTGCCAAAAATTTGGGTCTCTTGGGATGCATTTTCGGCTGAGTCCGACGTCCTATTTGCTTGGGTTATTAACTTGACTTGCACAGATTACTCTAAGACGCATTTTTAGCTGAGTTCAATGTATTTTGAGTATGCAATTACATATTTGGGGGGGGCTCAACATTTTGGGGAGGTGTGATTGTCTTTCAGCATTTTGTTTACTTTTGTTATCTTTCTCCTTTCTACATACTTTCACAAACTTGCAATCAACACAAATTCACCTAAATTCAACTTAAAATGGATTATTTTCAACTTAAACCCCTAACACCCTTCAACTATCATGAATGTAAGGTTAAAATGTCAATCATTCTTAGGAGCAAAGGGTTGTATAGGATCACCATGGGTACTGAAGTAGAACCCAGCACTGATGCTGAAAAGGTCAAGTGGTACAACCATAGTGATGAAGCCTATGGATTACTAAGCTTGTCCATGTCTCTAGAACTTCTCTTCCATTTTTAAACCACCAAGACTCCCAAAGACATATGGGACACCCTAAAAACCTTATTTGGGAAGCTTGATGAGATGAGAGGTCATGAGCTCAAAAATGAACTCATAAGTCTAAGTCCTAGCAACTTTGACACCCTACAGGACTTCTTCACTAAGTTTAAGGCCCTTATATTTCAATTGAAAGAATGTGGGATAGAGAAGAAAGATGATCAACTCATCATTTCTATTCTCGCAAAGTTAGGTCCAAGATATTCAGTCTTTGTCTCCACTTTCCATGCCACAAAAAGTGCCCTTGTCACTACATGAAAAATGCCTTCTTTGGATTCATTCATTGCTGACTTGACTAGGGAGCAAGATAAGCTAATTCAAATGGGAAAAATGAATTCTACTCAACCCCAAGCATTGATAGCTGGAAATGGTAAGGATAAGACTTCAACAAAGGAGAAGAAAAAGAACAAGGACCAGGAGAAGAAGAAAGAAAACAACAATCCTGCCAAAAACAACACTGAGTCTTCCTCCTCCAATGCTAAACCTAAGAAGGAGAAGGTTAAGTGTGCCTATTGTAAGAAGATAGGGCATGATGAACACAAATGCATGAAAAAATAAATAGATCACCTAACTCATCTTCTAGAGAAGCACAACATAGGTGTTCCTGAGTCCATCAAGCAGAATTAATCTACCCAAGATTCTACTAAGGCAAAAGGCAAGGATAAGGAGAAAGAAAAGGGCAAGGCCCTTGTAGCTACAATAGCTTCTACTTCTTCATGGGTCATTGACTTGGGTCCTTCTCACCACATGGGCTCTTCCCTAGCTGAGTTTTCATCTTTAGAGCCTTGTAACATGACTTCAATTAGTTTGGGTGATGACACATCAATTTATGTTGCAGGGAGAGGGTCAGTTGAAATGGAAGGAGGAACATTCAATAATGTTCTAAGTGTTCCTTCTCTATCAACTAATCCCCTATCAGTTTACCAAATCACTCACATTGGTCGGGGCATGAGAGTTGAGTTTTCACCAGATTTAGTGGCTATCAGGGAGTTGCATAGTGATACTACAGTGGCAGTGGGTAGGGTAGATCACTAAGCAAGGCTATACACATTCTCACATTTTGCACCAGATTCTTCTCCAACAACATTGTTGACTCATTCAAATGAAGTCAAAAAATTATGGCATGAGCGATTTGGCCACCTTAACTACCGCTACCTTGAGCAACTTTACAAACATGACATGGTCATTGGCTTGCCTCGTGTCCAATTTTCAAAAGGACTTTATGAGGGGTGCTCCCTTGGGAAGCATACCAAAGCAAAATTTGACAAAAGAAAAGCTTGGAGGGCTTCACAACCTTTGGAGTTAGTCCACAATGATGTATCGGGACCCTTTCCCAAACCATCTTTCATAAGGGCCAAGTATATCCTCACTTTCATTAATGATTTCTCTAGGTACACTTGGATATATTTTCTCAAATAAAAGTCTAAAGTGTTTGAAAATTTTCTAGACTTCAAGCCTCTTATTGAGAAATAGAGTGAGAAATCCATCAAGGTTATTTAAATTGATAATGGAGGGGAGTATGTCAAAAATATGTTTGAGCAGTTTTGCACCACAAAGGGGATTGATTTACAACGCACAGTCACTTACAGTCCTTCATAGAATGGGGTTGCAGAACACAAAAATAGGTTCTTGAAAGAGATGGGTAGCTGTATGATTCACTCCAAATCCTTAGCACCATAGTACTAGGCCGAAGCCACCTATTGTGCTTGCTACATTCAAAATAGGGTTTCTCACAAAGCTTTAAAAGGGATAACACCCTTTGAAGCTTGGCATAAAAAGAAACCTGATGTTGAGCACCTTAGGGTTTTTGGATCCCCAACCATGGCCCACATAATGAAGAAGAAACACAAAGCTATGGAATGTCAGTCCAAGCCTTACATCTTTATAGGATATTCGGATGGTGTTAAGGGGTATCGCCTTCTAGATCTAACCACTCATTAGTTGTTCATTGAGAAAAGTGTCCACTTTTAGGAGAGTCCTAGAGACTCAACACTTGGCACTTTTTCTCTCTCATTAGATCTACTTCTTCATGATGATTGCTCAGATTTAGATCAGCCATAACATGTTCTTGAGCCAAATACATCTTCTTCTTCTTCAAGTTCAGACAGTGAGGATAGTGATGCAGAGTCATCCATGTCTAGTCAGTTAGAGGATGAGGAGTTAACACCTGACTTGCCCACTTTCAGGCCACTTTAGGCTAGACAGACACTTGAGAGTGCTGGCAATTGGGCAGGAGATCCTGTAGATGATAGACGTACTAGGGGGGATTTTTAGAGAGATCCACATGCCTTCTTTGCTTTAGTTTTGAATCCACAGACTTTCTGACAGGTATCAGGAGTACCTAAGTGGGATAATGCTATGGAGGAAGAATATTCTTCCTTAATAAAAAATCACACTTGGGACTTGACTTCACTTCCTAAGAGAAGGAAGATGGTTCAATGTAGGTAGATATATTAGACCAAGTTTGCAGCAGATGGGTTAGTTGATAAGTACAAGGTGTGATTGGTCACCAAGGGTTTCTCACAAGTGGCAAGCATTGACTACTTAGAGACATTTGCACCCATTATAAAGATGACTTCTATCTGAATCACTTTGGATATTTCCATATCACATGGTTGGGATGTGCACTAGATGGATGTGAAGAGTGCCTTTCTTCATGGAGACCTAGAGGAGGAGATCTACATGGAGTAGCTACTAGGATTTGTTCAAGATTATTCCTTAGTATGCAAACTTAAGAAATCTATCTATGGCCTCAAACAAGCCCCTAAAGCTTGGTATGCCAAGATGGATTCCTTTCTTTTCATAGCGGGTTTCACTAGGTGCCGTTCTGACCCCAATGTCTACTTCTTGCGATAAGATGATTCACTCCTGATTTTGGTTCTATATGTTGATGACCTTTTGATCACTGAGAGTTCTTCATCAGCTATTGTAGTGGTGAAGGCATCTCTCCAAGATGGATTTGACATGATAGACTTGGGTTTGTTGCACTACTTCCTTGGCATCGAGATCTCATAGTCAGATTCAGGGATTTATCTTGCAAAACCTAAGTATGCTCTTGATTTATTGTCTCAATTTCACATGGCTGATTACAAGCCATCTCCGATTCCCTTTCTATTAAGAGTTAAGCTTGAGGCTGACTATTATTCACCATTAGTTGATGCCACTCGGTATCGACAACTCATTGGTAGTCTCATCTACTTGACTCACACCAGGCCTGACATATCATATGCAGTGGGACTTGTCTATAGATTTATGCAGGAACCTCATGAGCTGCATTAGAAAGTAGCTAAGAGGATCTTGGATTACATACAAGGTTCACATAGATATGGCATTCATTACAAATTTGTCATAGAGTCTGACTTGATTGGGTATACAGATTTAGACTGGGCTGGTAATTCACAGACTCACAAGTCTACTTCTGGTTACAGTTTCTCTCTAGGTTTTGGTCTTATCAATTGGTCTAGCAAGAAGCAAAATGATATTTCTATATCATCCATAGAGGCAAAGTATAGGAGAGATGTTAATGCAGCTACTGAGGTTATTTGGCTTCAGGGGATACTTTCTAAGTTTGGCATTCCTATCAGGTAGCCCACCATTATTTGTTATGATAACCAGAGTACCATTTAGATTTGCAAGAATCTAGTTCAGCACCAGTGGACCAAGCACATAGAGATTCACATGCATTTCATTAGGGAGCTTATTCATAGTCAAGTCATTGACTTGATATTTTTCTAGTCTTCAGAGCAGGTTGCAGACATCTTCACCAAACCTTTCACTGAGAGCAAGTTCATTCAACTATGAGCTCTTCTTGGGGTGTGGTCCACATCTATAGCAACATCATCTTCAGAGGGGGCACTAGCCTCTTCATTTCTTTTATGTCTCTCTTTTGGGGGGGAGTTTTTTCTTATGGGTTTTCTCATTTTCTCTATCTTATGGGTGATTTCATTTGTACATGGGTACCTCATTAGGCCTAGTTTCTGGGACCTATTTTATATTTCCACACTACCCACCTAAGCTGCACTTATGGGGGGGTGTTAGTGTAGGTTTTTATTTTTCCCTATTATTTAATTAGGGAATATTATATATTTGTGTATACATGGAGTTTTCCTACATTCGTGGGATAGGCTAGCTTATGTGGAGATGTGTGTCATAGGTATGTCATAAGTAACTCCTATGACCAGCTATTCTTGGTATGGGAGTTACGTCTCTATTCTTAGTACCTTGTCACCACCTTTCATGGGGGAGTTACTTCTCTATTCTTAACACCTTGTCACCACCTTTCATAGAGGAGTTACAGTCTATTCTTGTGGTGATTTGACCACCTTTTGTGGAGGAGTTACTTACGTGCTCTCCTATATGTATTCTTCACTTTGGCCATTTTAAGTTAATCAAATATTGGGTTTTGATCCTATTTGTCTTTTATAAATTATCTCTTTTATTGATTTCACTTTGCTTTAGCTTCTTTGTGGTGTGCACCAGCTTCATCTCGTGTGATTACTTGACCATTGCATTCGCATTATTCAGACCCTGGCAACAACTCTGATACTCACTACCTTTTGTGTTGTCAGAACTAATATGACTTAAGGTCCCAATGGGACTATGTAGGTCATGATTGATGATTTTGAGGTCAGATCAGTCCCTCTTTTTCCATACATTCCTTCCATTTTGAGAGTAACCTAAGCTAATGATCTTTATATTTTGTGAGTGGTATCTTGTCAATATCTAATGAGATAATATTCTTCAAAATTCCAAAAACATTCAAAAATTTCAAAATCCAAAAACATTTATCCTATTTAAACCATGTCAGTCATCCTCAATTTAACTTACTGGGGAAAATCCATTGTTAGTTCCAATCCATTCCATTGCCATTTGGGGTGTGACTTTCCCTTTGCATGTATCCTTTCTTGGGGACACCGCGTGTTTATCATTCTAGCAAGCCTTCATGTGTAGGTATTGACTTGGTTAATGATAAGATATTTTTTATCACTTTTTCTTTTAGGCCTTTATGTGTGTTTGTTTACTTAGTTGTTTATTTGTTTATTTGATTTTCTTGTTGTGCCTTGACTCAATCTATATGTGTTTATTGGGTGATTCCTTGTGCATTATTCTTGAATCCATTCATATTCATATTTCAACATTATCATCATGGTTTTTTACCATTGGTGCATTATTTTCAATTATTTATTAGATCAAGAGTTAGTCCTTATGCATATTTCAGATAAGTTCTCATGGTGTTTTATATCATGATTCATACCATCACATACTACAACAAAAAATATATCAAAAAATATTATAAGTAATGGAGCCACAAAAGTTTCTCCTTGGTAACCTTGGGAAATCCTCCCACCCTCCTTAATTGAATAAACCCATTGACCATTATAGTTGTATCAATGCTAATATGGATGAACATATTCACATTGGAAGGTATAATTTTTATCATTCACATTGATTAATTCTTATTTTTATATACATATCTTTCATCACTTTTCACATCCTAATGTTCCTAGTTGTTTGTGGCTTCATCAACCATTAGACCATCGCATTTACATTAAGCTTGTTCATCTTTAATCTATAAATAGATTATATCTTTGAGCTAGACTTGTCAATCTACCCTAATGGGGCAAAATCAAACATATTTATTCATTCTAGGTCATCTTAATGATTATAACCACCTATGGGTAAATCATTATTTCAACTCATCAACCCTAACTGGGCATGTGCATGTGCCACTGAATATAAATGCCTTTGGGTAAATTAGTGTCTCAACCTTTGTTATTGATAATAATCACCTTTGGAAAAATTAGTACTTATTGTTAAATTAATGCATGCAAGCATTATCTTGATTAGATTAATCTCACCCATGGGTTAATTTCATTCTTCTTCTTACTTCTTTTTGAGGGACCATCCATCAATCGTATTATTGGCCACTCCCTCAAGGAGGCATCATTATAGGCTTCCCAAACATTATTTGGAGCTTCTTCTTCAATCATTATCTTATTTATTAACAACCTATTTAATTATTTGAGAATATTTTACTATGCCTATAACTCGCAACATCTTTTTAAATAGGGATAAACTGTAGACACTAAAATTGGCCATAACTTGCTTCCACCCAAACTTCAAATTGATTCTTACCAACCATTATAATTTAAGACTAAAAATCACTAAATGTATCAAATTTACTTTTGCATCATTCATCAAAGCTCAGAATCATGTTGAGATATGCCTAATTAGGGTATTCTATCTTATACAACAATAACCTCTCATGGATTCATCCCTAAGTACTTCGTGGCATCAAAACTATTAATTTTACTTATGTACCTATTAGATGAGGCACTTGCACACTTGATAAAATATTGAAAGAGTTAAAAGGATAATAAAAACTAATTAATAAGCTAAATAAGATTAAATGCCTAGTTGAATTATCCATTTGTAACTAATGAATATCTAAAAAAGGAAATTCAAAAATTCAAAATATCTTAGCCTTTCATCATTAACTTTATGAGTTGTCAAGCTCTTTGAAAATATCCTAAAATATATAATTTGAGACCCATACCTATTAATTGCAAATCATAATTACTTGAAAACTATTAACTTTATTAGAGTTAGTTTTAACTCACCAAGGGTTAGTTTGAACCCATTCCAAGCCTAAACTCAACCTTGACTAACCTTGGGTGTGAGTCAATTTCTAAGGCTATAAATACAAGGCCATACCTATTCATAAAAAATATTGGATATTGTAGAGTTATTATGCAAAATTTTCTCCATATAACTCATGCAAGTAGTGTTACCATACCCAAATCTTAAGTCAAGCAAGATCATAAGCCAAAGTGCCAAGGAGAGAAAGACCCAAAAAACCTCCATTGATGAAGAATTATTTATGAATAAGCCAAAAAAACATTTAAAAAATCCATTTAGATCTCCTAAATAAGGTAAAAGACTTGTTTCTTTTATGTTTTTGTTGTGCTTTCCTTTAGTTCTTATTATTAAGCTCTCCCTAGTGTCTAGGCTAGAGTGTTAGGAATTTAGTGTGTTCATTTCATTGGTTTTATGAAACTAACACAAGACTTGTAGATACCTAAAGCTGGCCACTGATAACCTCCAATTAGGCTTTTGACCAATTCTTACTAAAATGTTCAATTTAGTCTACACTAAAGCACATTCTAAGTTTTGAACCTAATACAGTTAAGTGCTGATTTTGGCTAGGGTATCCCTAAATGGGAAGTACAATTTATGGGCCAGCTAACTTTGATCAAATCATTTTGAGTCAAAATGCCAATTTTGCACTTAGATGCTCTAGATTTCTCCTTTATATCAAATATATTTCACAAGACACATGCCTTTATTATTTGGTATTGGTAACATCCTAAATGGGATAATGGATTTAATGCATCTGACATTGATTTCCAATTCCAATCCAGTCAAATTTTGGAACAATAACGATGCATTATGATCAATTTGAGTAATTTGTGCACAAAGTGTTTAATCATGCTTAAGAGCTAATTAAACCAAATGATAACCTAATTAAGAATTCTATGGAAACTTGTTGAATACTTATTTTTAGAAATGAATATTGATTATCTGTATCATCAGGGGACATCATTTCTT
The DNA here is from genome assembly GCA_037957365.1 of Torreya grandis. NCBI lineage: Eukaryota > Viridiplantae > Streptophyta > Pinopsida > Cupressales > Taxaceae > Torreya > Torreya grandis. Next base: position 4,572,835 of record JARHVA010000022.1, read on the forward strand.
AGGAAGACATCCCTAGGCCATACATGCATAAAATATCAAGGTTAACCCCTCCCATGCCTCTTAATTCCCCTCTATCCCAAGTATTTATGATCCTATTTATGAATTTTTAATTACATAATTGGATTAATCCTTGGACACACTTCTCAATCTTGAGATGGATGGTTCAGGTTGATTCTAGCCATTTGCAAAAATTTATAAATAGGAGGCCTTGCCACATGAATTTTAAAATTAAATTATGCAAATTTACAATGCCAAATTGATTCCAAAAATATCTCACATGACAAATTTATGATGCCAAAATATTGAATCCAAATCCAAGCAAGGTGTCAAAGAGAGATGGAGTAGTCAAGCTTATATTGATGCAGACTTCATGAGCATAAACTGAGAAAGCCACTACAATAAAGCATTTGAAGCATCTATGGAAGGTCAAGGATTCTTGTTTTTATTTACTTTTTAGTTATGCTTTTTATTTATTTATTTTATTAAGCTCACCTTAGTAACTAGGCATGAAGGTGTTAATTTAGTGTGCTTTTGATTTGATTTATCTACTAACACAATACTAATCTCTCCTTCATCATCAAATTCCTAGTTCATATAATGGCACACCTAGTGGGACCACAACCCATAAATTTTCTCACAAATCCTCTAGAAGCAACCTAGTAACTATTGTCATGTGTGCTCATGGAGTATGGAAGAAAAGAAAGAAAAAAATTGAGTTAAAAAGTCCATTTTTATAAACCATAATTTTATTCTCAGAATGACCTAACTCAGCTCTAGTTCATCCCAATTTGACTCTGGTTTAGCCTGACTCATCTTTGGTTCACCCCAACTCAGCTCTGGTTTAGCCTAACTCAGGTCTAGATCATCTTGACTCAGCTCTGGTTTGACTTGACTCAATTTTGGCTCACCTTGACTTGAATCTAGTTCATCCCAACTCAGCTCTAGTTTAACCCAACTAAGCTCTAGTTCATTCTAAATCAGCTCTAGTTTGGCCAAACTTGACTCTAGCTCAGCTCAACTTGGCTCTGGTTTGACCCAACTCAGATCTAGCTTGGTCCAACTCAGCTCTAGTTCATCTTGACTCGCCCTGACTATCAACCCAACTCATTTATCCAACCCAACTCATCTGTCAACCTGACTCGCCTGTCAACTCAACTCAACTCACCTATTCAACCCAACTCAAATATTAAACCAACTTGAATATCAACCTGAGAGCTCATTTTTCAAAAGTTCTTATTTCATCCTCAAAAGTGCTTCAAAGCTAAACAACTTGCTAACATTTTTCTTGTAGGATCTACATTGAAAGTCATCTAAGTAAACTAAATTAGTGCCTTTCACACTTCATTTGAGTGTTTTAAAATGAATTAGGAACTTTCTTTTTGCGCTTAATGAAAAATTTAGATGCTTAAGTAAATGGTTTGATAATTGTGCTTTCAAAGTTACAACTTAAGACCAAGGGGTCAAAGTAACACCACCTAATATTTGTTTTGGTACTTAAAATTAAACACACTTGTCAATTTTTTTTCAATAGTTATTTAATTATAAATTTAATTGGAAAAAAGAAGGTTTGCACATGTATGTTCTTCCATTTGTCCCCTTTAGAGAACCCTTGGAATCAAAATTCCCATCCTTATTTCACAAATCCTAGTCTAAGGCTTAAAAAAAATATCATCTAAAGCACTCCCCAAAAACTCATCATAGTTTGAGTGACCTTGAAAATGACCCTAAATTATTTCTTTTTATGTCTTTCATTTCATTGCTTCTTGGCTTGTGAGGGGGATGTCATTACCTTCCATGAGTTTTTTAAGGAAGATTTGACCTAGGGTTTCATCTCCTAGCATTGAATTTACCCAATATCACTAGGATCAAAAGGTTTGAGTGGTTAAGCCACCTTCTAGTGATGGATTTTCACTTGGGACATATTTTCACTTTGGATATCGCACTACACTGAACAAGTGATGAATGTAGTGGTTGCAAAAAGGACTAGACATTTTTGCAACAAGCCAAGTGCTACAAACCCAAAATCCATGATTATTTTTACATCATTTGATGTGAAAGTCATTGTGCAATTGATTCCCCTAAATACATTAAAAAACCAATTAATTTTAGTCAACCCCACATTTCCATACCCTTGCTAGGATTTGGACAATTATACTTAGTGTATTTTGGTCATTTTTTACTTGGTACGTTTTGACACTAAAACTTGTTTGTTTGTTCATAGACCATGTCAAAACCATGTATTTGAGCTGAGAAGGGTAGCTTTATGCCACCCAAGACATGTCAAACCATTTTGCCTTTGAGTCTTTGAAACATAACATTGATCACATCATTCGAGCATGCTGATGTCATTAGGCTACTCAATTTGTTTCAAAACTTATTTACCATTACATCAAAAACCATTTGTTTCAAACCATTTCACATCAACCATTTGGACCTTATTTATGTGTCATCATGTTATCTAATCTTGTCTAGCTTGTTTGCTCAAATCCTAGTTTTCAACATTGAGTTTTAAATTAATCTTGATAATTTTGGATTCAAACATTTATTGATTTCTATTTAGGCCTCAATTCATGGGGTTGATACACAAATCTTTCTATTTTGGGTTGCATAACTTCAGTTAATTGATTACCCAAATTTGAAAACTATTGATGGTTTGTTTTTCAATGCCTATCCTCATCATTATTTGTGCCTTTATTTGAGAGAACATAGCCTTTCTCCAAGAACCTTTTGCCTTATGATTTATACCAACTAATCATGTTTATATTTGATTCTATGTGCTGGGCCTATGTCAAAGTTATTTCCAAACTTGTTAGATTAAATCAAATCACATCATCCTTTGTTTCAAATTTTAGATTTTGATGTCATTTAGATTAAATTATTAACCTAACTTGTTTGAGCCTAGATTTTGAATCCACATTTAGACAAAAGATCTAACAACTCTTTCTCCTTTTCCTAGTTTAGACATTGTTTGGAATACTTTGACCTAGACTTTTGACATACCAATTTTTATTTAGAAACTTAATCTTTTGTGTCTATGAAATTTGATATTAAAAAATTGATGTTAGACTATTTTATTCTAAGTCTTATCACAAACCATTTTGGAGATACAACTCCACCTTCAACCAAGTTAGACCAAGTTTGAACCAATTATCCTCTGGACATAGTTTTTTAGAGTTTGCATAATTCTAAGCCTTTTTATTAGAGCTTTCATCATTTATATAGATATGTTTAGCTAAACTTATGGTAGAGTCATGTATAATCCAAATTATGATATAATAGCTGCACAAAATCCCACTAACAACCCCTATAGAGATAAGTTTTCTAGGGAATTTTATTATTCTCCCTATAATATTTCATATGGGGAACAAAGTCAGAGGCTAGCTTAAAATCCAACTCAAAACCCTAACTAAGATGATATGTTTTTTGAGGAGGAATTGGATGCTTGGGATTGTATGAGTAATTAGGCTCCACCATGTTAGATCATTTCTATTCCAAGACCATAATGTCATACCATTTCTATACTAAGACCTAATCCTTTGGCTTGTGTGAGTAACCAGGCTCCATAATGCCCTTTCATCATTTTAGGACCTAGTATTTTATCTTGTGTGAGCAATCAAGCTCCACACTGTCCTATCATTCCCATCTCAGGACTTTGTCCTTTGGCTTATGTGAGAAATCATTCTCCCTCATGCCCTATCATTATCCAACCACAAGTCATTCCTTATCTAGTAATAATCCCATCCAAAATTCAATTGATCCAATCATTTGAGGACCAAGTTGTGATAAAAAATGGGAGTTTCCAACTCATTGAAAACTAAGGCCAAGAGAACCAATCGATCCAAGATGTTTTTGTTGAACCAACCAATTGTGATAAGTCAGCCTGTATTGAATCAACTATTGATCCTACACCAGTTGTTGAGGAATCTCACTCTAATGAGCCAGTCTTTTTTGAGTCACTTCTTAATGATTATAACTACCTTTGGGTAAATCATTACCTCAACCATATGCCTATTTTTCAAGAGCCTCCTATCAAAAAGCTAGTCTCTAAGGATTTTCCTCTTGGCCTTTTTCCCATTATAGAGGAGTCTCACTTTGACAACCCAGTCTTGGTGGTGCCCATCATACTATTACAAGTTGTTACTTATCCAATACCAAGCATTCAAAAAGACATCATTGTAATAGAGTACCCATCAGATGAAGAATTAGAGATAGAGTCAGGTTCTATTTTTGGACTGATATTAGATTTAGCATCAAAATCAAAATCAACATCAGTCTTAACATCAGATTTAGAGTTCCTTGAGTTAGAATCAGATTTATAAGAAGAATATGTTCATGGTTGTTACAACATTAGTTATACATACCTTATAGATCAATTTGAATACATTTGTGGTCCTTATATAGTTTTTAGAGTCTTCAACTTAGAAATGAGTTATCCTAGTATCTTCTACAAGGATTGTAGAGGCTCTCCCCATTCCATTACCATTCCATAGGCCATTACCATCAACCAACATAGCCGTATTATTGATATTCCACCTCCCACAATTGTCAATTGGGACTGATAGAATCATACTTTATTAAACTACATCCGTGGTAACATAGCAATTGAAGAAGAGAAAGGAGGCTCAGACCACATTCACGTACTAAAAGAACACTCTCCTAGTGAAACCTTTTTAGAGGTGCTAGGATACAATCGAAATTCCAACTCAACATCTTCTAGTGAAATTTTTTTAGAAGTGCTAGAAGACAATCAAAGTCAAAATCCAATGTTCATTAGGGAAACCTTCTCAAAGGCACTATGAGACAATCAAGACAACTTCATTGGTGAAAACTTCATTGAGGTATTAATAGCTAAGTAAAAAATTTCTTCACTACTTGATGAAGACAAAATCAAAGATCAAATCAAAATAGCTTCTTATCTATAGCCTAATCAGATGGTAGTTACTCTTAGGCCCAAACAACAAAAAATCTAATGGTCCTATTGAGAGAACAAGTATTTGGCCCCACCACAACCAAATTTATGTTAAATTCAACATCAATAACATTACGTATGATTTAAAGTCTTGATATTCATTTATTTCCCAACCATGACCTATTCTATTATCATCTACCATTCCATTTCACAATCAAACCTATCATCTATTATTTGTCCTTGTTTACCATCTATGACCACACTTTCCTTTGTAAAGGATACAAATATACCTTGTCTCAATTCTTGAAATAAAAAAATTAATGACCAATGAAGATCACAAAAGCATTCTTGACATCTAAATCTATAGGCGATTCTTGATGAAGTAGCTATTTAGATGAAGTGTGGGCTAGCAATTAACATGATCAAGTATTCTATTTATATCATTTATTGATTAGGACATGTATCTCCCCATCAACAATAAAAATAGAATAAAAAACCACACACAAGCCAAAAACATATACCGCACCATTTCACATTGCCATGTCATTGTCATTGTTACATATCCTTTTGCCATTGTCACGTATCCTTCCATTTACCCCATCACTTGGGGGCATCCCTCTTACCATTTTTATCTAACCTATCAAAAACCATCATTATCCTAAAGCAATGTCATTCCATCCTATCATTCATTTCCTATCTAGACCAAATCTTATTTTTAGTCATCCTATCTAATCCTATTTTGATCTTAGTTCATTTGGTTCTTCTCGCACCTTTTGAGAGAGGATTCTGATCAAGTTTTAATAATAAATTAAATATATGTTTATAATTATATTCTATGAAAGTAGTGTGATATTTGATATAAAAATATATCTTTTCTTTTTACATCTTATCAAATTTGTTTATGTGAGCCTGATTATAACCACCTATGGGCAAATCAGTGTCTCACTAGTCTTGCTACTAATTATAAACACCTATGGGAAAATGATTATCATTGATCTATGCCATTGTATCCTAGTTATAACAATATATAGGCAAACTAGGGGTAACACTTGTTTATCATGCATTGCCACATTACCTTGCCATTACTATTTTCATTTAACTAGCCATTTGCCAGTTTTGAGAACTTGTTGGGATCTAGTTGGTTTTTCCGCACCTTTTGTGTGGATGGAATTACTATGACTTGAGATCATTTTTAGAATATGTAGGTCATGCTTAATTCATGTTGAGGTCACCTCAGTCTCCCTTTCTATATCCTCTCACCATTTTGTGATCAACCGAAGCTACGCTCTTGCTATTTTATGATTAGGTACCTTGTCAATTTATAACAAGTTAAGATACCTCAAAACTCCAAAAACATTCAAATATTTCAAAAATCCAAAAACATTTGTCTTATCTAAGTCTAGTCAGTTATCATCTATCTACCTTATTGGGGCATGGCCATTGTTAGGATGCTTTCTTTTACTTTTGTTTTTAGGCTTTCTATTTATTTATTTGTTCGCTTGCCTATTTATTCACTTTCAACACTGTTGCCTTGACTCAATCTATATGTATTCATTAGGTAATTCCTCAAGCACATTATTCTTGAGTCTATCTATATTCATATGTCAACTTTGTCATCATGGTTTTTATCATTGGTGTATTATTTTTAATTAGTTATTAGATTAGGAGTCAGTCCTTATGCATATTTTGAGATAATATTCATGGTGTTCTATCACGATGCCTACCATCACATGCTATAAAAAAATCAGCTTCAAGAAGGTCTACAATCAATAGAGCCATAGAATTTTCTCCTTGAAACCTTGGCAAATCCTTCCACCCATCTTGATCTAATCAACCCATTGCCCATTCTAGTTGTATCATTGATAATAAGGACAAGAATCTCTTCATTGGTAGGTACAACTAAATCTGTTTTATTGATCAATCTTATTCTTCTATCCATATCTTTCATCAATTTACACCTGATCATATTTAATCTATATTCTAGGTTATATCCTTGAGTTATGCTTGCTAATCATCCCTAACTGGGGCACCATCATCTTTCAATAATCTAGGTCATCTTAATTATTATAACCACCTATGGGCAAATCATTATTTTTGACTTTATTTCTGATTACAACCACCTTTGGAAAAATTAGTACTTTTTAAATCAATGCATGCAAGCATTTTATTATTTGGATTAATCTCAACCATGGGTTAATTATACCTTTCTTATGGGTTAATCTTAACCAAATATCCATCAATAAATGTAACAACCACTCCCTCAAGGGGGCATCATCATAAGCTTCCAAAAACCATTTGGAGATTTATTCTTCAATCATCATCTTCCTTTTGGCATACAAGCCATTTCTCATTATTTGAGAATACATTGCTTTGCCTATGATTTGAAACATCTTCCCAAATAGGGGCAAACTACAGACACCTAAATCTGGCCACTGTTAGCCTCTAATCAAGCTTTTGACCAATTCTTACTAAAATGCATAATTTGGCCTAAAAACACTAAAGCACATTAAAATATTTGAACATGATATATTCAAGTGCTAATTTTGGCCAGGGTATCCCTAAATGAGGTAGTATAATTTATAGGCTAGCTAACTTTGATCAAATCATTTCAAGTCAAAATGTCAATTTTACACCTGGGTGCTCTAGATTACTCTTTTATATCAAATCTCTTTCATAAGATGCATGCCTTTATTATTTGGTGTTGGTAACATCCTAAATGGGATAATGGATCCAATGCATCTGACATTGACTTCCAATTCTAATCCAGTCAAAATTTGGACCAATAACAAGGCATTCTGATCAATTTGAGTAATTTGTGCACAAATTGCTTAATCATGCTTAAGAGCTAATTAAACCAAATTAGATACTAATTAATAAATCTATAGAAACTTGTTGAATAATTATCTTTAGAAATGAATATTGAATATCTGCATCATCAGGTGACATCATTTCTTGGGAAGACATCCCTGGCCATAAATGCATAGAATATCAAGGTTAACCCCTCCCATGCCTCTTAAATTCCCCTTTATCCCAAATATTGATGAGCCTATTTATGGATTTTTAATTACATAATTGGATAAATACTTAGCCACACATCTCAATCTTGATATGGATGGTTCAGGTTGATTCTAACCATTTGCAAATATCTATAAATAGGAGGCCTTACCACATGAATTTTAATCTTAACTTGTGCAAATTTATCATGCCAAATTGGTTCCAAAAATATCTCACATGCCAAATTTATGATACTAGAATATTGAATCCAAAGCCAAGCAAGGTGCCAAGGAGATATGGAAGTAGTCAAGCTTCCATTGATGAAAATTTCATGAGCACAAACTGAGAAAACCACTACAACAAAGCATTTGGAGTATCTAAGGAAGGTGAAGGATTCTTGTTTTTCTTTACTTTTTAGTTTTGCTTTTCATTTTTTTGTTATTAAGCTCAACCTAGTAACTAGGCATGAAGGTGTTAGTTTAGTGTGCTTTTGATTTGATTTATCCACTAACACAATACTAATCTCCCCTTCATTGTCAAATTCCTAGTTCACAAGACTAACCTCCCTTCTATGTCAAATTCCTAATTCACGATATTCAGCTATGAAATCACATCAAGGCTCATACTTGAGAATCCTTACTACTTTATATATCACTCTCTTACAAGGAATTTCAAATGCATATATCTATTCTCTAAAGAACCCTATTGTAATTTTATTGTAGTTTTTCAATCATCGACTAAGTTAGTATTATTTTATTTTAGGTTAAGGTCATTCCTTTTTTCAAGAATTATAATATAATTTTATAGTTTTATCCATATGATCTTCTCTAAATGAAGAAATACATTGGCTTGGGGTTCACTTGGACTATGCAATAAACACTCAATCAATGAGGGGGATTTTGAGGATAACTAGGCCATGTCCCACTTCCCCACTTCCCGCATTTTGCATTAAATATTATTTTTGTATTAATGTAGGACAAGATTTTAATTTTTTAGGTTATACATGAATTTAAAGAGGCTCTACAAACAATCAAATAATATATAAATAGGGTTGAACAAGCCTAGATTTTTAGATCTAGTACACAGTCTATTTGGATAAAGCTATAATAACAGACAATGACACACTACAACCTTGTTCATCTTCTATGTCATTGTCCTTGTATATGGTAGATATCTAATTTCAATTAAATTATGTTTTTAATTTCTTATAGATAGTTATATATAGTCATAGTTAGTAAATGAATAACATATTTTGAAATAAATCAGTGTTCAAGGATATTTCTTTAACCCTAACCCTAATTTATATTTTTAGTAATTTATAACTTATGTAAATTCTATAGAACTTTGAATTTATTATATTATGTATTATTTAACTTCCTTGATCATATTTTAATAATTTACATTTCCATTTATAATTAATTATTTTTCTACTTATTTTTAGTGTAAAAAAGTTCCTGCTATATGTAACAAATTAGGATGGATCTACAATTTGTCCTACTCAGTAGATTCCAAGATCAGAGAATTTAATCTTAACAAATAATTCATTGCATAACTATTTATATTTGGAAATGACCAATTCAAATCCAATAAACCTAACTAAGGGATCTCTTACTATAAAACACCAAAGGAGAAGGTTTCAAATCCTCTAAGAAAATGACATTATGAAATAACCCTAAATAGGCATATAATACATAAAATAAATCTAATCTAGTGCTAATTAAACTTTTGGCATAAAGGGGAATTATATATATATATATATATATATATATATATATATATATATATATATATATAAACATTAAAAGATAACTGTACTCAAGTTAATGTAGAAGTAAACTAAGCAATGAGTACAACATTCATATTATTACTTTGTGATATATTTATTTATAAATGAAAGAATAAAAGTTAGGAACAATTACCTTGAATTGGACCTACCATGCCTCAATCTCTTCCTTATATAATGATGATTTTAAGAGGTTATAATGGATTTGTAAGGATCAAACTATAGAAATCAACTCTAGGCTAAAATAATCCTACTTTGCATCCAAGACTTTCCCCTAAAATAAGATTCTTTCTATCCCAGACAAAACCTAAGCAATGACTCATCAAGTGTAGAATTAACAAAATTATGAGTTGTAACAACATAAAAATGAATGTTCCTCTCCATTGGATTAAAGTGAAGGGGGTATTTATAGCCAATGATTGACCTTAAATCTCTTATGAATTTAGCTAATAAGATCAACCAACTCAATCTTATTAGGTGAGAAAGATAGTCATCAGGTCTTAAACTAGGCTGATTGAGTTGACGTAGTTCCATAACATGCACTCAATCCCTAATAAGATTGACATGGCTGACATAGTAGTAAAATGAAGAAAAGGTGTTTTTTTTTAGTTAAGGGTTATTTTGGAAGGTGAATTACTTAAAGGAGTGGATAAATGGATTTTAATTTCTTAGGAAGTTGGATGAAAGTAACTTGTAGTGGTTTTAGGTGATGGTATAGGAACTAAAAATCTTATGAAGCACCAAAGGTCTTCCCACCCATTTATCGGTACACCTTTTAAGGAATATACTCATAGATATTGAAACTAAATAGGTTATTATAAGAGATAAAGCATCAGTGAATGATAAAATTGAAAAATATTATGTGTATACATATGCCCCACTCGAAGCTCATCATGTGTCATTTAGTTGTAACATGGAATGGTTATTCAAGAAAGAACATAGTAACACAAAACATTGAGATAATAAATTATAGTAAAAAGAAAAAAAATAAATGCAAGTAAAGAATTGAGAAATAATAAATACATACCTTCACTTTCCTTGTTGTTGTGGAATAGAGGTTGCATGTGAAATAAGCGGAAGAGGTGTCCAATGTATGGGACATTAGGTGGACTTGAAAAATAGGCTAAAAATCATTTTTTTTTGAAAAAATCTAAGGTACATATAGAAAATTTCTCTACATTATCAGGGCTTTATAAATTTTTGTGATTTGTAAAAAGAGCTTGTAAAAACATAGTTATGAGCAAAAGATGGAAATTTTTAGTAAATAATTATTAGCTAAAGAATTTGTAAATTTTAAATATAAATAGGATTTTAATTATTCATTTACAAATTTACTATTTTAAAAAACCAAATCTATGTGTGACCTAGAGGAGTGATGAGAGAGACTATGACACATATGCAAGGAACACAAGTAAGAGGAAATATTGCAACTACTATGATTATGATCCAGGTATGGTATGTATTAAATTCAATTTTTTTTTATCATTTTTAATTGTAAAGAGGTAGATTTAGAAAATTAGGTACCAGTACAAATTAGTGTAGTGGATTTTATGCCAAAATAATTAAGTGCGAGTAGTAATTAAGATTAATAATGGGTAGGGGTCAAAGAGGGTAATTAATTATTATAGTGTTAATGATATATGTGTGAAAAATCACTAAAATAAATGAATGGGATCAACCAGGCTGATGTAGTTCTAAATTATCATGTTAGTGATAATGGTCGATTACATATTATCGGACCAATCTAGTTAGTCATTAGTTGTCCAACTATGTATATGCAGACTAATCTAGTCTAATAGTGTATAGGTGGATGACTACACACCTTATCCAATTGAATAGTGTATTTAGGTGGCTGACTACATATAGGAAGTGGTTGATTGCATTGGTTTAATGGCTAACTTTGTATGTAATGGTCAATGCAATTTTAGTAAATGGTTGACTTTGCATTAAGTTATTGATGATGTTTGATTATTTGGATAACTTTGTATATAGTGGATGATTCAGTTACATTAACTGATTGATTTCATATAAAGTGGTTGATATAGTTTGATTTTAACAATGGCTGATGTATTTAGATACGTAGATGGCATAGTAGAAAAGATATTCCTAGCTAACATAGCTAGTTATGTGACTGGCATAGTATAAAATGTTAAGAAAATAAAATATAAGTTGATGAAGTAGTTAATTTTTAGTGAAATGCACATATTGTTGATTTTTTTGTAATGTAAATTGATGATTATTTGATATCGAGAATTGTGTTAATGATTAGTATTTACATTGGGTAAATTAGTAGTTTGTAATTTACCATATGGTAAATATTACTTTTGGTGTGGTAAATTAGTTAGTAAGTTTATTTTTATATAACAATAATGTATATTTGGTTAGTTGTTATAATATGTTATTTATGGGTAATATTGTTGTGAATAACAAATATTACTATGTATATAGCTTGGTATTATTAGAGATATTATTTAGGAAATATTATGGGTAGTATAATCTCCTAAATAATATGATATTCTATCCTATATAGTTGTACTGTGTCAGATGAATTTGTAACATGAAATATTCATAGTGTGAGAATTATAATATTATTGTGTGATAAAAGTATTAAATTATTATCGTGTATGGATTCACTGTGTCTTACATGATTTAAATCTATATACCATCTCCTATAATACCTAACATTAGTATAAGAGTAGTCTAATTTAAACCTATGATGGATTAATAATCATGAAGGGGTGTCCATATCTTGTATTGCCCTTGGTTAATGAAACACTATTTATTGGTAATAATCTCTATATCACATGGTGTCTTTGAATGCTCATTATCATTTCTGATATGACAAATTTATATATGTGTTATTCAACTAATGAATTTTATTAGCTAAATATCCTAATATTTGTAGTGCACAAGTAAAATAGCATTGGTGGTAGACAACTGGCATAAGATTGTAAATAAATAGGTGGAGACATCTGGACCAAAGGAGATCGATGCAATAGATCTCATTTTAGGTTTACAAGCTCCTCTGGCAACTCGACCTTGTCTCTAACTCTCTTATAGTGACATGATTTAATATTTGTGCATTGATCCTAACTTGGAAATATTTAAACACCTGATACAACGCTTATATGAGTCATGTGAACTCATTGTGGCTTGAATTTACTAGTGTTTGATGTACACGTAACCTTTAAGGATATCTAGTTTGACTCCCTTGGTCGATGCAACTCGATGAATGAGAGATTCTACATGGATTATTTATCATTGAACATTATTTCCAAACATAGCTATGAATATTTTAGATAATGATCTTCATAACCTAAAGACCAAAAATTGCCCTAATTCTTAGGACTCTCACTTTCTTCACATAAGATTTGAGCTTGATGAGTTTGTTACTATAGTCTATTTATTTATAATTTATTCACATATAGTTAAATTTTTAATGATTGGTTTGGTTAAAATAATTATTTGAGTCTTATAAAAAGGGTTGAGTATAGTTTTGTTTTACGTGTCAATTGTGAGTCAATTCCTTAAATAAGATTTTGTAACTAGTGGATAAATGCTATTTTTTTGAATTTTTAGGTTTTTATTTGTTATTATGGTCCAAATAATCATAATGTTTTGTATTTTTTATGAAATCAAAAGTGTCATAGGAATAGTTATGTCAAAATTGTCAAAATAAAAAAAAAATGAGTCAAGAGTCATTTTGTGTGTGAGTCATTTTGTCAAAATCCTTAATTTTAAATCATAGAGTGAAAGTTGTAAAAATAAAAATATTTGTCTTATGGACACATTTTAGGAGACCCCAACATCCTATTTATTATTTCACATTGATGGGGGAAGTACACCCAATGTGGAAACAATTACATATCAAGACTTTATTAGCTAACTAAGTAACTTCACATGAAGGAGGTTTGAAGCATTTGAAGACTGAGGCCATTCAAGCCTCTTTTTATCCACTAATGATGGGGAAACTTATAATTTAGTGGCATTCATTTTTCATTTGTGTGGTGTGGTATATACATTTATTTTTTCAATGTGTTTTGTAATAAGAACAAATATTCATTTATGCTCACTTGTGATTATTCCCCATGTAACCTCTTTTGTAAAAGCATTATAGAATGTTGATCAAAATATATTGTAGAAATAAATATGTAAAGGTTATTGGTAAACTTATAAAAATCCATTTGTGTAAAGGTTATTAGTGAACCTGTGAAAAAATAATTATGTAAAGTTTATGGTGAATCTGTAAAACCATTTGTGAAAGGTTATTGGTACACCTGTAAAATCAATTAGGTAAGGTTTCTGGTCGAAGCCAAGCAAAACCATCAGAGGAAAATTATGGAGGAGGAATTGAAGCTTAGATTTTTTTCATTCCTGGGTGGTGGTTGTATCCATCCATGAAATCCACTTGTAATAATACAATGTGTTAGAGTTTTGTGCAAGCTCAATGTTGCATAGTTAAAGAGTTACTCATAATCACAAAGAGGTGGCATACTACAATTAGAGAATGAGATATGTTTTACCATGTAAAAACTAAGTTGGGAACTCTAAGGATTAGTATTTACATTATTTAAATTAGTAGTTTTTAGTTTATTGTATAGTAAATATTACTTACAGTGTGGTAAATTAATTATTAACACTATTGTTATATAACAATAATATATATTTGATTAGTTGTTTTAGTATATTATATATGAGTAATTTTGTTGTGAATAACAACATTATTTATGTATATATCTTGGTATTGTTAGAGATATATTTGAGAGATATTATGGGTAGTAAAATCTCCTAAATAATAGGATATGATATCTATATAATTATATTGTGTAGGATGAATTTGTAATAGAAAATATTCATAGTGTGAGAATTATAGTATTATTTTGGGATCAAAATATTAAATTATCTCTGTGTATGGCCTCACCATTTATTTCATGAGCTAAATATTTGTATTATATCCTATAATACCTAACAGATATCATGTGCTTTGTTGTTTGATATTTTACAAAGATGACAAAGAATCTAGTGATTGGTGGATGTAGTTTGGTTATTAGATTTGTTGGATAGATTAATATTAGATGACCATATATAGTTTATGATGATGGGATTTTGAGGTATTATGAATATGAATCAAATTACCTTGAGTGTTGACTTAGTCTCTATGTTCTTAGGGACATGGGAGTTGCTAATCAACACTTATAGGTGGGTGGTGGATGGGGATACCATTGATGTGGGTATCACCTTGGAGGATTTCCACATGATATTAATACTTCCTATTGTAGCTAATCCTATTATTTGTGATACTTTTGAGATATATGTTGAGAAATGAAACTTATCCTTATGGTTGATTGACTCAAAGAGATATTTTAGTGGGTTACGAGTGTATTTTTTTGATGTCTATGTGGTTGATGTTTATTATTTGTGGATAGGTAGATATATATTTTTTAGACAGACGATATATATATATATATATATATATATATATATATATATATATATATATATATATATATATGAGATCTAATGTAAATTTAATTTATGTTTTATAGATACTTATAAGGAGGAGTTTATATGGTCAGTGGTAGTGCAAGAAACACATCATGATATTGTAGATGATGTGTTATTACATCATGATACTATAAATATGATTGATCCTATTGTACCATATCCCCTAGATTATGCTAGTTGGTTTTGATTGGTCAGTGACATAGTGTGAGAGTTGTGGAAATGAGGAGATAAAAAATAGGTAAATTTCCACCAATAATGGGGGGTGGAGAGCTAAGATCATGGTAGACACTAATTAAGGAGTGGGCCACTCATTTGGCTAAATCTAGAGAGTTGGCATGTGTACAAGGCTATATGTCCAATTTATAGGGATATATTGATGGATTGCATACATGAATGATTCACTATAGCACACTATTCGAATGGGGTAGTCTTAGGGATCGATGGGTAATTTAACCCATCCACCAAATAGGTAGGATAGACCACAACTATAGAGTTGATATTATATTATGCTTATATCATTTTATTTCATTGTATCAAACATTAGATCCATATATGTATGCTATGATGTTGGTAGAGGTAAGTTGCCTATAATGCCTTCAAACCCTATCATTCTTGAAAAACCTTTCACAAAATGGGTCATTGACTTTAATTTTAGATATACATCCTCCATCTACTAGTCATAGGTATATACTAACATCTACAGATTATTTCACTAAGTGCCCTAAGGCCACATCACTTAAAAGTTATGTAACAGGTGAAATAATCTCATTTTTAGAAAATCAAAATTTCTCTAGATTTGGAGTTCCTTATGAAATTATTTTGGATAATGGACCTTAGTTGGTTTCAAATGAATTTCTAGAATTTTTGGGCAAGTATTCAATTATATCTAGTCATTCATCCAAATATTACCCTAAAGGTAATGGTCAAGCTGAATCAACAAATTTGATTCATTATGTCTTGGTCCTTATAGAATTACCACTTTACTTAGAAATAATTCTTTTTATTTAAAATATCTTGAAGGAAAATGGTTATGTTACTTAGTTAACGACCATCTTTTGAAATTATTCCATGATTAGCTATTTTCAAATTTGTTTATTTCTTTGGTTTTTTTGCTTCCTTTTTGGTTTTGTGTTTTTTTCTTTCCTGTTTCTATTTTGGTTTGTTGTTTGTCTTTTGCTATACTTTTACTTTGAAAGGATCAATAAGTGTTACAAATGAAAGAGTTTCACATTATGAAAGAAGAATGTGAAAATACTACAATTCTACTGTAAGTATCAATTATTTTTAGATATTACTCTTTATGAATTGAATTTTATTTATACATGAATAATATATGTTAAATTGTATCTAGTTGTCGAAGTATTACTTAATTTTTAGATTTTGTACTTAAGGCATTTCTATTAGATTATGCATCTAGCCCAAATTTCCCTATTATAACTTTTCATTTTTTCATGCCACGTTAGCCAAACATTTCATCCCTTGTTGAAATTCATTATTAAAGGGGTTCATGCATAAATACTTGAGAAATGATTTACCTAGATTAGACTATCAAAATTATGTTTTATGAATAGAAAATTTGATTACTACTCAATTTAATTACACAAAATTAACTAGCAAGGTCACTAGTGTTATGCCTATTTTTCACACCCCACAATTTTTCTAAAACTAATACGTTTTTTCCATAAAGATGACTCAATCATAGAATTTAAAACTATGTCGAGGACTTAGTCAATTAATAGTATATTTGGATGCCTATTTTCAATTATAAATTGATGATAATTATTTTATGAATTCATGTTTATATTTTAAGTGGTTTAAAAAAGCATAAATGGATAAATGAATAAAATGTGCATATGTATTTATCACTTTGAATGTTTATGAGGAATCATTTGTTTTTTGTTCCAATCATTGATTTCATTATGCCATGATAGACCCAGTGGACCGACAATCATAAAAGGAAGAGTCTTATCCTTTTTTCATAGATCTTAATGAGACAAGGTTTATAATGGAAGGAATGAAAAAAATAGAAAAGAGCCAGCTATCAGGATTGAACTGATGACCATTGCATTACAAGTGTGATGCTTTAACCTCTGAGCTAAGTAAGCTTATATCTAAATGCAAGATGCAATCACATATTTATTGGTATGAGATTCAAAGATAAATTTCATGATCAAATTATAATACAACATTTTTTAGTTTGAAATAGGAACACTTTGATGGTTGAAAGCATTATATGATTGTCATATCTATATTGACTTTAAATTGAGTATGATATAAATTTTAGATTAGTTTTCATTTGGTAGTGTGAACAATTTGTGGTGACTAATTTGATATTTTCAATGGTAATGTGAAACTTGGTTTGATTTAGATAAGAATGGTATATAAATTGGTTATGATGATAACCTTGCTAGTTTATTTTTGAAATGTGAGTATACAGATGGATTGGTCATAATTATCACAGTTTGAGAAAGCAATATATTTATAGTTTTCAAATCAAATACATCATTTGATTTATTATGAATTTTTGAAGGTTAGTTATAATCATCGTATGAGTTCATCAGTTTGATTAATAGATCCATCATTTTCATATAGTATTCAATGTCAGTATAGCTAACATTTTGAAATGTTTACATGATTGAAGTTGGTTTCAGATTTGGATAAATTATTTATTTAGGATATAAAAGGATCCTAAAATTCTAAGTGATTAATTATAAGTCCTATTTGACTAAGGTTCCTAATTCAACCATTATCTAGCCTAAGTTCTTAAAGTAATATGATGATATATTTTTAAAGGACCCTAACCTAATGTCATTTATCCTAAAGTTTTGAAATTGTATTAAGGAGTCTATTGGGCCATGATGATTTATAATGTTTTAAACCTAAGTCTATGTCTCAAGGAATGGTGATTTTGAGGATAATGTGGTCTAGTTTTCAGACTTGAAAATGGTGAGTTGGTAGTTTTGAGTTTTATTAATGTTATAACAACAATTCAAGTTGGTAGTCCATTTGATAGTTTTGTGGCTTACAAGTTGGAAAGGTGAGTTAATGAAAAGGGCATATTCAAAGAGGCTTTGAGATCATGCTAAGATATTTGGTGGTTTGAGAATTTAATGAAGCCATACATGCCTTGAATATCAAAAATTGGTAAGAGGTTTAGTAAGTGATTTAGTGATTGCTAAGTTTGATGACATTGTTAACCTAGTTAGCAAAATTACTAAATACAACATCAATTTTGATGAGCCAATGAGTGGCAGACACATAAGTGAAGTAGTTACACTAGGGGATGGTGATTAGAAATAAATTAGTTTTCTTATTTGTAGTCATTTCATGAAGCTTTCTCATTGAATCATTACTCTACCAATTTGGATTTTCAAGTTGTAGATAGAGATTTCAAGCGGAAAGGATACAAGAAAGCACATAACAGGTATGCCATGAACAAATTTAATGAATTTTTTGAAATATTCAATTGATATTTCAAATAATTTTTTTTTAGTTTCATGAAAAATAAATGGTTTATAGTCTGCATGTTGAGAGGTTTAGATACGTCATATGTTTAAACTTGTGCACGAATGTTTTGGAAGGTTGAATGATGCTATAGTTTAGATGATCAATTCCATGCATGGATATTAGTGAGAACTGGTTTGGTTTTTGATATATTCTTGATGGTTGATGAAATACAGAGTTAGTTTTGGGTTTGAATATGGTATTTGAGAATATATAATACTTTTGTTGAATATGTACCAAGTTTTGGCTCTCTATGAGTAAAATAAATTGATATGGTGCATTGAGTATATCATTTATAGTTTTAAAGATTTAATTAAAATTTTAGGTTGAAAGGATGAGATTTGTGTATTTTTGTTTTGTGAATCTATCAAAAATTTATGGTATGGTCTAGGTGAGCATATCTTTCTATAGATTTAATTTATTTTTAGGTTTCAAGGAAAATCTTGCATATAGCATGATGAACTTAAAAATTATGAAAGTTTATTTAGATTACATATCACTTTTTAGGGTTTTTTGCAAAGGTTAAAATATTTTGGAAATGTTTTAAATTTTGTTCAAGCACCATAAATAAATGAACAAGAAAAGAAATAAGTTATTTCTTGGTTTCATAAATGATATATTTTTTTTTTTCAGATTTCATTTCAAACCTCGATTGTTTGAATATTATTTGTGATACAATTTGAACACATCAGTTTATGTAGTGGAGCCTTATTGCAAAGATTATGAAATGGGTTTTTGCACAAAATGTTTTGAATGGTTATTGGTCAACCAAGATATAGAGAAGTTATATCAAAAAGTGGTTTGAACATATAAATGTGACTATAACTAGTATATTGAAACTATAATTTTCATATACTAGTTTTAGTTCTAAATCTTTATTTTGATATAAATCTTCATATATAAATATAGTAGGCTGAGCTTTGAAGGTAATGATCTTATTTTTGGATTTGCACCTTAGTTTTAAAATCTTAGGTTTTGTTTTAAAGTTAAATGTTGAAACAATGGTGATTTGAGAAACTATGATAAGTGTTTTATGTTTTGTTCAAATATTAGAAATTTAAAAAATATGATTTAAAAGATATGTTTAGACAAATAGGTTTTTTTTTTAATTTTTTGTTAACTTGAATATAGTGATATAGTTTGAAACATATCAGTTGAAGTTTTTGGAGTCTTATTGAGCCATGCTAGGGTTTTGATGTGAGATAAGTTTGTATATGCATAGAGTTATTTTGTGGATTGAATTGTTGTTTCTAATCTATCTTAGAAAACTTGCATGGAAATAATTAGTTGGAAATTCTAGGCATTTATATTGAGGTCAAATGTTGAAATATCTGGTATATTAGAGAAGTTATGATAAATTATTTTTAGCTTAAGACAGAGTGATTTTAAAAAGAGTATAGTTATGTTATATGGATTGTTTGTTGAGGATTTTCTATGGAGATTTCCTTGAAATAATACATGCAAAAATTATTTTTAGTTTAAGATAATGTTCAAGAAAGAAATAATGATAAATTTTTTGGAAAAATATATTTGTTGAAATTTTCAGTGTTGAGAATCCATGCTTTTCCATTTTGATATACAGTGAGAATAGAGAATTCAAAGTAATATAACAAAGTATTGTGAAAATAAAATTATGACATTATAATTTTATTTTGAAGTTTCAGTTAATTTTAAGGGATATTTTGATGAAATCAAAATAAGATATTAAAATATTATTTGATGCATTGGGAACATGTCAGTTCAGTGATTTTATTGAAATTAGACTATGTTTGATAAACAGTTTGGTTTCATATTGAAGGAATACATGTTGATTTTTAGTCATAATAATCAAATTTCTTTGAATATATTTTAATGTTTAGGATGTCGAGATGGGATCAACCTGGATCAAGTATAAGTAATGATAATAGAGGTTGGGGTTAGAATTTATATAATGTAAATCAATAGAACCTGAACAAAATTTTTCTAAGGGGTAGTTTTAAGGCTAGGAGATTTGGCCCTAGATTTAATAGAGGTGTTAGGATGTCAATTCATTTTGATGAAGTAGATACTAAGTTTTGGAATGTTTTAAATAATCTACCTTTCAAAATTGCAAATAATAGGGGTAATAGGGGATTTCAAGGCCATAGATTTGGTACTAAGACTCCTCACAATAGTTATTCTCACCATTTACAAAATAATCCACATAATTTTCCAATACAATCACTTACTTCAGAAAGGGTTCAACCTATTAGTGAGCCTCACCCTATTAATGAAGCCACTTAGTTTGATGTTGATGTTGCCCATGCCAATTTTTTTAAATCTTGCCTTACCTTTAGTTTCTAATGAGCCTTTGTCTTCTTAGAAGGATCCAATCTTAGGGCATAGAAAATTAGGTTTAAAGGAGTCTATTTCAATTGGCAAGAAACATAGTTTAGAAATACATCCAAATAATTTAGATAAGTAGTCAGGCAGTCAAAATGACATAGATACTCCAATCGAGGTCAAAGTTATCAAATGGATTAAGCTAGAGATAGATGATCTTTCAATTGACTCATGAAAAAATTTGGTTCACCTTTTAACAGTTGAGATGGAGTACAATGAATGTGTCAATGAGTTAGGGAAGCTGGTGATTGAAGTTCTTTTTTATTCTAATGACTATTCGATGTCAGTAAGATGACCTTTTATTTTCAATTGAACTTTTAGATGGCATAATTTTATACTTTCAATTTTGATACTTTAACTTTTAGATTTTGATATTTTGGTGATAATATTTTGGAAAGTATAGCAGACTTTAATTTTTGATATATATATATATATATATATATATATATATATATATATGCCTAAGTTAATTTTGGAATATGCATTATGGTTTTAATATAAATAAGAATTTTATTAAACTTTGATTTCATTATTTATTGATTGATATATGCTATTCTCTTTTATTATTAATTGAATAGGGTCCCCACCTGTTAGAAGTACTTGGTCTAAATTCAAATACTTGATCCATTAAGACTTTTAAATTTTAATTAAACCTTAACTAATAAATTTTATATTAATTGACTTTTACAAAGTCAATTAATTAAGTTTAACTAATAACTAACTAAGGTTAGTTATAACTTCTTTTTCAACTAAATTTGAAGCATAAAAGGAGATCAAAGATTCATTTGAAGAGAATGAACAACACAAGTATTGAGGATTAATACATTGTGAAGTCAATCATTTATCTTTCTCTCTTCTATGCAACTTCTCTGAGATAACATAACTTTTACAGACAGACCCAATGGTACTTTATTTGATGGTTAAGTAATTGCTTAGGCAATGTAGGTATATTCATTTTTTATTATAATTTATAACATATTATTTGAAGCTTGTCAAGTTTAATTGTTTCTCTACATTTTTTGCTTTTTACATTCAGAAGAAGAAGAAACTAAAGATAAAGGGTCAGGGGTTAGATGATACCTGGATTAAGTTGTGCACTGTATCCAGACATTGTAGGAGCTCCTCTTTGGCTATGGAGGAAGACACCTGTAGATAAGAGAGAAACTCAAACAAAGAGAATGTTAGACAAATATATGGTGGACTACCAAGCACACGCTCAATCTCGAAAGTGTAAAAACTCCTTAAGGGATGATAGTCCACTATTTGACAAAAAGAGTGTTTGTATGAAAAGAAATGGTGAAAGACTAAGAAAGAGAAAGTAGACAATGTGTGCCTATTCTCTGCAATCAATCTACCACAATCGCTGACGTCGATAGTCTTGTCGGTATCGCTTGGTAAATATGCTGACATTAGTTATGTTACCGATGTTGGTAGGGGTAGTGGTCGATGTCGGTCGGGGTAATAGGCCTTGGACGGGTTTTGGAATATGTTTGTGGTCGACAGAAGGGTCTGGGAGTTAAAGGGTCTGTGTAGGGTTGCAAGACAGTGAGTAGGGTCTGAGAAGGGACAAAGGTAGAAGGTTGGTGTGTAAAGAGGATAAGGATATGGGGAAGACTTTTTAGCCTCTCCAAGAAGAAGTCGAGTTGGGTTGATAGTATTCAAAAATAGTAACTAGAAACTAATTACTAAGTTATTCTAAATACTGAAATAAGATAGAAGAATACTTAGCTTTGGTTGTCACTGATGTCAAAAATCTCATGCAATGTTCCAATCCAATGTTTGGAGTAATTCGGTAGAGTTTTTGTAGCTTGGAGAGTGAAAGTTGAAGTCTGATGCTTGGTTTTAGATTGTGTGTATTGATCTAAAAGAGTCCTGAGGCTGGAAGAGGAAGTGAGAGAGAGAGCCAGAGAGAGAGAGTTTGGATTTGGGATTCAAAAGAGATTAAGAGATTCATGATTAGATCTGGGCTCAAGGTTAGAACTTAGTTTAAGAAATTGATGTCAGCTATCCCACTGATGTCAGCCGACAATTGACCGATATCAGTGGCAGAGAATGGGTAAAAGGGCCGTGTGGCCTGTTTCTCCATCTGCCAAGTGCTTCTACCATTGGAGAATGGTCAAAAGGCAGGTTTATTAGGCATGAGGGTTAGTTAGGAGGTTGGAATGGGTCTTAGGTAGTTATGATATGAAGGACTTAGTCATAGGGTGAGTCATGGGGTAGGAAATGGTCTTAGGGTGAGGTGTCCAAGGTGAGGTGTTATGGTGAGGTGTTTAGGTGATGTCATTAATTTAAAATAAATAGTTTATTTTAAATTAATAAAGTGTGTAAGGGACCAAGGGGAGTCGACACAATTTCGGTGTCTACATTTTCCCCTTTTTGTCTTGTTGGTTGTTCTTGATGAACTGCAAGACAAAAATAAGGTGTTAGTTGCCCCAGGTATGGGATGAGGTATTCCCCCTCAAAGTGGGAATCGAGAGAGGGCAATCCAAAATTAGTTGCCGATTTGATAGATAGTGAATGAATATGGTGAAGTTGAAGTGTGAACGCTGCAATAGTTGAGATTACATGTATACCACTTCATGTGATAGGTCAAATTGTCACATGCAAGGTTGAGGAGTGCTAAAATCAAAGTAATTGGGCCCCAGCTTTTAGTCATAGCTAATTGGGTTAAACAATCAAAGTTGTAGCTCTAATGGTCATCATGTTCCAAGTATCTTGGGCTTAGGAAGTGCTCTTGGGAAACACAAAAATGTCGCAAATACTGGGGATCAACTTGGGTGTGATCTGTGTGAGGTTCGTAATATGGGGTGCGTACAATTTGCTAACTATATTTTGAGGTAGCATATATGCAATCAAAAAAACCAAGACAAAGTTATCTCAAAAGTGGTCATGGTCTAAGGAGATAGTCATGATCTCCAAGGTCATTGGTCGAGTTGGGTTGAGATATAAGTGATCTCAAATGTTGTGTGTTGTGATCACAAAGATATATGTGATCTCCAATGTGCCCCATGAGAAGCCGATGGTGACTTCTACAATGTCAGGGCTAGTTGTTTGGGCATGATTTTGGACTAGGTTAAGTCATGGTTAAAGGTTATATGGTTGGTCCATTAGGTAGATGAAAAAATGAATGGCTGACATCATCAGGGAGCTGATTGGGCAAATGGCCAAGCTAACCCCAGAAGACTTCGTGTCAACTGAGTGCTACCTACATAGCCCCTATTTTAAGGGCCTCAGGCCAATGTAGTTCTCCCCAAAAGGGAAGAAGAGGGTAGGTTATGGATTGGTTTTGATTAGGTTGAGTCATGGTAAAAGGTTATATGGTTTATCCATCAGGTAGATGAACGAATGAATGGCTGAGCTAACCTTAGAAGACTTCATGTCAATTGAGTGCTACCTATATAGCCCCTATTTTAAGGACCTCAGGCCAATGTAATTCTCCCCAAAAGGGAAGATGGAGTCAAAGGGGTTGTTGGTTGGTTTGGTTATGTTTTAAATGATGAGTGTATGATGATGTTATAGCCTTTTCCATATTATATGATGGTGTATTCTGTAACATTGGTTATATGGCTTTTCATCCCTAGTAATTTTCCATATTGGTGATGGTGTATGCTTAAAATGAAATGAGTGTATGATGATGTTACAGCCTTTTCCATATTATGTGATGGTGTATTCTGTAACATTGGTTATATGGTTTTTCATCCCTAGCAATTTTCCATATTAGTGATGGGGTATGCCAAAAATGAAATGTATATGATGATGTTATAGCCTTTTCCATATTGTGTGATGGTGTATTCTATAACATTGGTTATGTGTTTTTTCATCCCTAGTAATTTTTCATATTTGTGATGGTGTATGCTAAAAATGAAATGAGTTTATTTATGCTTCAATAAGTTTCCATATTGGTGATGGTATATGCTTGACATAAATTATGTTTGGTTGGTAGTTTCCATGTGTATTGTTTTCTATAGAAACTAGTGTGAATGGGCTATGATAATGTATATAACACAAATTGTTATTTGTATTAAATAAATCATGAGGTTATGTTAGTGGGTAAGATAATGTTTTGATTTGGTTTGGTTGTATGTGACGAAGGTGTATAAGAAGTGAAAGGCAAGTTGCTCTTTCATTGACAAGGACCAAAATGATAGCATAGATAGGGTTTTTGTAAACAAAAGTCCTGTTCATGCATTACGTCATTGAACATTGGTTTGTGTTAGAGAAGTACTCTAATCACTTGACATTAAGTGAGCTCAAAGTCCCTTGAGTATGTTGGGGTAACAGATGTGATTATGTGATATGTCAGGATAGCGTAACCCTTTTTAGCAGGGATCACTTTTGCCCCTTTTATAGGTGATTTTGAGTACGACTATAGGCAAGTCCATGACTTAATAATTTGTCAGTCATTTATTTATTTATTTTTATTTTTATGGTAGACTAATCAATATGGGAAGTCTACTTAGGGATGTTGTTTTGTTGTATGGTCATGTTAAAGCTGATCAGCATGAGAAGCTTCTGAGAGGGTGCTGTGTATGTAGCCAAATTTGGGCATAGCCATCCTTCAAGGGAGTGGTCTATGCTTTCCTTTGTATGTGTTGATGTCTAGCTATCCTTTAAGGAAATAATCTATTAATAGTTTATGACCTTTGGTTAGGCATCCCAATTTTATATTTGTTTTGTTGGACTGAACTTTTAGTCATGGACAAGACTATAGAAGTTTAAGGGTTCCCTTTTATTAGGACAAAGTAGTTATGCCTTAAAAAAAGGGTTAGCTAATGTTTGTAGGGAAAAAGGGCTGATAGGAATAGGAATGAGGATGACAGGAGGTTTCTCAAGGGACGAGTTCAAGTTAAATATCAAGTGAATGATTACTTGATTAACAGTAAAATGGTCGCAAATGCAAGGCATTAAGGGGCTCAAGTTCTGGTCAGCCTTCGAGAGAAGACATATGATAAGTCCCTAATCCATACTTTATGCATTATGATGTAATGTCCAAGTCAATTAGGAGCAAACTCACCCCATTTTCTTCTTTCCATATTGGTCATGTGTTGGTTTTCTTTAAGGACAAGATCTATTATTTTGAAATCTCGCTCTTTCAGATTTTGGTTGTAGGCATGTTTTGGTCGATGTTGGACGTGAAGTTGGTTGGTGATTAAGAGGTTGGTTGATGCTTACATTAAGGTCATGATAGTTAGTATAAAGTCAAATTCCCCTAGTTGCTTTTGTGACAGGGAGAATGTTTGACACCTATTGTGGATAATCAATGGGTTGGATAAATGGAGAGAAGACGTTGAAGCTCCTCTTTAACAAGGATTGCGATGCAAGGATGCATCCTGCAAAGCTTTTGTCTGGTAGTCTTAGTTTAAGAAGGTAGGATTCTAATTTTCCAGGTTGTAGTCTGGAATCTTAGAATCACTGAAGGTGATGGAGGCAACGGTTGGTAATGATTTGACTAAAGCAACTATTGGTTGGGGGTCTTTAGATTGGACCTCCATTGCTTGTAAAGCTTTGATTAAGGCTTGGTGATGTTGTGGAGAGATTTTAATTGGGTCATATAAAGACATCTTCATATGGGTTTGGTGAAGTTGTTTCACCATAGAGTCACGAATTGGCTTCGAAGATGTTGGTTGAGATGTGCCCAAGATAGAAATCTTGGGTTTTGGTGGTTGAGAAGGCTTGACGAATGGATATGTCCAAGGGATAGAAACCTTCTCTTTTCCTTTATCCATCATGGTTTGTGACCTGGTGGCCACATTGATGGTGTTGGTTTTGAATAAAGGGGGAGAAGGTGGTAGAGGGACCATAGTCTTGCATTGAAATCCTGATTTAAGTGAGGAGGTTTGGGAGGCAAGGGATGGTGTCGATGGTTTGTTGAAAGAGTGGTCAAAAGGATTCTTAATGAAAGGGGTATCCTTTTTAAGGTGTTGGTGAATGACAACCTTAAGAGTGTAACAATGTTTAGTATCATGTCCAGGTGTGTGATGATATGCATAAAATTTAGTGTCTTCGAACCAAGATGGTTTTGATTCAAGAGTTGATGAGTGTGAAGCTGAGGAGGTGTGAGAGACATGGGATAGTGTCAGTGGTTTGTCAAAAGGGTGGTCAAGAGGATCCTTAATGAGAAGGGTATCCTTTTTTAGGTTTTGATGAATTACAACCTTAAGAGTGCAATAATGCTTAGTATCATGTCCAGGTGTGTGATGATACACACAAATTTTAGTGTCATCGAACCAAGATGGTTTTGGTCTGAGAGGTTGGTATGGTTTAATGGGCGGGAGAGTGATGCTAGAAGACTATAACAATTGGTGTAATAGTAAAGCATAGAAACTCGCTAATGGGTATACATGCTTTGTTGTAGTAGGAGATGACAATTTCTCTTTAGGAATTGTTGGAGTTTTTTGTACCATCTTTTTGTTTGGTGGTGTGACCACACACGTAGATGGCACTTTCATAGTGAGAGGTGTTAGAATTTTTGGAGGAAATATATGTTTGATGGGTAGAGGGAGTAATGGAGGTAATTTGTTTTTGTGAGGTGTTGGAGTAGGGAACACTCCTATTAAAGTAGATGGATGTGGACCCAAGATAGAGGGTAATGGTGAAGGTGGGGGAGGATTTCTTTGACGTGGTTTAGTAGCTTTCTTCAATACGGTGTGAGGACCACTACTATGGGGGGTGAAGTTCAAGTCTACCTTCACTTGTGGGTGAGTGAGGTTTGATATAGGGTGAACACCAAGAGATTTAATCTGCTTTGGCATGGTGGATGCTTGTGAAGGTTTAGGTTCAGATGTGGATGGTGGAGCTTTTGAAGACTTAAAGGTGGAAGCCCGATTCTTGTTAGAGATGTTGGGGTGAGTAGTCACAAAAGGCTTGGTAGTGTAAGATGAAGCAAGATGTGTAAAATAAGGAGACTTAAGTCGTTCCCATAATGCTTCATGTTTTAAGTTTCTTGAATGGAAAAATCCTAAGTTTTTTGCCAATCAAGAGAAGGGTTTAGGCGATGTCACGCGAGGTATTATAGTTGATCCATTAGAGGATTTAGTTGATCACGAGAGCAGAAATGTATTGGATACAGTGATCTTAGGCTAAAGGTGAGAAAAAACCATCACTAGATCTTCCTCAATCGAAGTGGGTGAGGCAGCGAGTGCTTCTCTCGGTAGAAAAGGGATTGGAGAATGTGGCTCTTCGAGAGGATAGAGTGTAGGGATAATCATGCCTTCCACGTGTGGTCGAGGAGTGGGAAAAGTATGATCCTCCATTGGTAATAAGAAGGATGAGGGTGAGGCCACCGATGTTGGTGCCATCAAAGCATCCTCCAATATGGGAGAGGTCAAAGTAGACTCTCTTATGTGTGAAAGAGGAGTGGATGGAGGACAAATAGGAGAAGAAGGGTCTTCTACCTGTGGTGGACAAATAGGAGAAGAAGGCTCTTCTACTTGGGGTGGAGAAATAGGTTGATTAACCTCTTTAGACTGTGGTAGAGGTTGGTTAGAAACCATGTCGACCGTGTGTATATTACACTCTTGAATGTCATCGATTATGGTCTAAATGTTATTTTGACTTGGGGGATGGTTAGGGAATGGTTGCCTAAAGATGTCTATGTTTTGGTTAGCCGGTGCATTTGGGTTATCCTAAACAAGGTCCCCTTTGTCTAACATGTCTTGAATAATGTTTTTAAAGGTTTTGCAATTGTCCGTGTCATGACTGTTGACACAGTGATAGTTACAAAAGTCATTTTCCCTATACGATGTAGGGATGGCTTTTGAGAATGGATAGGTTAGATTTGAGGGAGATTGAGGACCCCCTACTTGACTAGTTTATCTAACACAGAAGCGTATGATTCTTCTATTGGAGTGTATTGATGCTGTACATACCATTGTTGGAATTGTCTTATGATATATTCTGATGTACAAGGCTGAGATTGGTTGGTTGTGGTAGAGGATGATGACCTAAGTACCACAACATTTGCCGATCCCTTGGATTTGGAGTTGGAAGAAGAAGGTTAAGAAGATGAAGGGTCATTAGATTTTGTGTTAGTATTTTTGCTACGCAATTTGACCTTATCTTCTTTGACTGTGCGGATTTTAAGCTTTCAGGCCATGGTGAAAGCTTCATCAAAAGTGTGGAAGGTTTGAACCCACAAAGTAGATGAGATGTGCTTGGCACATGCTCTTTAAAAGAGCTCAATGAGCTCATGTTGAGGTAATGAAAAGGAGAGTTGGTTAATCAAACCTCTCCAACATGTGACAAAGTCAGCAATTGATTCATTGTCAAATTGTCTAATAGAATATAGGTCTATGATGGAGACCTTTTTAGTGATATTGATTAAAAAGTGGTCGAGGAATTATTGGGTGAGTTGAGTGAAGGTAAAGAGAGAATGATTGGTAATGGAGCTATACCAGTCAAGGGCAGCACCAGAAAGTGACATGGGAAATGTGTGAAGTAATAACACATCATCATGCGCTATGAGGTAGCAAGTGTGTCTAAACACTCGTAGATGTTGTTATGGGTCCTCTTTACTCTAAAAATGAGTAAATTTAGGGAGTTTCCATTGGTTAGGGTATGTTCTAATAGGCACCGAAGGGTGGATGGGTTCATTGCAAATTTGTTCATATGAAAGAACATTCTTTGAACTGGAAATGGATGTCTCAAGGTTAGACATCTTATCCATCAGCATCTTAATTAGATCAGCTGATGGATTGGCAGGAGGGGCACCCCCTAGGTTGTAAGGTACCTAGAAGGCATTGGGAGGGGTGTATGATGTACTTGGTTGCATTTGTGTAGGCATAACATATTGGTAGTTTGTCATGGGGATTGATGTTGAGGGCAAGGGGGCTTGTGTCACGAAGTTAGAGGACACAAATTGACTAGATGCTGCCAAGGGTGGTTGAGTGGTGGTGACACTAGTAAGAGGATAGGTAGTCACTCTTGTATTTATGGGTGCAAGAGTGGGTGAGGTAGAAACAATCAAGTTTTGAAAAGGTGTTGAACTTGTTTGAATTATTTGTGGTTGAGGGGGTATAGAAACCCTGATGGAGGTAGGTCCAGAAATGGAAGGAGAGGCCAAATCTTAAATATTGGCCTTGGTTGGGTTAGTGGTTAAGGCAATGGCCTAAGTAGTGGATGTTGTTGATATCATTTCTACTTCAGTCAAGGAAGTTGGCATCCCATAAATTGGGTTGCTTGAAAGATTTTGTGTTTGGCTTCTTATGAGATAGTGTTGGAGAGCCTTGATGTTGTGGTCAAGGAATCTCTCAAAATTTTGATCCCCTTTGGGAAAAATTGGAGGTTGATTTGGGGTAGGTTGGATCAGAGTATGCTCAGTGTCTGAAGTATACTCCATTAGAGGACTTGATATGAAAGGCAAAGGTGGAAGTGGTTTTTGCCTTGCATGGTCAACAAGAGATTTGGCTTGACTACGTGTCAAAACCATCCAAGGCAAAATGGGTTCAGGTTCCAAAAATTGTATGTTTTAGTTTTAGGAGACTAGAAGTTATGTTTAATAGCAAAAAAGTCAAGTTTTAAGGTTGTTATTTTGAAAGAAAATTTGTTGACAGTGACTGACGTCAGTTTACTAACTGATGTCGGTTATGAAATGTTGCTGACATCGGTGGAAAAACTGATGTCGATGAAGATAAGTTGCCGACATCAGTGTCAAAACTGATGTCGATGTCTGTGTATTTCTAAAAACTCAAAAAATTGAAAGTTTTTAGAATAAAGGAGAAATTTTGAGTTGTTTTTGGACCTCAAAATGATGCGACCTTACCAGCTCAAAAAACTAGATAAGAACAGTAAAATAGATGATGGCAAGCAACCTATAAACGTTAAATTCCTAAGAATAAATTTTAGAGTCGTTGTGGCTTATGCCTTAGAAAAATGTGTTTGGGAATTTGGCTTTTAGAATGGGTCTTAAAGAGGAAGTCTAAGGTTGGTTTTGGGTTATGTTTTGGTGCTCAAAAATTTGTGTTAGGTTCCATACATGGCCTGGTGCTAGGGGCTTGCTCCCTTCACTTCATGAACCCAGAGCCGAGCTGGGCTACTTAGCCAATATATACTTCACCTATAGTTTATACTCTGCCAGAGAACATAGTGAGTCCTCCCCTTGGTTATGAAGTCCAAGTAGGATCACCAAAAAGGGTAAGGTATCTGCTAGGTGATGAAATCCTAGATGGGCCTTGTCTCAAGTATGTTTAGATGTTTAATTTGATGTGCTTATGGTCTGGTTGTGTAACATATGTGCACTATGATTTATTCATAATGCATTTTTAATTACTAGATGAGCTAAATATGCATTCAAGCAGGAATGAAATGCAATATATTTTAAACCCAAATTGAAATGTTTTGTTCAAATGCAAACAAGTGGGGAAAAGGTTAAGAGCATGAATTTTCACTATTCTAAGATGCAGGCAAGAAAATGACAAGAAGAAAAAGAAAAAAGTTCTTTTTAACTTGTGCTAATGGTTTCTTTTCGAAATAAAAAGAAAGAGAAAGAGGATGCAAGAAGATAATTTTTCCCTAATGCAACTATATGAAAATTTGCTTTTTAGAAGAAATGAACCCAAGGAAAAATCCAGTGTCCTACCGAGCATGCCAGAATGTTTCTCTACATTTTTTACTTTTTACATTCAGAAGAAGAAGAAACTAAAGATAAAGGGTCAGGGGTTAGATGATACCCAGATTAAGTTGCGCACCGTATCCATACATTGTAGGAGCTCCTCTTTGGCTGTGGAGGAAGACACCTATAGATAAGAGAGAAACTCAAACAAAGAGAATGTTAGACAAATATATGGTGGACTGCCAAGCACACGCTCAGTCCCAAAAGCGTAAAAACTTCCTTAAGGGATGATAGTCCACTATTTGACAAAAAGAGTGTTTGTATGAAAATAAATGGTGAAAGACTAAGAAAGAGAAAGTAGACAACGCATACCTATTCTCTATAATCAGTCTCCAATAGTCACCAATGTCGATAGTCCTACTAGTGTCAGTTGGTAAATATGCCGACATCGATTATGTTACCGATGTCAGTAGGGGCAGTGGTTGATGTCAGTCGAGGCAATGGGCCTTGGACAGGTTTTGGAATATGTCTGTAGTTGATAAAAGGGTCTAGGAGTTAAAGGGTCTGTGCATGGTTGCAAGACAATGAGTAGGGTCTGAGAAGGGACAAAGGTAGAAGGTTGGTGTGTAAAGAGGATAAGGATATGGGGAAGGATTTTTCGCCTCTCCAGGAAGAAGTCGGGTTGGGTTGATAGTATTCAGAACTAGTAACTAGAAACTAATTACTAAGTTATTTTAAATACTGAAATAAGATAGAAGAATACTTAGCTCTGGTTGTTGCTGATGTCGAAGATCTCATGCAATGTTCCAATCCAATGTCTAGAGTAATTTTGTAGAGTTTCTGTAGCCTGGAGAGTGAAAGTCAAAGTTTGATGCTTGGTCTTAGAGTGTGCGTGTTGATCTGAAAGAGTCCTGGGGCCAAAAGAGGAAGTGAGAGAGAGAGAGAGCCAGAGAGAGAGAGTTTGGATTTGAGATTCAGAAGAGACTAAGAGATTTGTGATTAGATCCAAGCTCAAGGTTAGAACTCGGTTTAAGAAATTGAAGTCAACTATCCCACCAATGTCAGTTGATAGTTGATCGATGTCGGTGGTAGAGAATGGGTAAAAGGGCTGTGTGGCCCGTTTCTCCATTTGCCAAGTGCTTCTACCATTGGGGAACAGTCAAAAGGTAGGTTTATTAGGCATGAGGGTTAGTTAGGAGGTTGGAATGGGTCTTAGGTAGTTATGATATAACAAACTTAGTCATAGGGTTTGTCATGGGGTAGGAAATGGTCTTAGGGTGAGGTGTCCAAGGCGAGGTGTCGTGGTGAAGTGTCTAGGTGATGTCATTAATTTAAAATAAATAGTTTATTTTAAATTAATAAAGTGTGTAAGGGACCAAGGGGAGTCGACACAATTTTGGTGTCTACATTAACATCTTTTGATGATTGTTATTTACAATCTTATGTGCAAAATATAAGTATTCAACTGAAATAATGATGAAAAATTTGTTGTTTATGACATTTCATTGATTTATTTTGATTGTAAAAGCTGTCTCTCAAGATATTTGTAAGGAAAGATGTTGGTTTCTCAAATAAAATCTATCTATTTTTCTAAGATGACTCTCTTTTGAGACTCGCATTTTCCTATATTGTACTTTATATTGACTCTAATTTTAACATAGTATAATATATTTTAGATCAATCTTTAATTAGTTTAATTTTTCTTTTGGTTTCCTTAGTTTGTCTTTTAGTTCTTTTGAGTTCATTGTTTATTCCTTTTTTCTTTAAGTCACTTTTTCAGAGTTAGATTGTTTTTCTTTGATTAGTTCTTTCTTGGTTTAGATTTAGATTATTCTATTTATTAGACTTTATTATATTTCATATTAGTTATTTGTAAGTTTAGTCTTAGTTTAGATTGTTTATTAGACTTAATTAGATGTTAGATAGTTTACTAGATTTATTTTTAGATTAGTTTGCCTTTAGTTTTACTCTTGTTTACTTTAATTTGTTGTTTACCTTGTTTTTTTGGTAGTTTGTTATATTTCACTTTTCTATTTGCTTTATGTTTATTCCTTTAGTTTACTAGTTACTGTTTGTGGTGTCTCTCATGTGTTAAGTTTCATTGATTGCTTACTTGATTGAATATCTATTTATCTTAAATCTGATTTACTTATATTTATGGTTTATTATCTTGAGAATATTTGGAAGCTATTACAGTAGAAAAATAAGATATTACTTAGAAATAAACAATATTATTGAATCAAAATTCTTTTCTTCAAGATATTATCTTATTCATAGACCTTCTCTGTTAGATAGGATAGATTACACATTTATATCTAAACTAATTCATTATTTGATGAAGTGTATTTTTGAAACTATAATGGAATATGTTAACAGTTGATAACTTATTTATTATTTTATAGAACATTTAAAAAACCCCTCACATCTTTAGGATAGTAATCAAACCTTAAGAACCTTACTATTAGACTGGTACAATTATAAATTAATCTTCACAATAGGAAAAAAGGTTAATTTATTGATGGTATAATTTTCATCATCAATAAAAGACCTGGACCTATCCAAATTCTTACATTGTAACTCATAAAAAGAGAACCAAAGGGGTATGATCATCTAATAAATAATATTCATCAAGGAGGAATATTGGAAATGATATAATGAGAAATAAAGTGCAAAAAAAAACATGACATAATCATTTGTAATAATCTTTAGTAGGTATGATAAATATTAAGTAAATAGGTAAGTGCCAAGAATTTGTTAGATGCAAAATTCAAAAAGATAATTATTTGAAGTAGGCATAAAAATTTGTAGATGAATAAGTGTAGTACTAAGATCATCTCATGAAGATTATATATGCAATAAAATTAAAATGCACCTACCTTACCAGGATATGTTCCCCATTCTTCAAGACCCCTTATATAGCCATCAATCTACTATGAAGATTGGGTAATTACATGATAAAGTAGGTATCACTATAGAGAATTTTAAAACCTCTTATCCTAGTCTACTAGCCTACTACACCACAAAAGGCCTCGGCTCTATCATGAGGCCAACTATGGAGTTTGAGATTTGAATAGAAATAAGAGATGGGCTCAGTTATGAATCACATATTTTGGTGTGATTTTGAATTTTGAATGTTTATTTTTGATTTTTTGTCATTGCCTTTTGTTTAAATGATTTGGATTTTAAAATTTTATGGCTTTTATATTCCTCCTCCATATGAATTTTGAGTAACCAAAATGAGTGATAAAAGTGATAAACATAGATAAGCTGTAGGATTTGGTTACATGATATAAAACACCTAGAGATTTTATTATGTTGTTAAATAATTAGGCTTACCCATAAACAAGTATATGATCTCAATATTAACCATATGCATGCTTAGTATGAAGGGAAGATAAGGGGAAAATAAATATCATATAAATCTGTGTATGTAGTGATACAATGAGAAATATGCTTATCAACTGATCATATGGTAAAGATAGGATATTAAAGGGGTGTGGATTTAAGACCATGTCATAATAATAATTATCTTATTCAAACAAATGACATAATACGTATTTAAAAAAACATCCTAAAGATAAATAGGGTAAAAATAAATGAAAATGAAATTAATCCATGAAACATTTCCAAGTGATAAGTAAAACATAAGATCAATATATGCTCATAAATAAAATCTAAATCATATGAAACTATAATAAATAATGTGATGAAACACCATGATGTGTTCATGACTACTGATAAATTTAATGACAAATATCATCCATAACACCTGATACATCCTTGTGTAATTGTACTCTAAATTTAATTAAAGTCTCATCAATTTTTGTAGAGTCATGAAAATACTTCCTAATGCACTGTGTCTATTGAGAAAGTTGGTATGATTGAAGAAGGATGATGCTCCTGAGGTAGTTGCTAAAAGGGATACTCAATTCAAGGAACTGATTTAAAATTGTGATGAACATACTTAGATCTATGAATAAATGTGGGTTGTGAAGAAAGTTGATCCTTTATTCATAAATATCCTGGACTATACAATTAAGCTAATGAAGGCATAGGCCACACAAAATCATGTAAATCCTACTATAACACTCAACATTTATCTATATGATGTATATTACACTAATGCCATAGACAATAAATTCACCCATATTTAAGGATGTATTTTTTAAGTATCTTAGGAGGAGGGAGGCTATTATATGTATACTATGTATTCTTTGGATGAAGTGCATCAATGTACTACCAAAGATATTAATAATGAGTATAAGAATGAATTTGTGTGCCATGAAAGTAAAAAGTATGTATAAGAGTAAACTATGAAGGTTATCTATATATAATAGAAGTATATCCCAAGGCTTATTGTTGCTGATGTACATGACAATCCTTGGCCTAATGACCATAACTCTATGGATCTCATAATATGGCTCATCTGCCCATCATGTAGATGGAGGATCAAGCTTAGGCAAAGGTAGTATGCCATAACCAATAGTAGAAGAACTCAAAATAAGATAAAAATTGGGATATGCCACTTCAAGAGATGAGCTCAAAGTGGGTCAACATAATAAAGCCAACATCTTTGGAAGAAATAAATTGGAAGGAGCTGAGTATCTATCAAACCAATAAGTTCCTATCATAGCATGATTAATAAGCATACTTTAAATGGGATCAGTGGTGACTAGATGAGTTGTGTGTGTGTGTGTGTGTGTGTGTGTGTGTGTGTGTGTGTGTGTGTGTGTGTGTGCACGTGCATGTGTGTGCATGCACATGCGTGCGTGCTTCATACTAGAATTATAAAGATCATAATAATAAAAACTAATATAGGTACTATAGAAAGAGGATGAATTACATGAATAAAAATAAGAGATGTTGTAAACAATAATAATATCTAAATATCTATGAATTTTTAGCTTGAGCAAATCCTATTACAAAGGAATCATCTAAATAATATCCATCATCATAATCAGGAGTGTGAAGATCAATAATACACATGTTGATGATTTTATTGGTTAAAGAGGCACGATGAATGGAGTGTTTAGTTCATATTAGAGTGATAAGAATTTTGTCTAATGGTGTTTTATGGGATCGAGGTCATAGAGGAGGTAATTGAGTTATTATGTGAGGATAAAAATTAGAAGTCTTGATTTTCAAATTGAACTTATCAGATTCATCATTAAATATAAGAGATTAGGTGGTATGTTTCCTATTAATATAGGGTGACCATTATAATTCTAGTAGAGTTGATAGGATAATTAAAGTGTTGTGATTCATGAAATGGTATGATAGGTAAAGGTTTGAGGTATATATTTTAAAGGAAAACCATTATTGGAATTGTTTAAAATTTCATGGAGTGGAATATCCTTAAATCTTGTATATAACACCATTATAGGGAAGCATAACACATTGACATGCTGATGAGGCTATGACTCTCATGTGGTGTGTCTAGGGTTGAACAAGTAAAATGTTATATGATAGTGGGAAGTTAAATGTCATGAATTTGATACATACCATGATAGGGGGAGCTATTATAGGAAGACAAACACACCCTAAGGGAGGCATTTGTCTTCTATCATATCTTTGACATGTAATTTTGATAGATTTTAGATTACATATATAATATCTAAATGTTTTAATAAAATCAAGGGAAACCACTAAAATGTCTAAAACTTCATCAATAAATGCATGTTTTACTTGGATATATTCCATTTGGATGCTAATAAACAATGGATGATCATTTTGCTCAGGTAATATCTCATTGAGATTCATTGAAGATATAGGGAATTTGAGTGAAAAAGAAGTATCTACCATTTTCTCTATATGAATAGACATTTCTTCACACTACCAAAGAATGCTATCTTTAGACCCCAACAAAGTAGCTTCTTTCCCAATAGGTGGGGGATGAGTGATGTTCATTTTGAATAAAATTTGTGCTAGATGATTATGATGATGATGAGAAGTTCTCATGAGTTATAAGAAATGGTTTGAGATTTGAGATGTGAAATTTTAGCTATAGGTTCACATTCATCATATCTCATTAAAATTTTATTAGATAAAAGTCCATAGTGTTAAAGTAAATCCTTTGAGGGTGTAGCAAAATTTTGTTTAAATTGATGTTGGTAGGGTGTATTCAATTGAGTTTTCGTTGATGTGAGCTGACCAATTGTATCTGATTATATTATTTTAGATGACATGGTTGAATCATTGGTTTTTTATTGTGTTTGGAAGGAAGAAGTACCAATTGTATACACCTAAAATGGCTCACTTCATTATTGTCGACTAATACTACTATTATTCAACACTAATTCCACTTAACCCATTTTATCCCACTAATTTATTCTAATCATAGCCATTTATTTAATATCCCCCCTCCTTTATTCTCCTTCATCTATTAACCTTAGCCATCCCACACCTTAATTAATTCTTCTTAATCCCTGTTATACTAATCTATTCCTAGTTATCCATTATATGGGAATTTAAAATTCCCATAACCCCACCTAACCACCTACTAACCTACTCCATAGGTATTCCTACATCCCTAGGAATCTTAATTATCATTAAATCCCCTCTAAACCTCCATTATCCCTAAACTAATGGAGAAACCTCTAGAACTAGAGAATATCCTCCAAGACTCTAGAAGTATCTAAACTAGAGACTTCTAAATAATTTTAAAATCCCCTAAAATTCCCTCCATTTGCCTATTTAAACAAGCTCTCCCTCCACCCTCAAATCAACTTGAATTTTCATACCCAATCTATGTCCAAGCATCCATTGAATCCACCATCAAAATATTTTGATCAAGCATCCATGTCAATTTGAGTTTAAGGTAAATTCATCCCAATCCTCTTGTCTTTTCTGTTTTGTTTAATCATGATGTGAAACACTTAGGATTTAGGGTTTAAATGTAGGATTGAATGTTGCATTCATTTAATGGAATTTAGGTTCTAATGGTTTTATCATCTTACCTAGTGGTTGATATTTTAGTTTGGAGTTTGCATTGTTAAATCCATATAGAGCTCAAATTTCATATACACCAATGATATAAGATTTTGGGATTTTTGAGTGAGGTGCCATAGTTAAAGGAGGATTATAATTTATATCAATAGTATGTGAGTTATTTTCTAATTATATCATTATATTTGACACTTGTGAATTTGTTCAATTTATTAGAATTGGTTCCGATTTCCCCTAATCCATGAGATGAGATGAGATGAGTAATAATCTTGAATAGTACAAACTTTGATAAAATGGTTTAGTAGTAAAATGGATAATGATCGATACATGAAACTAATTTCCTCGTATTATTCATATTAACAACATTATCATCATGCATGTTAGGATCCACTAACTTTCAAAATTATTAGTAGTGGGAGGTGTTGTCACCAAATCTTGCACCCTATAAGAGGGTGCTCAAGCCTCTTCCATATTTGGGCAACATGGGAAAACTTATAGGTATGTGGGTGTACCTATAATGCAAGTGAGCCTTTAGTTCTTGATTCCTTTTCTCTATGCCCATTAAAGGCCATGAATTAAACCTTCATACTAAGACACATTACAAGTAAAACTAAAATGAAATATATATGAAGCATAGTATTGTTGTTTAGATGGGGAGAATAACATGACACTAGCTCTTATACCAATTTTAATTATTTAACCATAAAAAAAAATTTCCACATTTCATCTTCTTCACCTTCTTCCTTGGCAAGTAGAGGTGTTGGTATTCCTTCTTCATGTATGTAATATAATCCTAGATTAGTTTCCTCCATAAGAGCATACGTATCATGTTTATAAGTGTTAGTACCATATTCATCAATAAATAAATCCCTTCAAGTTTAGAATAAATTACATCATCTACTATAGAATCCTTCTCTTCACGAATAACATAATTCAAATTAGAAATTATCTCAATGTAAGGTTCTATAAGAATCCTTGTAATAGGTTGTGTCATGATTATACTTTTTTCCCATACCTCATCCTAAAAACCAAGAAATACCAATCAAATAAAAGATAGCCACCAATCTTGGTAGTAAAGTCCCTTGATAGGCATATTGCAAAGTGGGATAGGAGGTCAACAACAACTATGTCTTGCAAGATAGGAACTCTAGGATAGTCATGCAAGAAGACTTTCAAGTTTGTAATCAACCCTATCATTTTTTTAGGGGTGCCATCTAGTTGGAGGACTAATTTACTATGAGACTCATACTTCAGACCCAATTTATTAGCTACCACTTTAGGCATGACTGAATTAAAAGCTCCACTATCCACTATGTAATTATGGACTAGTTTGTCACCCACTATGAGAGTGAGATAGAATGGTGGAGGTTTCTCAGCCCTAATAGATATTTAGATAATAGTATTAGGAAAACTTTTAAGGACAAAATGATTTTAACTTTTATTTTAATGAGGGACACTGGTAGGGATAATAGATAACTATATTTGTAGGATCTCTTTCTGACCAAACATATGTAGAACATCCCAGAGATAAATGCATGTTTTAGTATTATTCAATGAATCTACAATATTTAAAAAAGATATACCTAATTTCTCTTGGATTATTGGAGGCAAGGAAGTGCTTGGAACCTAAGGAGTTAGAGTGCCTTAAAAAATCCTTCTAACATTTTGATTTTATGGAAGTGTAGGAGCCCTTGGAACTGTCCCACTTACATCCATGCTTTGATGATTTAGAAGATAATTGGATGAGATTGTAGGAATATTAATACATCCACCTAAAGACTTTATTTTATCTATAGTGTTATCTATGACTGAGGTTCCTTGATTAAGCATGAAGGTGTCCTCGATCAAGAAGGTGGTGAAGATCTCTTCTTTAGGTTGTCTACTTCCACTTATCTACATCATAACTTCATCCTCAGTAGATAGGAGAGGAGTAACCTCATGTTGAGCAATAAGATCCTTCTCTCCACCTTCATTAACATCCATAAATTGGCCTTGCTACCAATTTTGACCTTACACCAAGTTACTATGAACTAGCACCATCTCTCTTGCATTGGTGGTAGAGTTGGGATTTATGCATTGGCAGTCTATTAGGATTAGCTGCCCTAGAATTTTTCTCTTCCATACTGTTGCTGATAATGATATTAATTTTGATAGGCACCTGGTTTTATGTTAGCTTACCTAATTGAGATCTTAACATTTGAATTTATGCATCTTTGTCCATGGCATTATTCTCTTTATTAGGAGAAGCTCAAGGCTTGGTATTGACATTAGGAGTTTGAGCCACATTCAAAGCATCAACAGAAGCATGAGATAATGGAGTCATAAACACTTTGGGTGGAAATATTATAGCTTAGATGAAATTATTTTTAGCCTTGATAGTGAGATCATATGCTTCAAGGAGGGTAGAAACACCTATGGATTGAAGGATGACAACAATTTTAGTGCTAATAGTTCTCAAATAGATCAAGAACACAAATTTGGGAGGTGGCCTCATAGGAGGAGGCAGTATATTCCAAGTCTTCTCAAACCTTTCATTAAAATCATACATTGTTTCTTTGGATCCTCTTTTGATTACATTAAGGTGGTGTATAAGAGAGGCATGGTCATTCTCATTTCCAAATATTGTGGTCAACAAAACTCCAAATTCATCCCATGACATTATACATCCACCTTCTAAAGTCCTATACTAGTCAAGAGCCTTCCATCTAAGGGACATGGCAAGGAGTCTTATGGAAATGTTCTCTTAAGTGATATTATTGAATCTATTGAAGTTAGAGACATCTCTAATATGCTCATTAGGTGTAACATGGCTCTTACCATTAAATAAAGGCACACCTTTTGTGGCATTAGGAGGAACAACATCATATGATTGAAGGAAAATTGGATTCTCTATATTAAAGGTGGGAAAATCATGAAGTCTAGCCATTTCTTCTTCAAAATCTTCAATTTGTTAAATTTTTTCACTCTCTTAACTTCCCTAGCTATCAAAATATTCTTGATCTTCAAAGTGAAAATTAGGAGGAGGATATTGAACTCCAAGTGGGAGTTTATGCTAAAAAAGTGGGTCAATGGGATTAAAAACTCTTCTAAAAGATGACCTTATGAGAACCATGAATTATGAGAGAAATCTTATAGAAAAAATGGCCTTTAACTAGATTTATCTTGATGGAGTTGCCATATGATGAGAAGCACACCAATTTATAGTTGATGTTGTTAAGACCAACATTTATCTTTACAAATTGTCTTGAAGACAATGTCCTACTGAGCGTGCTAGAACTATTTTCACCAAATTTTGCACCCTAGAATAGAGTGTTAAATTCTCTTCCAAATTTTGGAAACATGGAGACACTTCTAGGTATGTGAGTGTACCTATAATGGAAGTGAGCCTCTAGATTTAAAAGGGTAGCTCCTTGTATGTTTCATGCAATGTTTATCACTTAAACTACTACTTGCTTATGGGGAAAAGAGTTAGAATATCATATATAGAACCTACTATATGGGAGGTGATGCATCAATATTATATCTATGTGACCATCATATTCCAAGAACAATGAAACAAAGCATACAAATCAGTCTCAAATATCTAAAATGTTCTAACATGAGTATTTTAATATAGAGGTGAGATGTGTGAAACAACACAAGGTAAATGAAATAGAAGGAAGATTGAACATTATAAGGAAAATTATACACTTGAAAGAGTTTGACACACTTAACTACACTCTATATGAACTATTAGACTAAGAACTCTTACTCACATATGGAAGGATAAAGGAAAGAAGGATAGAGGATTATCAATTCTTATCACTATAAATCACTTACAAATTTAGACAATTATTTAAGAACTTAGAAAAATACTTGAATTAATGTTCAAAGGCAAAATATGACATTAATATAGTAGGGATTCACCATACATGGTGTGGTATATCTACAAAGGTCAAAATGATTTCTACTTATAGAACTTCTAAGAGAAGAGAAAAGAAAGAAGTCCAAAGGACACTAAAACACATGTCCAACATGAGAAACAACTATAGTGTAGGTGTAATGACTATGAAATAGAAAATTAATGTTTCTTGAGACAAATTTCCATGTAAACCATGATAAATGTCTCCCAAAATGGTGAAATTACTCTTCAACTAGCCTTTGTAAAACTGTTTCCATCATGGACCATCTCTCAAGAATTTGAAATTGAGCTAGGAAGGTTGACACATATGTTATGATAGTCACATACATTTTATTAGTATATTAATATCTTATAGATGATTTAATTTGTCATCTATAGCTACTCATTGCTTTCTTGGACTTCATTTTTTACATCTGGCAGTCACTGTTCATTCTAGGCTTTTACTGAGATTTCATGGTGGCATATGAGTTTGAAGAGCTCAATTTAATATGAAGTCTATGATCATAAATAT
The DNA here is from genome assembly GCA_037957365.1 of Torreya grandis. Classification (NCBI taxonomy): domain Eukaryota; kingdom Viridiplantae; phylum Streptophyta; class Pinopsida; order Cupressales; family Taxaceae; genus Torreya; species Torreya grandis. The sequence goes on from JARHVA010000022.1 coordinate 4,615,797, forward strand.
TTTTCCATGTGGCCTTCCTTTTCCATGTTTATCATTTCATTCTAATATATTCTTTTCACCTTTTAGACATGTGTTTATCTTGTCCATTTGGAAACTAGTTAGATTTGACCTGTCGATCTCCTCTAGAATCTCTTTGCTTTGAATTTTATCCTTTGACATTAATCATTGGTTTTAGGTTATGAAATTATGATAATTGGTGACATATAATTCAAACAAATCTCCTTGACCTCTGACTTTCACTCGCACCATTTGATCTAGGTGTATGATTGAATGTGCGTCATAGATTATGATCCAATTTCTTGGTTATGATTTGAACCCACAATTCATTAACATATTCAACTCTACTCTCTCCATTAATATGATTTTGTATAATAATACACTTTCCATTGATATTTTGAATATTCTTGATCTTTATCTCTTGAAAAAATGACTAACTATGGAAACCATTACAACCTACCTAGAAGGCCAACTTTGAACATCCATAACTTTTGAAGCTCTTAGTCGCATGTTCTAAAATTTGGACCATATGTTCTCCTTTAAAGGATGGATCCAATAATGTATTAATTATATATTTAAAATTTCATATGTGTAAGATATGAATACATTAATATACCTACTCAAAATTTTCTGCCATAGAGCCAACTATGTAAAAAAACTATTTAGAGGGCTAACTTTGAACATGCATATCTTTTTATGCACTTCATCACATGAATTGAAACTTAGTGCATATAAACTAGGTAAAAAAATAAAGGAACCCATATGATAATTTTTAATTGAAACCTTCATGTGTGATATATATAACCTCATCAAAATATTTACTTGGCTCTATTTGAACTTGGATAACACAGTCAAATTGCCATGAGAGGTCAACTTTGCACCTACATATCTTTTGATGCACATTGTTTCATGATATGAGATATAACAAATAAAAAATAAGAAAAATAATAAATAATACCATATTATAATATTCTCATTTAAGTTCCACACATGTGAAATATGGCTACATCAAGGTGCTTACTCAACTTTATTTAAACTTAGAAAATTTGGCTAAGTATGAAACTTGGTGAAATGTGTTTGTGAAGCTAACTTTGGACCTCAATATCTTATGATATACACAAAATATTGACCCAAAAATTCAACTAGATGATTTTATTACATAGAGGAATCCATACATACATTTAACTACCCCTGGGACCCTCGCACATGTGATATGCCATCCTCAAACTACTTAGCTTTTACTTGAACTTAGACTTACTATTTGAATTTCAATGTCTATTTCATGGATATTAATTTTGATGTCCACACAAAAATCATTTGAAATATATATAGACATATTTTATGTCTTGAAAAACATCAAATTTTAGACCCCAATGGTTTTATTACTGAGCTTAACTTTGACACTCGTGTGAACGTCTTCATTTGCAAGTTAATCTTTGAAGGATTGTATTTTGAGTTAAAAATCTCATCAAGACCCAAATTTTGTAGAGTATAATATAGACACCAAGATAATAATTTTCATGTGACTATTTTATTCTATTATTTTTTAAATCATATTTATTAAATGTACAAGTTAACTATTTAGCTCACTATTGTATAATGTTTAGTGATGATTTACTTCCTTTAAGCTCAAGCAAGGAACTTTTTACTTGATATTTGAATCTTGAATGAATTTTTGAGGCTTATGCAAACCTATTACATGATACTTGAATTATTTTAGCACCATTAAGACCTACCACTTTCATATATGACCCTAAAATGACCTCTAAGATATGAAATAACACAAGGACTAAACTAGACAATGACCAAAACTAGAATGGCATATGAAATGACATCAAATGAATTAAAACACACCCTATGAAATTATAATCAAATCCTATTTAAGATTTTAAATTTAGGGGGTTTGACCCATTTTATTATGGTAAAAATGGTCAACAGGAGGTTGGTTAGAATTAGCTTGCTGATTAGGAAAGGGATCCTTGTAAATAACTAAATGAGTGTTTGCTTGATTCAAGGCTTCATGTTTAGTTTTGTTTTAATGATCCTTATGTGTCACTTATTAGGCTTGTTTATGTATATGTATGAGTGATTCATGATCAAAATTAGGTCCAAGAAGATATTCCATAACAAAAAAGTTAATTGGTGGTAGGTTTCATGATAAAGGCCCCAACTTGAATGATACCAATAGAATTTGTGTAGATCATACCAGTGTTTGGTAGGGCATGTAGGATCAAGATATCATGTTTAAGTTAAAGTAAGAAAATTTTGAATCTCAAATAAGGAAAGTGGTTTATGTATATTTACATTATTTACTTGAGAAAATGTAGAACTAGGATGATAATCATTGGAAATTAGTAATGAAATAATAGGCTATATGGGATTATTTAAAGCAATATATTAAATAGTGTGTATGGAATCATAAGTATCCAAAATACCATCATTGGTTTCATGTATATTTTAGATTTCATAACCATTCAGGTCCTCGTTGGAGGGTGCAAAGGTTTGAATTGTTGTATAGGGAAATCTTGATGTTTGGATTGATCAAGGGCTTCTTTTAAAGATTTTTGAGAAAGAGTCCTCACACGATATTGTAATTTGGAGTGAAGATCATTAGTGGATAAATGAAATAGATTATTATAAATCATGTTATGATCAACTTTTTTAGATAAATATTTCCACTCTTTGATGAATACTTGTGCTGTTTGAATTACAATTGTTTATAATTTATAAAATGAGCTAGGTTGTTTTCATGGAGAGCATTAGTTTATAATTATTAAACTAATAGATTGAATAAGTATTCCAAGCTAGAGTGTCACCTGAAAAGGTTTTAGATAATAGATTTGTGGTGTCAAAGGTGTTTAGTTTAACCCAATATTTGTATAGGTTTCTAAAAGTCTTCAAATGCAAGGGCGGGTTAGTGGATCCATTATAAGTGATAGTGGGAACTATGCCACCTATGTCAATGTTTGTAGTTTGAGGAACTAAAGGTTCATTTTGTAAGCATTTAATATCTTTGTTTAGAAGTGAATTTTGTGGTATATGGGTACCATGTGCATCTCAAAGGGGGGATTAAGAGTTTTCACTCCCCATAGAGTAGGTTGAGGATGATTTTGGAAATGCATTGGATGATTTTTCATTTGATTGACACTAATAGTTTTGAAAGTAGCCATTTGATTTAAATTATACAATAAAATTTTATTAGTGTTAATGGTATTTTGATTAGCTTTATGTGAGGCATTGAGAGTTTTAGATGAACTAGTAGCTTGAGATGCACTAGTAGTTGTATGGATTTGAGTATTAGTGTGGATATTTTGAGTAGACCCAATAAAGTTCACACCTACCATATTTTTTGTAATGGTTGGCATGGGGATGAATAAGGAATGGAAGATGATGTAATTATAGTATATGAAGGCATGAAAGAGGATAAATATGTGGCATAATTCATAGAATTACTTGCCCTAAATCCTATATAAAAACTAGGTGAAGGTGAATAAGGTTATCCAATGTAAGGCCCCATCATGAGGTTATAGAATACAATGGGATACTTAACTCGATGTTGAGTGTTTTAATCAATGAATAGGATAATTTCAGCCATATACTAAAGATCACTTTCATCATCTAATGTAGGTAGGAATATAGTATTGAGAGAGGTTGAAGAGGGAGGAGTCCCATAATTAGTGGTTCTAGTAGTAATATGGATATTGCCATGATTAGAATTATCTACCACATGATATGGTTGATGAATCTTAGAGGATTTATGAGTATTATTAAGACTCATCATGTTATTTTGATTATGCCATGTAGCTTTATCAAATAGATGTTACATGATGAAAATTTTACCTAAACACTTACCCGGGAAATGAAAATCTAGAAGCTCAAAATGAACGAGATCAAGTTGGTCAATTTAGTTGGACTAATAGGATAAAATATAATATGTAAATATACTAGATCAAGTTAGTCAATATAATTATACTAATAAGATAATATAAAAATATGTAAGATGACTAGATCGAGTTGGTCAATCTAGTTGAAAAAGTAAGAAAACATAATATTCTGTGAATTGTCGTTGTCAAGCTATTTGATCTAGTTGGAAAAATAGAATAATTTGTAAATATACTAGATCTATATGGCCAACCTAGTTGGAAAAATGGAATAATATGATAGTTTAAAAATAGAGTAAATCAAGTTGGTCTATCTAGTGTGAAAATTAAGTAAACAAAATAGGCTATAAACTAACTAGTTGGAGAGAAAATAAAATGTAATAGTCTACTAGATTGAGCTAATTGATCTAGTTTTATAGTATGTTTTTTTTAAAGGTCTTAATGATAAACAATTTAGTTTTAATTTCAAAAAATAAGTCTAATCAAACATGCAATTAGATTGAATTAGTTGATCTAGTTGAAACACATAGCACAAACTTGTATCAACACTAGCTAATATAGTCGATAACATAACATAAAATAGAAAAAAATAAGAAACAAGAGTGTAATTTTGATTATAACTAATTATTTGAAAAAAAGATTAGGAATTTATACTAAAGGTTATGTTTGATAATGTAGGCTTCCAAATATACTAGCTTGTCTATTGGATAGTGTCAGCCTAATGTTTTAGAGTGATAAATATGGAGGAAGTACCATTCCCATAGCCCACTAAACTTGGTTTCAAAAGTAAGCCTAAATTAAATTTTTAGTGCTAACTGTCAATCGATGCATGATGAAATAACATCACTCTTAGGGAGATTTTGTTAGAGGTATAATCACTGAGAGGGGGGTAATCAGTGAGCCTAGAAAATCTAACTTGGATTTCAATCCTTTCAAGTTCTTAATCAATTACCATAAACATTCATGAGGCATACACAACATTCATATCAATGTGAAAGAGAGACCATGCAAGATCAATCACATAGCACATGACATATGTGAGAAACACTCTTTGGGGAAAAAAATCATTAGAACCTACAATTGAAATATTATCCTATAATAAAAAGAAAAAATTTAGACTATCTACAATTGATCAAAGAACTACAATCCCTATTTAGTGAGACTACAATCCCATAAGGTGCTACAACACTTGTCTAACTGAGCTATAATAATAACCAGAATTTTAGAAAGTTTCAACTTGAAAGGAGGTTTAAACTACCTTAGATGATGATCTACCACAAAAACACCTATTAAGACATCCACATATGAACTGATGTCTTCAACACTTGATGATAGACCTCTGATTATCACTCTTCACCTTTGCTCATACTCAAACAATAAGAGCACTATACTACCAATAGAATTATGACCTATAAGTCATAAAAATAGTCTTAAATATATTATGATATTAAAATTATCCATGGGGAACTCTAACCCTCCTTCAATCCATAATTCACACACATACAACCTCTCTTAGACCTCTCCCAAGTTTCTTGCTCAAGTCTAGAAACCAACACATTTGGTTTCACTATTTATAGAGCAATCATGATCATCACCATCTTAGTCAAAAATTTAGGCATGAATTAACCCTTAAGTCATATATCATACAAATATATATCTAAATAAAATATTCATAGGTTGACCATAGCATCTATGGGTCACCCTTAAGCAACTACACCTTTCAATTAGGCCCTTTGTAGCTCTTATAGGTCTCATGGAGACTTATTACCCCATTTAGCATTCCATTGAGAAAAAAAATAACATATAAGAATTTTAAATTACATGGTTCCACTACTTATATCAGATTAGACATAATAAATTGATCATAGTCAACTCTGATCACCTCTGCATATGCTCAAACAACTCAAGCATTGACCTAGTATGTAGGAACATCATGAACAAATACATAGTCAACTTCTTAAGCTTTGTTCATAATATATATGAATGGTCAAAAATTAATAATACACACATAAAGTTATCATGGAGTATAAAAAACTATACAATAGGTAATTAATCATTAAACATCAAAACAACATCAAAATGAGCTCAATTACCCTTCTCAGGCTACTTATAGAACATAGTCAAACACTCAATAAACTTTAAAGCTTAATATCTTTGATTGCACACATAATTAGACCTTAAAAATTATATTTATAGATGTTTATTTAAGTCTTATACAAGTTTTATTTTTACACCATGAGTAAATTCTATTTAGATTGAAAGATATGGCCCAAATACCAGACACTAGTTTTTCCTTTGCAAATTCAAATATTCAAATACAAACGGTCACAGTTAATATTTGAACAGTATGCTCACATATCATGTAATCTCAGATTTAGATAAATATCAAAACATAGATATTTTACTAAATTTAAATCATAGAGCACAAATTCTGAAAATTAAACCTTGAACATCTTGACCTCATCTCATGCAATTTGGCAACTTTGACTCATCGTGCACCATTGATCTCTATTGATTAGCCAAGTCTTTACCTTAAAGTGATCATCATTCAATCTTACTCAAAACCAAAATGAACATAAAATTTTTAATCCTCATGTGCCTTCCTAACATATTGGATAAATTTGCTCCATTGATGTTTCTCAAAATTTAACTTATGGAAAATAGACTAAGTATGGGAACCTTTGTTATCTACCTGGAAGACCAACTTTGCATAGTCATATATTTTACCTTGCTCACTCACCTGTTCTAAAATTTAGACCATAATATATCCTATCATAATAGAATACAAAAATGTTTAAAAATGATCCTTTAACCCTAATACATGTGATATATAATGACATTAAAATGTCTCCTCATATTTATTTATTCATAGAGACAACTATGTTAAAGACTGCCTAGAAGGCCAACTTTGCACCTCCATATCCTTTTCTATGATCAAGCGCATGTTTTAGAATTTAGTAAAAATAAAATAGGAAATAAAATAACAAACTCATATGATAAAATTATCCACATACCTTCACACATGTGAGATATGCCATCACCAAACTGCTTAGCTCTTTCTTGCCTCATGTAAAACTGGTTAAGTATTGGAAAACACTGTCAAACTACATGGGAGCCTAAATTTTCAATTTAATATATTTAAATATGATTAGGATAATGAAATAATATTTATCACATAGAAACTATGGAATAATGTGATCATAAACATATGACCAACTCCCCCTGACTCATCCACATGTGGCAATGGTTACATCATCAAATTGCCTACTTAGATTTTCTACCACTGGACCTAAAATGTCTAGATGAAAACTATGGATAGAAAAATGAATTAAACTTATGAGAAAAATCACTATAAGCATATAAAATATCTTATGAACCTATTTTACATCTTAAAATCACCATACTCATCCTTAAACATCTCTAACCATACAAAATCTAAAGATCAACCAAGCCTTCTTCAAGCATGTTAGGATAGGCACATTACACACTTTGACATTGTCATATAGAATATCAAGGCTCTTCATCCACTCACATAGACACATTCATGAAATCATCATGACATCATTCATAACACTCCAAAAATCTCCCCCTTTGTCATTGATGTTAACAACCATCATATGTAGTAATATATAGCTCACCTTCCTTTTCTATCTTTAAGCACTCACACAAAAAGAACTTTATCCCCCTTTTACACAATTAAAAAGTGGAAAAAAAATGATCTTGAGGACCTAAAAATACTACCATTAGGAGATTACCACCTTATGAATATGATATAAACTCTCCCTTACCTTTAGTCTACCTCTTCTTGCCTTGACTACTTCCTCTTACTCCAAGCCAACACTCTCTTCAATCAAGTAATACAATCAATGAAGAAATAACATGAAAAAGAAATAAAATATAATTAAACTCATCAATAATAATATGATATGATATTCCTCTAATATTTCTTATCCATTGCACCTTTTGAGCATCTTCATATCTCCACAGACCATGAAGAATCACCATATAGGCTTACTAACCTCTTCTCTCAAGTAACCTCAGGGACCACCAATAGAATTTTATGAAACTCTTAAAATATAAATCATGCACTAAACAAACCTAATAACTCATATTAAAACATACATACCTTAATCTTTTGAATAAACTAAGCAAAAAACACTCTTCCTCATACTAGGCCTATCTAGCCTCCTTGTATCCCTACTTGGAACTTGCAGAGCCTATAATTTTTAGTAGATACACAATCAAGATATAAAAATTGATATATGGATAAATATAATATTCCACATAAATCACACCAATTTTCATTACCTGGATCATCCTTTGCAACATACTTCTTCACAAACCTACTTGTTAATTAACCCTCCATATTGATTAAAAAATAATAACTTGAGAACCAAAAACCTTAAAATATATATGAATCTTGACTTGAAAACCCATTTGTCTCATTAAACATATTAATAATTATTAGGCCTCAAATCTCAAGTCATACCACTTTTTTAGCATAGCCCAAAACCCTAAAATCTCAAAAACAAATAGAGTCAACAAACCTTCTTCTGGTCAACGTCCACCTCTAAAACTTCTTGTACACCTAGAGAAAATAATTACATACTTTTGGATAAAAAATTTATCCTCCATAACTTTGGGAATATTGACTTCATATAACCCATTTTTAGGCCTACTTGCCCTTAAGCCAAAAATTGAGAAAACTGAGAGCACACAAAATATCTTCAATTGGCATAAATATATATTTATACCACAAAAATACTTGAAGTAAATCAAAAATAAGTGAAAAAAAATTTTTGAGCATCAAAATATTCTTGACATTCCATCAATCTCATTAGGCCACTTGAAAACACTCATTTTAACCTTGTACTAAAACTCCACAAACCTCTGGAACAAGCTCATGAACTTGTTACCCCATCTTAACTAATGACCTTATAATATCAACACAAGTCTATATATAGATTGGAATTATGATATTGAGCACACAAACTTTATTCTCCACAAATAAATATGTCTCCTAGGAAGCATAGATAGAGACACCCTACTCCACAATGTCCTAAAACAAAGTGAAACCAAGAGTTGCCCAAAAATCCTCATATTACTTCTCCTCCTTGGTCATCTGATACTTGTAGTTCTTCTTATTCTTCTTAGGATTAATAAAATCAACATGTTCAACCACTATAACATTCTCCTTCTTTTCTATAATTGGATTGATTTTACATGGAGCCAACAAAGATTCATGACATACCTTTTCATCTATAGAATCTTCCTTGTAGCTTGAAACCTCATAACTAGGAACACACATTTGATGTTATTTGAATGATCCATGCTCATAAATGATAGGATGTTCACTTGGATCCATACACACCTCAGAACTAGTCTCAAATAGTATCTTGGTCTTCTCTTTGAGCTTGGTTTCTTCAATCTCAACATGAGTAGACAATGAAACCTCTTGGTAATTTTCAAATTCTAAAGTATTCTCCACCATAGCAAACAAATTACTTGGTCCTAAAGACTCATCATGACTCACACTTGTCACCTTTAGATTCCATGTGTTAACTTGTCTTCTTCATTGCACTCTAGGAGCTTGATTAAACCTATTCTAACTTGTTGACCTTTATTTGTAGAACCTAGCTATATGACCTCTCTATTCACAATTATAGCAAACCAAAATCCTTGATGGATACATAGTTTGTCTTATCGTGTTTGGACAAAAACTTGTAATATGTCCTTTGTCATGACAAAAGAAACAACCTCCTCTATTTGGAGAGGACTCACCTTGTTTAATCTTATGTGGATAATGGTTTGCAAAGTGTCTCACATCAAGATAGTTGAAGCACTTAACTTTTTTCACACCTTTTGATTGATGACCCCCATTATAGTTAAATGCAAACTCATTTCTTATAGGTCTCTTACATTTTATATCCTTATGACCAAATTGATTACATGTGTAGTAGTAACCATTGAATCTTGCATACCTCATGGCATTTAGCTATCTGATTTGATTTGTCTTTATTCTACTAGGACCTTCATTTCTTGTCTAATGATTTGTATTCAAAATATGATTGTCTTGGTTCAAATTAGTCTTCATATTGTCCTGGGTTACATTTTTTTCTTCATATCCAAGACCAGTTCTATCACTGCCATGCTTTTGAACACTCAAAATATTGTCTAGATCACATGATCTCTTTTTAAATCTCCAAAATGTCTTCACCTTACTATATGTATTTTCTAACTCAGATTCAAAGACTCTTTTTTAGAAACATACCTTGAAAATTCATCTTATTTAGCTTTTAGGTTTGTAGACAATATCTCCAATTGACAACTGAGATGCTTGACCATATCTTCATGCTCCTTGGTATCTTTATTTAATCTTGCTTCATACACACTAAATTTCTCCTCATAGTTCTTGATTTGAGACTTCATCTTCTTATTTATCTTCTCAATATTTAGTTCTTCAAGAGAATTTGTCAATATAGTCTCATAGTCAATCTCATATTCATCATCATTTGAATCACTCCAAGTAGAATCCTTCTGATGTGAGAAACTTGCTTCCTTAGCCATGAATAGAGCTTCATCTTTAGTAGGACCATCATATTCTGAGTCACTGTCTTCACTCTCATTTGATGAACTACAATATTCTTTGGTGTAGAGACTTTTCTTTGTTTTGAAGAACTTCTTCTTGTTGTTTTAATTTTTGTATCCTTTCTTCCTATATGTCTTCTTGTCTTCATATTGAAATTCACCATTATCTTCATCATCATTATTCTCATGCTTATGATGGCACTTATGAGAAAAATGTCCTATCTCTCCATAGTTGAAACATTTGAAGGGTAGTTTACCCTTATACTTCCCTGAGTCTATGTTCAATTTCCTAGTAATCAAAGTAATTAGTTCATCCTCATTAATATTATATATGTCATACTCTTTGTGTTTCTTTCCTTGGAAATTATTCTTAAGCTTCATCTCTATCTTGAATGATGCTTCCTTATTTGGTGGTATATCAACATTTACTCTCATCTCATAGACAGTAAGTGTGCCATGCAATTGATCCATATTAAATTGAGTAAGATCATGAATTTATTATATAGAAGGTAATTTTGGATCAAAATTGAGAGATAAATACCTTAATACATTTTAAATTAGAGTATCCTCTTCAAGGGTCTCTCCAAGAACTCTGATGATGTTCAAGGTTCTTCCTTCATCTATGAAGGTTCTACCTTCTATGAGTCTATAACTTAGCAGGCTTAACCTTTAAATCTCCTTCATAGATGATATTAATTTTGTCTCACATATATTTATAAAATTTACAATGGATTATCTTGGTTATCTCAATCTCTATAATACCATAAGTGATGGCATTCATTACCTTAGAGTTATTCTCAAATAGTTTCTTATTTGTAGCACTAGATGAAGGAGAAGTAAGAGAAACATAACCATCTAGAACAAATTACCATAGATCAAATACTAGGGACATAATGTATGTCTTAATTTTTGAAATCCAATAAACATAATTAGATCCATTGAACATCGATGTTTGATTGTTAGAGAAACCTCCTTGATGACTACCCATATTATACTTTGGATCACTTTCAAGCTGTCAAGACTTTACCAAAGGACCTACTCTGATACTAATTGTTATAGGTAAAATAACTAAGAGGGGCATTGAATTATTGAGATTATAAAATCCAACTTCAATTTCAATCCTTTCAAGTTATTAATCAATTACCATAATCATTCATGATTCAAACACAACATTCATAGCAATCAACAAGAGAGATAATGCAAGATCAATCACATAACACATGACATATGAGGGAAAACCTCTTAGGGGAGAAAACCCATATAAACCTAAAAATGGACTGATATCCTATAATAACAAGAACAAATTTATAACAACTACAATTGATCAAGGAACTATAATCCCTATTTAGTGAGACTACAATCCCACAAGGTGATACAACATGTCTAGCTGAGCTATAATAACAACCAAAATTTTAGCAAGTTTCACCTTGAAATGAAGATAAAGCCCCCTTAAATTTGAAGCTTCCAAAAAAAAACCTATGAACACATCCACCTATTAAATGATGTTTTCAATACCTGATGATGGATATCTGATTATCACTCTTCACCTTCGCTCATACTCAAACAATAAGAGCACTATACTTCCAACATAATTTTAACCTATGAGTCATATAAATTATCCTCAATCTATTATATTATTAAAATCATCCATAAGGTACTTTATACCTCATTTTATCCATAATTAACACATAAAAACCTCTCTCAAATCTCTCCTAGGTCTCTTACTTAGGTCAAGAAACCAACACATTTGGTTTCACTATTTATAGAGCAATCAAGATCATCACCATCTTGGTCAGCCATTTAGGCATGCCTTAACCCTTAATAAATATATAATATGAATACATATCTCAATAAAATCTTCATAAGTCAGCCATAACATCTATGGGTCACCCTTCAGCAGTTACACCTTTCAATTAGGCCCTTGTAGCTCTTATAGGTCTCATGGAGACCTATTCACCCATTTAACACTTCATTGAGCCAAAAAAGAAAATAGGATAAATTTAAATTACATGGGACCACTCATTATGTCCCATTATACATCTTTAAATGATCATAGTCAAAGATAATCCCCTATGTGTATGCTCAAATAACTCAAACACTAACCTCATGCACAAGAACGTTATGAATAAATACATAGTCAAAGTATTCAGATTTATTCATACTATATATGAATGGTCAAACCTTCATAATAAACAAAGATGGTCCTAATAGAGTATAAAACACTCTCCAATATATAATTCATCATTAAACATAAAAAAACATCAAAACAAGCTCAATTATCCTTCTTGGGTTACTTGCAAAACATAGTCAAACATGCAGTCAACTTTGGATCTTAATATCTTTGCTTTTACACATAATTAAACCTTAAAAATTATATTTATATATGTACCTTGGATTCCTCTACAAGTTTTATTTTTACACAATGAGAAATTATATCTAGATTATAAGATATGGCCCAAAGACTAGACACTAGTCTTTCTTTTACAAATTCAAACGGTCATAGTTAATCGTCAAATATTATGGTTGCATATCATGTCCTCTTAGATTTAGATCAATCTCAAACCATCAATATTTTTTTAAATTTAACTCATATAGTTCCAATTCCAAATGTTAAACATTAAACACGTTGACCTCATCTCGTGTAATTTGATAACTTTGACTTACTGCATACTATCGATCTCTATAGATCAGTCAAGGCTTTACCTTAAAGTGCTCACCATTTGATCTTGCTCAAAACACACATGATCATGAAACTTGGAATATTCATGTAACTTCCTAACATCTTGGATAAATTCACTCCATTCATGTTACTATAAATTTAACTTTTGAGAAATAGACTATGGGAACCATTGCTATCTTCTTGGAAGACCAAATTTGCATAGTCATATCTTTTACCTTGCTCACTTGCTTGTCCTCAAATTTGGACCATATGATCTCCTCTCATAGGAGAATCTAACCATGTGTTAAAATAATCTTAGAAAAATTATACATGTGAGATATAATGAAATGAAAATGCCTCCTTAGGTTTATCTGTTCACAAACCTAACTATGTCAAGGACTACTTAGAAGGCCAATTTTCACCTCCATATCTTTTGCTTTACTCAAGTGCATGTTTTGAAATTTAGTGTAATTAAAATACGAATAAAAATAAAAAAAAACACATATGGTAAAATTATCCATGCACATTGACATGTGAAATATATGCCATCACCAAAATTCTTTCTCGGCTCTTTGTTGCCTCATCCAAAATTGGCTAAGTATGGGAAAACACTGCCAAACTACTTGGGAGCCCAACTTTTCACTTGCATATCTTTAACTATGTTTAGGTGCATGAACTAATATTTAACACATAGAAACTAGGGACTAATGTGATCACAACCGTATGACCAAATAATGCTAACTCATCCACATGTGGTAATGGTGACATCATCAAATTACCTATTCAAAATTTATGCCACTAGACCCAAAATGTTTAGATGAAAACTATGGACAACAAGATGAATTCCACTTATGCACACAAACACTCAAAGCATAGTAAACATCTTAGGGACCTTTTGAATATCCTTAAATAAAAATAATCATCCCTAAACCTCTCTAACTATGTAAACTCTAAATATCAACCAAGCCTTCTTCAAGCATGTTATTACAAGCACATTGCACACTTTGTCATTGCCACATAGATTATCAAGGCTCTTCATCCACTCACTTAGACACCTTCATGAAATCATCATGACATCATTAACAATTATCCAACAGTGTTTTGTCTTAATTTTGGTGTGATTGCATTTAGTTAAGTTTGATGTTTCCTTGAATGGATTGAAAATGCCCCAAGCATGATTAGATTTCAAATTGTTAGCCTAAGATTACATGTAGGTAGTTCAAATTTCAAATTTAAGGTTTTCCTACCAAAATTAATTTTTCAAAAATTTGAATTTTTAGATTATTGTAAGAATTTTAGGGGTAATTAAATTGGTTGATAAAGTGTGTGAACAAGTTACAAACATGTCTAGGGACCTCTTGAACCCTTGTCAAGGGTCTCAAGGTTAATTTTTATGAAAAATCTCATGTTAACCAAACTTCATGTTTTGAACTCACCTTGTTGACCATTGGAAAGGTGAGTTAGGTAGTTATAATAGTTGTTTTCATAAAAAATGTGAGATTTTCGAGGTATATAAGGTTGTATCATGTTTGTAAGAGACACGATTCAAAGGAAAGAAGGAAACAAACCCCTATGTAGAAGATTTCAAGATACAGACCCTACTTTGGTGTGAATTTCTTCATTTACAGACTATGCATTTCATGATTGAGAATAAAAAGAATTTAAAAATTCATTCTAAGTATTTATAAATTTTGTTTGTTATTTTTTGAAACTATAAATTTCAATAAATTGCAATTATACCTCTGGTTCTCGGACTTTGTGAAGAAATAGACCCTATTGAAGGACTTTGAGAAATAGACCCTTGTTTTGATATTTAATGTTTCTTATTACTGACTGTGGTTATCAAGATTGTCAATAAATGAAGTTATAATATTTTATAAAACATTAATAAATGTGGATTGGGTGTTTTTTAGGTTAAAATATCCATAAATAACAAATAAACCCTTTTATTCACAGGTATCTATGTGATAGACCCTACTTCATGTAGCATGCTTTAGGTGATTAGACTATGTGCTTATTATAAGGAAAGGAATGAAATTTGAATAAATTATAAAGAGCCTTTTTTTTAATTAGGTAAGTTTATTTAATGTGTTTAAATCTTATTTGAAACTTTTTTGCATTACAACATGTGTTGTTCATCCTTACAGGAATATAGACTTGTATACTATCATTTTCTTGGCACAATCAAGTACATTTTGACATAAAAACCTATGATATTGGATTTATACATGAAATATGATGATTTAAAGACTTTAATAAGGTCAAGGTAGACCTATTAAACCATTTAAAGTTCTTATAAACTCATTTTAATGTTTATAATTGATTTTTTTTGCTCTCGGGTTGAGATAGAGACATAAAAGCCCTAAACTAGGGTTTCTTCCATATGTCCCATTACAACCATCAAAAAATGTCAGTTTTTTTTAATATAATAAATTTTAAGGTTATATTACTAAATCACATGGTTTTAAGTGTGCACAAATTCAATATTATGGACTTTTGTGAACCGTGTGGTGTGTAGGCTTGAGGAGGCCTAATTGGGAGAGGTTAGTAGCTAGAAAAAGGGTTTAAAATTGGAATTAGACCTTAAAAATTGGTACACAAGTGGGTATAAATATAGGTTATCTATAAATACTTTTGGTTTCTCCTAATTCCATGTAATTTTTATATATAAGCAAGAAAATAGGAAAAAGGGATATTAGGAAGGGTCAAGAGCCTAGGGTGTTTGGAAAAGAATTCAAAGTTGAAATTTGTATCAAGTAAAATTTTAATCAATGCACATAAAAATAAAATATATTTTTGGATTCCTAAGGTTAAATAAAAATGGAAATCCTAGGTGTTTCTAAAACATTGTGAGGTACGTGAAAACTAAAGACTATGTTTAGCTCTATACTATGGCTATGAGTATTGGGGCAAGCCCCTCATGTCATGACATATATAAACTATAGACAATGAATGTAAGCATAATATTGTGTATCCATTCATGACAATAGATAATTAGTTTTTAAGCTACTAATAAATAGTTTATAGGGAAAGCTAAATAAAATGAAAATAAAGGTGAAAATCAAATTTTTGAAAACCAAGTTGTGATTTTTGAAAGAATTTAAACAAGCAACCAGATAAAAAATAAAAGTGATTGTAATTAATATTAAAATAGAGGTTAATTTACTTTGATTTTTCTATAAAATATAAAACATATAGAATAAGATCAAACAGGTCATTCTAGTTGAGAAAAAAATACAAAGCATAATCAAAATGGTCGACTCATTCTATTGTAAAATAGGCCCAAATAAATAAAATTGATTGGGTAAACGTAGTTTGATGGTATAAAATAGGCACATAAGTAGATCGATATGGTCAATCTAGTTGAATGTGTGGAGTATAGTTTTTTAAAACTAAAAAACTAAGGAAAATAGTATAAAATTTGAATTTTAGATGAAAAGTAGGAAATGAAATATGCTTAAAAACTGATAAAATGGAAATACTAAGCTATTAATAATGAACTTGAAGGATAGAATAAAATTGATCATTTCAATTTAGTAGTTTTTTTGAGAATGTTGAATTGATGTTTGAATGGGTTATCCATGTGATTTTTTGATCATGTAAAGATAAAAAATAGTGTTATTAGATAGAATCAAGCTAGTCGATCTAATCTAAATAAAATTGATAACAATAAGAAAATGAATGTAGATTGATGAGATCAATTTCATTAACTAAACTAAAATATAAAAATAGACAAAATTGAATAGGTTGATTTAGTTAGGCTTATAAGGTAGAATAAAAGATTGAATCAACCAGTTGGATCTAGTTGGTTGAAACTAAAAACCCTATGCATAGAGAACAAAATGGGATCGACAAGGTCAATCTAGTTGGAAACTTGCAGAAAAAATATAAAACATGATTTATAGGATCATTGTGGTCAAAAAAATACACACATAAGATATAATATGATTGATAGGCTTGATCTAGTTAAAAAATTATGCACATAATGATAAAACTGGATCGATAAACTCGATCTAGTTGACTATAATTTGAAAAATTAAAAAAATTCAAGGGTAGATTGACATTGAGTTTACAATAATATATGAAATGAATTAGGATGGATCTATATCTTATCCTACTTAGTGGATTCCAAGCTTAGATAAGGTAATCTTACCAAATAATTCATTACATAACTATTTATATCAGGACATGACTAATTTAGATCCACTAAACTTAACTAAGGGATATCTTACCACATAACACCCAGGGATGAGGTTCCAAGTGCTCTAGGAAAATGACATTATGAAATAACCATAGCCAGGCCTACAATACATTAAATAAATCTAACCTAGTTCTCACTAAAGCTTGTGGCACAAAGGGGAATATTTAATAACAAAACATGCAAAGAGAACTCTAATCAAGTTAATATAGAGGTAAATTAAGAAGGGAGAAAAAATTCACCCTATTAATTTGTGCAATATCTATCTAACAAATTAAAGAGTAAAAGTTAGGAATAATTGACTTGAATTGAACATGTCATGTGTCAATATCTCTCATGGCCAATGATGCTTTATAAGATGTTATTGTGGTTTTTAAAGGATTATACTATAAAAATAAGCTCTAGGATAAAATACCCTAATTTATATCCAATAATTTCACACAATATAAGCTTATTTCCCTCCAAGATAAAACCCTAAGTAATGAATCAAGTTTATAATTAGTAGAATTTCAAGATATAACAATGTGAAATGAATGTTCCTCTCCATTGGATTAAAGTGAAGGGGGTTTTTTAATCCAAGGATTGACCCTAAACCCCTTGGAAAATTAAATGATAAGATCAACCAGATCAATATATTTAGGTATGAAAGATAGCCATTAGGTCTCCATCTAGGATGACCAGGCTAATGTAGTTTTATACGTGCTCTCAATCCTTAATAATATCAACTAGGTTGACTTAGTAGGAAAATGAATAAAATGTGTGTTTTATTAATTATGGGATATTTTGGAAGGTGCATTACTTAGAGGAATGGATAAATGGGTTTTAGTTACTTAGGGATTTGGATAAAAAGTAAATTGTAATGATTTTAGGTAATGGTATAGGGAGCAACAATCTTGGGAAGCACCAAAGATCTGCCCACCCCTTTATTGATGCACCCTTTAATATGTGTAGTTAGAAATATTGAAACTCAATAGGTTATTACAAGAGAGAAAGTGTCAGTAAATGATAAAGTTTAAAAATATTATGTATGAACCTGCATCTTCTTAAGGGATTAATAACTGCTTTTACAAATCTATCTAAAATATTTATATTTTTTTATCATATAATGTTGAGCATGATATCACTATTATAGACGTGTAATGAAAAAAATGAAATGCAGAGATATTTTCTTCACTCTTTTAATGGTAGAGAAGCTTGGTGAGTAGGTTCCCTTAGTCTATATTTGAAAAGTAATTGGTTTGTATCTTCACTAATAACCTCAATCAAGAAATGGATTTCCATCTCCAAGTACATAGTTCCACTATATTTGATGAGATTATCAATAAGGGACTTCATATTGAGAAGGATATTAATACATGAATATCGTTACTCAACTTGTGTTGTCTAGGCAATTTTGGTTTGATCAAGCGTCTAAGTGGTTAATTATCCTATTTAAGGGTTTTTAAGGGATGTCAAGAGTCTTATAATACATTTTGGAATGTTATCCAATTTTTTAGAGGTGCTTAGGTAGGATAGAATTCAAAATTGGTATTTTCCCACCAATTTACATAATTTGAATTTTTGAATAATTTTGTCTAGTTTAGGTGTTGTAGGAGGATTTGAAGAAGCTTGCCAAGGTGAGATAAGTTGTGTATGATGTGAGAGATGCATTAAGGGGATTTGTGAGTTACATAAGAAGATTAATAGGAATATTATGAGCATGAAAAAGATTCTAATAACCTATAAATAATTCATTGAATCCTTGAATCATTGAATGAGTTAAATAACCTAAGAACCCTTGTGAAAAGAGTTGTAATAAAGAACAAGATAAGTGTGTAAGTTGTTTATTATTACATCTACATAATTTGGTATAAGATCTTAGGATATTTTAAGAAGGTATTAAGGACATATAGAAACCAAAGGATGAGGAACAATAGTAGCCCAAAGAAGGTTATAGGTAGTGAATGTATTGGTTGTTGAGGTTCAAAACTTATAGGCAAGATTGCAAGCCATGGAGTTGGCTCAAAGAACATAGATGAACATAGGCAATGTAAGTGAAGGAGAGGATAAGATTCCTCATAAAGAATAAATAGAGGAATGAGATGAAGGTAGAGTGGAAGAGAGATTCATAAGAGTAGTCCTTATAGTGACATCAAAACTTAGGATGGAGGTGTCCCTGTATGAGGGAAGTCTTAATGTGGAGGATTTGGTTTATTAGATCACAGTCATGGATAACTACTTCCATTATGAAGATGTGAATGAGACAAATAAGGTGAATTTTAAAGTAAAAATACTAAAGGATTATGCATCCTTATGGTGGGATGGCATATTGGAATAAAGAAGAAGGGGAAAAGAGAAGATAAGGTCATGGGATAGAAAGGTGGCCAAGATGAAATGAAAATTCATGCCTAAAGACTATCAGACCCACTTGCTCAAGAGGTTAAAAAATTTGAGACAAAAGGAAATGATGGGGAAAGAGTACACAGAGGAATTATACAAGCTAAATTTTCAAGCAAGACACATAAAAGAGGATGCAAAGAAGGTTGATAGGTACATCAATGACCTAAAGTTTCTCATTCAAGATGAGATAAAGATTTTATCACCAAGAGAAGTACAGGAGGCCCATCAAGATGCATTAAGGGTAAAATAAAATTTTACTAGAAGAAAAAGTCAAAAAAATAGAGGTAGAGGTGGTAGAATCTATAGAAGTAGAGGTTATCAAGAAATAAGAGGACAACCATGTAATAAAAATTAGTAAAAAAGTCATAATGGATAAGTTGGCAATAGTTTTGAGAGTTCAATTCCATTTAGTAGAGGTGGAAGATCATATGGTAGAGGAAGAGGCAAAAATTGGTTTGATGAAAAGTGCTTTAAGTGAAATAAGTTTGTAGGAGATATATCATATGAGTGTCCTAAAGACATTCAAATATGTATCTCTTAGAGTGAGATTATAAACCAAGTGGTTTATTAAGAATATGAGAGTGTATATTACTTGACAAATTATGTAGAAGAACCTAAAATATGGGGGGAATTTTTTGATGAGAAGTGTCCTTTTGAAGACAAGCCATGAGGAGAGAGAACCACCATAGAGAAATACATTTTTCAAGACTTTATGCAAGAACAAAGGTAAATTTTGAAAATTCATAGTTGATAATGGTAGTATGGATAATATTATGTCTTCCTTGATGGTAGAAAACCAAGTATTAGAAATTAACAAGCATCCAAGTCCATAAAAATTCTCTTGGATTTAAAATAGTCATTAGTAAATGAATAATGCTATGTATACTTGAAAATATGTGGGTATAAGGAAATTGTTTTGTGTGATGTGATTTCTATTTATGTTTTCCATATAATAATTTGTTGACCATGGTAGTATGATAGGAGGGATATGCATGATGGTAGAGCCAATAATTACACCATTGAGAAGGATGGAAACAAACACACACTAACACCATTGAAGGATATTCAAGCATGAAAGGAGACACCAAGTAGTGTGATGATGTTTGGTGAGAAGGAATACTTGCCAAAATAACTTAGTTTTAGCTATAAGGACAAGATTATGATAGTTGAGAACAAGAACCAAGGTGAAGAAAATGTAGTAAAAGTTGCCAAAGCAATATGAGAAGAAGGTATGGTAGTTAACAAGAATCTTGAGGTGTTGAATACAAGAAACAAAAAGATGTTACAATTAGACTGACATGAAGAGTTATTTTCAAATGTACATGTGGAAAATATATTTGTAGACTTGCATTGTCTCTTGTCCTTCATAAGGAGTATGGAGTATTTAAAAGCCTTTGCTAAGAAGGTTGTCATGTTGAGAGAGTTGGATATGGGAAGTAAAGAAACTGATCAGGTGGAGAGTGAATAATAGAGAGATAAAGATAATTACATTGAATAAGTTGAAATTGTTGTAGATGATAAGATGACACAACAAGACACAATCCAAAAAGTAACAAATCCAAGCATAGTAAGGACAAGCATGCAAGTGAAAGAGTGTGGCTTCAGATAAGACAAAAATGAGTTGTTTATGATTAACTTATGTGTTCCATGTTTAGGTTTGTTTCATGACAAAACTAAGATGCTAAAGATGAGCAGGTTGGAGATCAATATTCAGAGAGGTAACCTCAAAGGAGAAGGCAAGGTGACATTGATCAAAGAAAAAGGAGGTCTATATGTCACTCATAGGGCTTGGGATCTAAGAGGATGTGAGTTAAAGTGAAAAATAGAGAGAGATGCTTAGGATAAAGTTAATACAAGCTAAAAAAATTCCAAGTAAAGTTTCTTTTGCACCTCAGTAGTATGATGCAGGAGCATCATTACTTGACTTGTGTTATCTAGGAAATTTTGGTTTGATCAAGTGTCTAAGTGGTTAATTAGCTTGATTAAGATTTTCAAAGGTATTTTAGGAGTCTTGGAATACAATTTGGAATGTTATCCAAGTGTCTATAGGGGGCTTAGGTAGGATATAATTCAAAATAGGCATTTTCCCACCAATTTGCATAATTTGATTTTTTAAATAATTTTATCTAGTTTAGGTGTTGTAGGAGGATTTGAAGGAGCTTGTCAAGGTGTGAGAAGTTGTGTATGATGTGAGAGATGCATTAAGGGGATTTATGAGTTGGATATGGAGACTAACAAGAATAGTATGAGCATGAACAAGATTCTAAGAACCTCCAAACAATTCAATGAATCTTTGAATCATTGAATGAGTAAAAGAACCTAAGAACCGTTATGAAAAGAGTTGGCATAAAGAACAAGATAACTATGTGAGTTGATTAGTATTTAATTTGAATCAGATCTCATTACTAAAGGCTTAATGAAAAAATTATCTAAAGATCAAAAAAATCAGTTACAAACAAAAGAGCCTAAATTATTCAACGAGAAAAAGAATATTAATGGTGATGGACGAACTAACTCAAAGCAAATCTAAGAAGTTCAAAATAGTTCTAATGTTACCATTTATTAGGGCCAACTAAATTAAGACATAAAAAAATATATTATAATACTCTAGGAGAATCCTTAGAAAACATATTTCATAAGTTGGTCACCATGAATATGATCATGTTTGTGAAAATCAATACCTTCAATAAGATTCAACTAAAACCCACATGGTGCAAAAAGGACAAATATTTTGGTTTCCAAAACAATAAGGGCCATTGAAAAAATGGATGCATGAATATAAATAACTAAATATAATATTTTATTGACAATGTAGATATCAAAATTGAAGGCAATGCATCCACTTTCAAGAACAAATAATTACAGATACACAAAGCTCCCTCTCCAAAGCATTATTAGACTCATACATAATGAAATTAAGGTAAAAAAACCCAATAAAATCATTCTAATTTTCATAAATACTCCCATTCATATGATTATATCATAGTTTATATCAAACACTTGGACCATCATTTCACCATTGTCAAAGTCAATGCCCTAGATTGTGCTACCACAACTTGGCATAACAAAATCACCATCTAAAGGCATCCTCTATCTACCCTTAAAGGAAATTAAAACATCATTGAATAAATTGAGAAGACTCATGCTCATATATCTATATTGGACCTTCTCAAAACATGTAATGTGTATAGAAACATATTATACTAAATCCTGTTGTGGTGTGGAGCTAAAAGCTTCAACTATTTGCAGACACTAGAAGGAAGGATGCTGAAGAACCAGAGCCACTGGCGTCGGCAGTATGACTGACGTCAGTCAAGTGCAGTGGAGAAGGAGACCAGCGATGGCATGAAGTCGGCCGGCGTCAGCAGCACCAAACCAGCAGGGACCGGCGTCGGTCACCTGTGTATTTTTGGAACTGCTGTTGACGAACAGTCAGTTAGTTGAACTGAGTGTTTGCATGCTAAGGGGCTAATTTAAGTCACAGGCTGTGTGTCTAATTTTAGTAGTTAGACTTCTATTTTTGTAAGCATGGGATCTTATTTATAGACCCATAAGGCATGTATTGTAAATTAATTCTAAGGCAAGTAAAAGCATTGAAGCAAGCAAGGTCAAGGAGATCTACAGGTGTAAGGTCAAGGAGATCAGCTGAAGCATTCAAGGAGGGATAGCAACTCAGGCTTTAGAGTTGTGTTGAGCAAGAGAGAGAGGAAAGAAGGTCTTGAGGTGTGGCAAGCCTTTGAGGTGGAGGAAGAAGTGGCATCTTCCTTATTGTATTTTCTTCTAGTAATATCTAATACAAAGAGTGTGTATTGTCTCTCAAATTCTTTGCTGTCTCATGTTTCTAGCTACTTTATCATTCTGGTATAATTCTGTGTTTAATTGCATATAAGATAGTAATCAATTGTGCTCTAATTGGTAGAGCTACAGATCCCCTGACAAGTGGTATCAGAGCTATGGTTTGCAGGAAGTAGGGTATTGTTTTTGATTACAGGTCATTCATAGGGTTTTCTGATTGAGTGGGAGTTCAGCAATGGCAGGAGAAAGTAAGCTACGAATGGAGAAGTTTAACGACAAGAATTATCAACACTAGAGGATGCAGAGTGAGGACTATCTATATCAGAAGGATCTGTACTTATCGTTGGGTGGGGTTGCATGCAAGCCCATAGATATGAAGGATGAAGAATGGAACGTTCTTGATCGAAAGGCTCTTGGTTCCATAAGGTTGAGCCTTGCATCGTCTGTGATTTCCAGCTTATCATAGTGCAAGACAATGGAAGAGTTGATAAAGTCCTTGGTGAATTTATACGAAAAGCCCTCGGCTTCTAATAAGGTATATCTTATGAAGCAGCTATTTACTTTGCAAATGTAGGAAGGTGGATCGGTACATACTCATCTCAGTGATTTCCATGGTTTGGTAAACCAACTAGCTTCAGTCAATATTGTTTTTGATGATGAGGTAAAGGCTCTCTTGATTTTATGTTCTTTGCCTGAAAGTTGGGACGGTATGGTTATGGCAGTAAGTAATTCTGCATCATCTTCTAAAATCTTAAAAGTTGATGATGTTGTGAGTGTGATCTTGAATGAAGAAATATGCAGGAGAAGCATAGGTGAATCATCAGGGAATGCTCTAAGCGCAGAAAGCAGGGAAAGGCAAAGGGAGAAGGTTGAGCAAGGGAAATCAAGGTCGAGAAGGAGATCCGAGTCCAAAGGTATTACCTGCTGGTTTTGTGGAAAGAAAGGACATACAAAGGAGTGTTGGTTGAGAGATAAAGAGAATCAACATGCAGGTATGGGAGAAGCAAAGGATGCAAATATTGTGATGCAGGATGCTCTCATACTTTCTTCAGATAGTCAGGTAGGATCATGGATTTTAGATTCTATTTCTTCTTTTCATGCATCCCCAAACAGAGATTTTTTCTACGAGTATGAACAAGGAGACTTTGGAGTTCTTTATTTAGGGGATGGTACGCCTTGTTAGATAGTTGGCAAAGGGAAGGTGCAACTAAGATTGCAGATTGACAACACGTGGGTGTTGAAAGAGGTCATGCATGTTCCGATTCTGAAGCAGAGTCTGATTTCTATAGGAAGGTTGGGAGATGAGGGATGCACAATAACCCTCACAACGGATTCTTGGAAGGTTACCAAGGGAGCACTTGTTCTAGCAAGAGGTAAGAAAGTAGATACTCTTTATCTGTCTACTTGTATTACTGATTCTACTTCTGGTGTAGATTCGAAGATGTGGCCTAATAGGCTTGGTCACAAGAATAGGAAGGGAATGGAAGTTCTTGATTCAAAAGGTATGTGCACAGATACAGTTCATTGTAGAAAGAGGAAATTTGATGCCTTTGACAGGAACAAAGAAGCCTTGGTGTTTATGGAGGAGATGAAGGATAGAGATCAGTCACAGGGGCTGAATAAGTCTGAGCAAGGTAGCATGGACAGAGGTTTGATCCAAGAAGAGCTCATGGATGAAAATTTCATCACTTACAGGAACACACAGACACCGATGTCGGTAGCTTGGCACCGACGTCAGCCATCCAAATATCGACATCGATCATGTGCAGACCAACAGGGTCGATAGGTCAAATAGGAGATGTCTGACGTCGGTCACAAGGACTGATGTCGGTAGGAGGGACATCAGCGTCGGCCAGGGAAACGATGTCGGTAGTCAGGATCAGTGCAGGGAACTGACATCAGTCAGGAGCAGACTGGGAGATGGCCTAGATCAGTCACTGGAACGAATGTTGGGTGAATTATTAAGTCTCAAACACCCATGTGGAGGTCAGGAAAGGTATGTGAACCTCATATTCATTGTTCACCTTCTTTATATTGCTTACTGATAGTCACGAACTAGGAAGATGGAAGAAGCAATGTAGGTAGAATCTAGAAACAGTGGGAGCTTGGCATGGATGAGGAGTGTGAGTCCTTGGAGAACCAAACAGGTATTTGTTGGTAGTGTTGTCAGCTGGAAGAAAGCACTGGATAGAGGGATGGATTCCCGTTTTAGAGAAGAGAGTGGATGGATACATGAGATAGAAGGCTATGGTATATGGTCTTGATTATGCTGCAGAATAATGGAGGTTTGACCATTGTATTTTATCTTTACCAGGTTGGATAATATTAGCTACATTATCCTGTTACTGTATTGTGTTACTTGTTGCAGGGTTTCATATACAAGGAGTTTTTTGAGCTAAGGGTAGAGTTGGTTCAGAAGTATGTCATGGAGAATTTGGGAGCAGCAAAATTCTTGTGGCATAAGATACAGGGATTGCATCACAGGTTTGTGTGGTGGTTGGTCTTCAAGAGTGACATTGAAGAGGGATACAGAGCCTAAGGAACAAAATAGATGGTGTACAAGTACAGGTACAAGTTGCAACTATTTATCTCCAAGTGGGAGATTGTTGTGGTGTGGAGCTAAAAGCTTCAACTGTTTGCAGACACTAGAAGGAAGGATGCTGAAGAACCAGAGCCACCGACGTCGGCAGTATGACCGACGTCGGTCAAGTGCAGTGGAGAAGGAGACCGGCGACAGTAGGAAGTCGGCCGACGTCGGCAACACCAGACTAGCAGGGACCGACGTTGGTCACCTGTGTATTTTCAGAACTACTGTTGACGAACAGTCAGTTCGTTGAACCGAGTGTTTGCATGCTAAGGGGATAATTTAAGTCGCGGGCTGTGTGTCTAATTTTAGTAGTTAGACTTCTATTTTTGTAAGCATGGGATCTTATTTATAGACCCATAAGGCATGTATTGTAAATTAATTCTAAGGCAAGTAAAAGCATTGAAGCAAGCAAGGTCAAGGAGATCTACAGGTGTAAGGTCAAGGAGATCAGCTGAAGCATTCAAGGAGGGATAGCAACTCAGGCTTTAGAGTTGTTGTGTTGAGCAAGAAGAGAGGGAAGAAGGTCTTGAGGTGTGGCAAGCCTTTGAGGTGGAGGAAGAAGTGGCATCTTCCTTATTGTATTTTCTTCTAGTAATATCTAATACAAAGAGTGTGTATTGTCTCTCAAATTCTTTGTTGTCTCATGTTTCTAGCTACTTTATCATACTGGTATAATTCCGTGTTTAATTGCATATAAGATAGTAATCAATTGTGCTCTAGTTGGTAGAGCTACAGATCCCCTGACAAATCCTTCAAGAGTTAATAATCCCTAACAACATTGACCCATCCCAGTTACAAGTAATATTGACTAACATGCTATACCTCCTACTATTTCATCACACAACCTTCCCATATATATTGAAGAATTTAAGACCAAGATTAAGTTAAAGAGGGAATTTTAAAATAATGGATCATGTCTGAATATCTATACAATAAAATTAGTCAAACATCTTGTTACTATAAAACATCATTGGACCCAAATACCATCACTATCAATGTATTTTATAACATTGAGTGGGAATCAACTAGTACCAAAAATATCCATATCATGGTGGGGTATGTCATGAATCAAACACTCCTCCATGTCATTAATATTGAACTCCCATATAATATTACACTCAGATGTTTATGGATTCATTCCATATAATCCATCCCATCACCTTCCATTAGTGCATCAAGTTTCCATATTTAGGCATAGAAGTAACTATCACTGGTGATCCAAAACCATTAAAAATTATAAAATGATGGAGGGGAGATATCATAAAATCAATAACTATCCCATCACTAAATATGACTATAAAATAAATAGATTAGTGGCACCAAAAATGTCAAAGCCTCCATCTTACATCCATCTTGATGATCTCCCATCCACATTCAAAAATCCACCTCCTACATCATTCTTAAATATCCCTGAGAAATGTTATGGGGAATAAAAATTTAAAAAAATGTTCCATATGGATAAAATACTTATTTTCCATAGAATTCATGGTGGGCCACCTTGAATAGGAAGACAATGACTATCATATCAGTTGGGCACAACCTCATTCATTAAAACTAGTCTTTTTATAGATGAGAAAATCAAAGGCTCTAATTAATCTTGGTTGTATAATGATGATTAATGTTATGTTTTCAAAGCAAGGAGTACCCTATAGCAAAACACATGTGTGAAATCATGAATTATAAAGGAATGAGATTTGGCCTTACTACATAGGGAATCCTACAACCTATATAGGTGTGCATAAATAAGGAATATTATGGAATTAACTAAAAAATCCTTGGTGATGATCCACTTGAAGATGTTCATGAAAATTCCATGATTTTTGAGGAAATTCATCAGACATCAAAATAGATTATTTTCATAGGACCTCTATGAATATCTTGCTACCACAAACATTTTCAATGACACTTCCATCCTTACCATTCACTTTGATCTTGAATACCCTGATCTCATTGACTGGGACTAAAAATATCATGTATCATTAGACCTATTTGAAAATGATTAAGCTATTATGGAACTCATGGGACTTAGATATGGCATCATAATTAGGGATCAAAAAAAGGGATTTGGATTTACTCGAACACATCAACATAGTTTGGGGATTAGGAAGAGTTCCTTAGTTAAAAACTAAAAAATTAAAAAAATTTAAATTTTAAAAAAGTAATGTCCCCAAGTAAAAACCTCTTTGACACACTATTAGACAAAAAAATAAAAAATAAGTAATTAAATATATGTCTACAAGTGAAAAAATTTCTAGGGCACTAATGGACAAGGAACTCAAAATTTTATCTAAGTCAATAATATCTCAACTACTTGTGAAAGGCACCATAAGGGTAGAATAAAATTTTAATATCATAAAATTGGGAGCTTCACTTAGCCCATATGAATAATAAAAAATCATTAAAAAATTAATGTAATTATCATATGCCTTTGCATGGTCATATGCCACTATACTAGAATCAGATCCACCCCTTGTTAGTCACTAAGACAAATATATTGGGGACCTAATGAATAAAGAGCCTTACCTTCCAATTGTTCC
Source organism: Torreya grandis (assembly GCA_037957365.1). Lineage (NCBI taxonomy): Eukaryota > Viridiplantae > Streptophyta > Pinopsida > Cupressales > Taxaceae > Torreya > Torreya grandis. The sequence goes on from JARHVA010000022.1 coordinate 4,644,418, forward strand.
AACAAAGCTACAAGAAATATCTAAATTTACTATTAAGGATACCATTTTTGTCAATATTAGAAAAAAATTAAAATATTATGATCATCAAGCTTGGGGATATTCCCAATCCCAAGGAATAGGAAATTATAATCACTCTTATGAAATACTTTATAGACATATTCACTTAGTCATATGTTGATATGCCTAGGTTTGATCCATAACATGTGATACACCATATCATTGTACATGCAGATGCTAAATCCATTGAACACAAATTATGAAAGATGCATCACAAGGTACATTTTATTGACAAACAATAACTCTAAAAGCTCTTAGATGTTGGGTTCATCTGACTAATCAATTACTTAGAATAGATATCCAATATTGTGTCTACCAACAATAAACAAACAAAGATCAACGGTTGTATAAATTTATGGGACGTCAATAAATCCTTCCCAAAAAATGATTTAAATTTACCTAATATCATCATGATTGAAGAATAAACAATAGGACACTAAATTATATCTCTCATGGATTTTTTTATCTAGATATAATAAAATCAAAATTTAAATGTAGGATCAACAAATAATGTTCACTAAACCTTGGGGAACCTTTTGATATCAAGTCATGCCTTTTGGCTTGAAATATATATGTGAAACTTAGAAAATATCCTTGAAAGTTATATTACATGAAATGATGCATGATATAGTCAAGGATTACATGGATGACATATTGGGTAAATAAAAAACTTGAGCAGAACATCTAGCCATTTTGCATAGGATAATTGAAAGACTAAGGGAAAAAAGGTTTTCCTTAATCCTAAAAAGTGCATATTTAGCCTCACATTAAGAAAATTTTAAGTATTCATCTTTTTTAGAAAAGGTATAGAAGTTGAAAAATTAAAACTCAAGGCTATCATAGAGATGCCTCCTCTTTAGAACCTTAAAAAACTATGTAGTCTATAATTTAAAATTCAAGTTATCAGATGGTTCATCTTGCAACTAGAAGATAAGTGTCCACAATTTATACATTTATTGAAAAACTGACACTTTATTCCATTAGAACCAATAATTCAACATTCAATTAAACAAATCAAGAAATATATTTCAAATCCTCTAGTTCTAGTCCCCCTTCTCTTGGAAACCCTTTGGTGCTTTACATATCTGTAACATAGTTGGCCTTGGGATCCCTCTTGGCATAACATGATGATCATGGAAATAAAATAATTATATATTATCTAAGTATGAATTTGGTATCCTATAAAATTAATTAGACCCCCATAGAGAAAGCATGCCTAGATGTTGTCTTCACTTTAGAGAAGCCATGACGCCACATTCTCAACAATAAAACCAAACTTGATGCCAAACTCTCAATTATGTTTCATTTAAATCAAGGATTACAAGAATAATGGTGAAATAGGTCATGTTTATCAATGAGTATGATATTAAATATGTGAATTATAAAGTTATTAAAGGGTTGATCCTTACATAGTTGGTATAATCACCATTGTCAAATAAGCATCTTGAAGTCATTGGGTTTACCGATGAATCAATATTATCTCTCATTAAGTCATTATAATGGAAGATTTACTTTGATGGATGATTAACCACCCATGGCTCAGGGTTAGGTATTATATTCCTTATGACACAAGGGTATCTCATCCCTAAAGCTTTTAGAATCTAATTTACATGTACCAACAACATTTGGGAATATGAATCACTCATCGTAGGTCTCACATTAGAAATCCAATGAATCACTCATTGTTTATTTGTATTTTTTGACTCAAAATTTATTAGCAAGAAATTTAATAATAAGTATTAGACCAAATATGAAAAAATGACCCCATAAAAGATAATGGATGATATCCTAAAGTAAAAATTTATGCACATTCTCTTTGAACAAGTCCCTCACATAAGTAACAAAACTATAGATACAATTGCCATTATTTGTTCTCTCTTAAAGATGTCATAGGATAACCCATAATGTCAATTATTGGCCAAACAATTCATGATATCAACATATGATATCCTAATATACAAAATGGTATGTAATATTGTTGACTCAAATTCTCTTTGGTATCATGACATCTATGCTTACCTCCACCACCATATCCTTCCTCCCAATCTTTCACATAATCAATGAAAATACTTAATCCAATTCACTTCTCATTTAACCCTCCTTAGCAATAGACTCTATTGTATGGGCTATGATAAAACCATTTCAAGGTTTTTAAATCTGAAATATGCTAACTTGGAGATCAAGGAAGTTCATGACAAAATCTATGGAACACCTACTAGTGGCATGGTCCTATCCAAGAATTTGCTTAGAACTAGATACTATTGACCTACCATGGAAGTAGGTTCTTATCAATATGTCAAAGAGTTCATAGCTTGTCAAAAACATTTAGACTTAATCCATACAACATTAAAATCATTACATCTAATCATGACTATATGAGCCTTCTATATTTGGGGGATCAATCTCATAGGGAAAATAAATAGCTCTTCATATGATGGCCATAAACATATCATCATTACCACTAAGTATTTTACCAAATGGGTCACAACCATCCCCCTCACCTACATAATCAGTAAAAAAATATCTAAGTTCATCATTAACCATCTCATCTACCATTATGGAATCCATTTTGCCATCATCACCAACATATATAATTCCTTCAAGAATAGGGAATTCAAATCCATATATAGTAAATCCCACATCAAACACATATGGTGCATGCCCTATTATCCTCAAGTCAATGGTTAGGTTGAAGCATCAAATATATACTTTATAAAAATCCTCAATAAGATTATCAAGTATTTAAATAAAAATTGACATATTCAACTTTACCTTACCTTATGGCTTATTGTACCAACATTTGCACACCCACATAAGCCACACCCTATCCCATGGTCTTCAGAGTTGAATCCATATTACCAATTGAGATTGGAGATACCCTTTCTATGTGTCTCCCTATAAAATTTAATTGATAATGAATAATATAAAGTCATATGGGTCCATGAGCTGGAAGTTCTCAATGAGAAAAGGTTCAATGCATTAGAACATCTAAAAGCATATAAAAATAGGCTATGTAGTACATAGAATACAAACATAAAATATATGGAGTTTAAATTTGGTGACCTTGTTATAAAGGAAAATCAAAGAAACACCACTCAGGATAGAAAAGAAGGGTAAACATTTGTGCCTAATTGGCTAGGTCCTTATATAATTTTCACTAAATTTGGTTTAGGAGGCTACAAGTTGGCCATACAATATGGGTAAGAACTAGATGAACCCATGAACATCATGTAACTCGAGTGATTTCAAAATTAAGGTTCATATGCTATTACAATAAAAAATAAAAATGAAAAGACCAAATTTGTCCATAGGTGAAAATAATTTTTTATGGAACTTATGTAAGTACCATGATGAAAACTAATTTATAACATCATTTATAAATCTATTATCTACAATTACCCTCCACTTGGGGGTAGATCTAATCCACCCATCCACTAACATCCTAGTACACCCTCATAACCATATCTTCATACCCATCATTATTCCCATGTTTGACCTTGATAATGATGTGGAAGAAATATTGAAAGCATGTCTTATAAATATCTTGGTATGTTAGATCTTTTACAACATGAAATTATAATAGCACATGGATACTCATGCATTTAATTATTCTATGGTAAACCCTTTGTAACCCTTTGTATTCCATGCACATCATTTTTTAATCAATCATCAAGTAACTATTGATAATTAACTATCCATGATCAAAAATCTAAGTGTTCATCATGAATGAAATAACAAAAGAGTCAAGCACATCACATCACATCACATCACATCATCTAATCACGTACATCTACAATAACATCAATAAACATACAACATATCACCATATAATAATAATCATCACATGAGACAAGTGAGATAGTTCAAAATCAAATAATCATCATATATACAATATCCATATAGACAAATTTCCATATCTATATACATAATCCATCTCATATATATACATAAAATCAATAATCAACTCTTGTTATGGTTCTATGTGACTAGGCTCTTTTGTGCTAGGCTAACTAGTGGTGGACTCCTCCTAGGGGTAACCCTCATTGAGTACATTTAAGGAGTTATCCATGTTAAGGATGCCCATATCTATAATTTCAAATAATCTACATATGATATTTATATATGCTCATTAGATACTCTACCCTCATATAATTATTTTAATATGCTTCCTCCCTCATCACACTTATCACATCAAAAATGGACTTTGCCACACCCTGGGTTGTCACTAATAAGTGATCATTATATCTCTCACTCTATATCAATTATGTATATCCATTTAGCCACTCTAACTCTACTATCATATATGTCACCTTAGTAGCTAATTATGTGATATCAACATCATAGGTCGCTACTTGCATTTGGTATTCTACCACTCCACTCCTTAGGCCTATTATCTCCATCTCCTAAGCTACTATTTATTGATGAAGACTTGGTATAAGCTTCTTATCATCTTCCCATATCAAATGATATGGACCTATCCATCTCCCCTATCACTACCAACACTAGTATGGAAATGCTATCTCTATCTCCACTAAAATCCCCTCATATATATACCTTCATTGTTTATCTATATCCATCTTATCTTATCTATACTAGAGAACCACCTGCATCACCTACATCCTATCCATCACATCCTCATATCCTCTAGAATCCTTGATCATCTCCCTCCTTGATCTACATATTCAACCCATCTATAGTAAGGCCTTTATAATTCATCAAATATGATCTGGTATGATCTGGTAGGGTCCTTGATAGCACTATCAATCTAATCAATCTCAATTGATCCCATTAGACATCATACCTATCCTCCATGCCCACATATACCACATTACTTATCTCTTCCCAAGCTATATACTAAAGGGATAGATAATTTATTGTGGTCACTATATGGTTAATTAAGCCCCCCACTTATATATCTCCCAATGAGCTTGATAAAATACATATGGACTTGATGTAATCCCTTATCATATCCCTAAGTACCTATGTATTATGTCTATCTAGTACCACACTATATGTAATCCCCCTACCAAAAATGTGGCATAAAATTTGATTATAGCCTAAGTAGTATAACTTCTCTATCCACATAAAATAAATCTATATGTATGGATTCCATGTAATATCTTCTAGCCTCAACTCATCTATTGCCCTCTTTAAGTATCTCATGTCACCCAAGTGTCATCACTACTCTTCAGTCATATCACCCAACCATAATCTATCAACTTATCCTTGTCTCTCTACCATTATGTCCCCAATAGATTATCCTAATTTATGTTCTCCCATTCACATACATGTAGTAGAGTCAAATCCTTAATACTCTCCCATATCTATAGGCCACTATGTGTAAATAACTATATAGCTATACCAATATAGATGGCCCCCATGTGAACACTATAACCTTCTCCATCATATATATAATAACATCTATAAAACCCATCTAGAAATACCATCTAGTAGTAAAAGGTATTTATATGCTTCTAACAATAGCCATAAGAACTAATGGTGACCACTCCAATAATCCCATAATAAAGTATGTATCCAAGTCTATCCCCAACCCCTACATCAGAAATTCTTTCCTATTCACCACCCTTCCCATTATTTCTAAACATGTTGTGTCTCTCCAATACACCATATTTACTCTTATAGGGATCTAAAGGATCCTTCACACATCTTCTAATGTCACCACCATCTCACTAATAGCAAATGAAACATGCTAATCTTAGAGTTCCATCTCTATACTAGTGTGGTCAATAAATCCTTGTTAGCTCAGATGTATGAAATACTCACCACATGATGTAACTCTACTACCTACATTAACCCACAATCATTTATATCAAGCTGTATCACTAGTCTCATCACTGTCTACTAACTCTCAAATGTTATTATCACTATTTAACACTCCTAAAAAATATCTATTAAGAGGCATGCTTAATCATTTTTCTCATTTTTACCAACCATACCACTAAAATCACAAACATAATTTACTATGAAATTCCACAAAATCTATGAAAATTCTATGATAACTAAATAAATTATAAACATATGTAGACAACACAAATTCAGATGTAAGAGACACTCATTTGAAATAGATGACATGATGTTTGCATAAATGTTAATCTACCCAAAACTAATGAAAATTATAAATACATATATGAAAAATTGAAATTTATAGATGAAAATTGGTAATTTTCTCTCTTTTGTATGTCCTTACTCACTCACTTGCTTTGGCTCTCATGTGTAGGAATACAATCCATTTTAGCACAAAGTCTCACGTAAATTCAAAGATCAATTATCTCAAGGGGTAGGGTGAAAATGTCCCCCAAATTTTTTTTTTCACCCCTACCATATATTTTAACCTTTTATATCCATTTTTACCCTCATTATTTTATTTTATATCAATTTTCATTTTGTGAGCCCATATGTGTCTCTTATTACCACATGCCCTCTCAAGGTTGCATCACATCATGTATTTGAATTCATCATACATTGCTAGTAGCATCCTATTGTACCAATCTTATTATAAATTATTGGAAATGCCACTCATTATTTTATTCATAATTCCCTTTCAAAGAGAGGTAAAATGTAGACATCCCAATTCCACCACTCTAGTGTTGTTACTAATTCATCATCATCCAATACACTAATCAACCCTATTCCTATCATTCCATTCTACTGTAACCTTAATCATATATTCAACATATTCCTAAATAAATTATCATATAATAAATAAAAAATAATCCACCTATATAATCTTTTCATCAATTAATCCAATCCACTCTAACACCTTTATCAACCAGGTCAATTTATCATATAATGACCATTACATATAATCTCATGTACTTCCCATAATATTAGAATCTATATTAATAAACTAATTAATCACTACTAGTTAGTTTATTATCCCTAATAATAAAATCCATGCTCACAAAGTAAAATAAAATCAATAAATCAAATCATCAGTCTCAAATCAAATCACCAAATCCCAAGTCAAAAAGTAAATTAATTAAGCCCATTCCTCATCAAAGAAAACCCATATCTCTTCAAACTCCCTAATTTAATAATTCAACCCCCATTATTTAATGATAATTTTGACTTAATTTTAGCTATACAATTCTAATTAAATCCAATAATTCATTTCCCCCATCCATAATTTATAATTGATCACCTCTCGTTCCTTTCCAAGAATCTAGGATAGCCTAAGGAGATCATGCCCATTATGATAATAAGCCATTGACATCATCTTTTCATCTAATCAAGTAATCATAAATCTTAGTGATATGTTACCAAATGTTTTGAAAAAGTCCAATTGAAAATCCAAAATCAATCAAATAAAAAAACATATACACAACAAGGAATTATTTATAGTAAGTGAAGGTATAATCTTCTTCCTAGCTTAATCAAATATATTCATACATAATTTAGAGTATGAATTTGATATTTGTTTAATTTTATATTACATAGCTCCAACTTTTTCATGATTAAAGTATCTTTTAGAATTTGATTTAAAAACCTAGTGGAGCTTAAAAATAGACCCAAAGAACATAAAAAGGACCAAAAACAATGGATAAAAAGGGAAACATGTCAAAATGGGATTTAGTAGATCAACGGCTAGGATCAAATGGAAGGGGTTAAAATCAATGGTTGACTTAACCTTAATGGATGGTCCTATCCTGGGATATGTAAAACCTCAAAATGATAAGAGGGGATAGAGATATCTATTTTCAAGTGTGACTCAAGTAATGTCAATGGGAAAGGGGGACCACAAAGTCATATAAAATCACAAATTAAAGAGGGAAATGTAAAAGACCTAGACCACCAAGTATTTATTACTAAATAAGATCCATATAATCAAAGTGTATAAAATACATTATAAAACAAGGCTTGTGAAAAATTTTGGTCTTTAAATTTACTCCTCTTTAATACAACATTTTAGTGGAACTAAAAATACTACATAAAATGGAAAAATAAATGTAAACTTGTGTAATTAATTATCATGTAGAATTTTTATTTTCCATAATGATCCAAAGTGTTCATATAAAAAGTGGATGTATGTAATTATATATATTCATGATCCATTAAAAATATTTTTGAACAACTACACCTATATATGTGCCATGTACCACTCTTTGTGGAGTATATTCTTACCATGGAGAAATAGAGATGGCAAGGGCCACAGATTGACCAAGTCATTATGGATAAAAGAGGGAATTTGTATCATCTATTCATTTCTTGGTCAGTGAAATGAATAAGTTTTAAAGTGGTTAATGTGATGAGTAAATCCATTTATGGATACATAAACCTTGCTAACTATAATAATCATGTTATTGGAGATTTTTTGTTTTTCTATCAAAACATTGAAGGTTTAAGGGTGATGAAGCCCCAATTTGAGTTAAACTTGTATGGATAATAGAAAACCATTGATCGATGAAGAAAGATAAATTTTAATTTTTTTAATTTATAACCCAATAAATTTTTGGGTTAGAACCCATAATGGATTCACAGGCTATAGTGATAGAGGGCAATGAATCTCCAAGTTATGCACTATACACATTTAATGAATCAACCACTAAAGATGGATTTTAGATTCAATTGTCACTTTATTCCTTAGTTCTTATATGAATGTTCATAAGATAATGGATAACATCCATTCCACTACCATGACATTGGATAAGTATTGATGAAAGTAAGACATAAATATTTATCAGGCCACCTGCATCACTATCATTGATATAGAATGATATATGTATACACATAATAATTTGAAACTTGATCATTTATTGAATATTTATTTCTTGTAACAACTTGTAGAGTTTAAATCTCCATAGGTGGATTCCTTAAAGGGTACACTAGTAAAGGGGTGGGAAGATTGATGGTTCTTAGAGAGAGATATTGTTACTTTTTTTAATCATCCCTACATCCATTCTAGCTTCCTCAAATTTGACCCTCTAAGTTATCTCCTTACTTATTACATCCTATAAGTAATCAATAAATTTATTTTAATAATATATAATCCAATTTTATGTCGTTATAACTATTATTATCCCATCCCAATTAAATAGATCCTATTGATGACATTTCAAATGTTTTAGCACATACTTCATAACTAGGTTAGCCTGACTGACATATGTTGAGGTTAGTTAGCTCACTTTAGACTAAATATAACTAGATGATAGAATAAAATAAATATATGTGAGGGATGATTATCATTCACCACTATAAATATGATTTACAATTTTAATCTAATAAAGGGTAACATTCATTTTTAATTGTTATTACTCACACTTCTACCCTAAGTCTACATTTGGAGAAATTATTGCTTAGGTCTTGTCTTGGAGGGAAAATTTTGTCTTGTGGAATATTGGATGTAATAGGAGGATTTATTTTACCATATATCTTGATTCATCCATTAATATACTTACAACCACAATAATCTCTTTCAAATCACCATTGACTAAGGGGGAGATTGAGTCTTGATAGGTCTTGTTCAAGGTAATGTTTAACCCTAAAATGGATATAGATTAGGGTTATCTATATTATTAAAGGTTTATATAGAAGTGAAATGGAACAAAGGTGATAATAAGATCTATAACATTTTAATTATATGATAAACTCAGATATAAGCATACACTAAATTTATTATGCTGAGGTAGTCTAAATATGGAAAGTACAACTATGATAGATATATAAATGAGAAAGAAATGAAGTACTTAGTGTTGGTTATAAATGTAAGTCACCAAAATCACAAAGTATAATTATATGTAATCATGTATAAATTATATGTTTTTTCCTTTTGTATAATATTTTATATGTATGCAATCTTGTAAGAATACATAGAGTCTTTCCTTGTGGCATATTAAAAAATGGAATGTAAAGAAACATCACTCTAGAATGATCTATTTATAAAACTCAAATTTAATAAAATATGGTTCTGATGTGTGTTGGATACTAATTTAATAGTTATTTTATGGTTTTCCTAAGAATATTTTGTCTATGTTCAGTATGCAGTGACTACTTTTTTGACTTTAAATCGATAGTTCATTGGAAAGAAGAATAAGTGCAGGAGAATAAAAAAATATAGATTGGTTTGATTCCTTTATAGAAAAATTTGGAAATTTAAGTGAAAAAATAAATAAGTTAATAGATAGGAAGAAAATAGGAGAAGTGAAATTCATTTCCAAAACACCGAAAAAGCATAGTGCACAGTCAATACTATGTAATCAACAGTGCATAGTCAATACTATGTAATTATCTTTAATAATAATTTCTAATGTTCAAAAACCCATGGTATAAACTATAAATATACCAAATATGGTGCTCAATACAATTATGTTTATCTATTTAATACCATATGATGTGTCTACAGATCCAAAACAATATTTGGTAACTTGTGATATGAAATGGAATGTTAAGGGATAACATCGGATGATGTTAAGGAATGTGAAATCATAGAGGATTTGTCAAGATGAGCCTTAGAGTTCATTTTTAAAATTAATTTAAATAATATGGACTTTACACAAGTTAAAACTTCTTGATATTAGAGCTTAAATTGAGAAAAATATAAGTCAAACTATTTAGGATTTAAAGAAGATTCAATAAAATTCTAAAAGATTAATTGTAGAATATGGTCAAAGATTATATGATGTCATGAATAAAATTGAATTCATTCTAGAGGATAAAGATAAGGTTGATTTATTTTTATAAGAGATACAACCAAGAATTAAATTTTCTATTACCTAGACCCAATAACCAAGCAAATTTTGTGCTCAATCTACTAGATTATGGAGATGTTCCCATATCTAGTTCTAAATTCGAGTCAAATAAAGATACATTCATGAGAAGAATGAATGAGATGCACGAAAAATATAATCCTAAACTAAGCTTATGGTGCATAGAGTGTAGATGGGAAGGACATCATTGAAATTATTGTAGTAAGATTAATAATGAGTTTTGTGAGATATGTAAGGTAATAGGGCATGTGACTTCCAAGTGCCATGTTTTACCTGGAATTACATATAAAATCACAGGGTTTGTTTCACAATTTTTTTAAGTCCACTAACCATGATGAAAATAATTATTGATCATTACAAGAGTTTAAATAAGATATTATTAAGAATGTCTTCTTAATTGTAACACAATAAATACTAACTACAAAGTAGGCGATTCCACGACCATAAGTGGAGATTATAAGTGTGACTTAAGGTAGTCCAGAATAGATTCATTCATCACCCTAGTATCAATTGTAGGTTATATCAAGTTGGAATAATACACCGTATCCATCATATCAATACTTTAGTTATTACTAGAAACTATGGACCAATAAGAACCTTCAACAATGATAGTCAAATTGGGCTCTGAGTTCTCATCAACACTTATATGGTGGGTATGATGTGTAATAAAACTAACAAGGAGGGTATGTTGGAAAACATGCATAAGTTTGGGAATACCAAAAAAATAGAGGTGGTTACAAGGGAGGATATTGAGGGGGATATAAATAAGTTTATAAAAATAATAATTGGTAAATCCAACCACCTATGCAGTGTTATTTATGTAGAGCATACAATCACTATGCGAGGAATTTACCTACCAATCTATATAGATAAATATAATTTGTATAATATAGAGTTAAAGGTCGACATAAAATGGAAGATTGTCTAGTTTTTGAGAAACAAAGGAAGGAGAGATCAGTGTGCAACATAAACATGATTAATGTATAACTAAAGGAGAATGCATTTGTGCAAGTAATCACCAGGAAAAAAAGAGAAGAACAAGGGTTACCATTGTTAGAAATGCCATAGGATCAGGGTATTAGAAAAGTAAAGTTATAAAAATATCCCAATATTGATACTAAAAAGATTTTGATGCACCAATCTATGTTGGTCTTATAAGAGATCCAAAAACAACTAGCTTCTAAAGGTGATAATATGGCCATTGATTCTCAAATGTATTAACAAATTATAAGAATCATGAGATAAGAGGGTGTTGTAACTACCTTGATAGACATGATGAAGTTAATCATCACCCTATGCAATGAATATATTTCATAGAACATCACTAATATCTTGCATAATATTATAGAGTAAGCAAAATTAGGTCAAAAACATATTGAGAAAGTATTATGGTATGTTAAGACTAAGAAACCTTAGGATGTTAATTCTCATATGGACATTGAGCTGGACAGATTTAAAATTTTGAATGTAGTGTTTGAATTTAGTAACATGATAAATATGATTTCATGATTAACTTGGGAAGCCATTGGTCGATCGACCTTGAGCTATAGTATAATTACTCTTAGTATCGAGGATTATGGCTAGGTGGATCCTATTAGAAGGCTAGAGGATGTTTATATTAAAGTAGTTGAGCTTAGTCTACATAGAGATTTTGAGGTCATTGATACAAAGATATATAAGACCCATTATCTTTCCTTAATTGATAATAAATGGACATATGATGGCTAAATTACCATTAACACTATGCATAATTAACTAGAGGTGCATCAAGGGGATAATATAGTGGTCATACCCTTTAATAAGTCTGAGCAAAATTTGTATATCATCCTAAAATATATAAAGTCCCCTTATGACTATGGGGATAATAGTTGGTTTAAGGTCAGCACAAATGAAAGTAAAACTACTTTTAAACCTGTAGAGTATCAATCTAGGAAACTACACACTACATAATAGTAAGAGTGACCAGTGTACAAACCTACTATAAAAAAGTTTCCAACTAGGTAGGTTCAAAAATAAGAATGTGTTTCTTCATTAGTGCACTCTTTGACAAAATTTGAAGTAAATTTCCTATATAATATAGGTGAAATAATGATGGATTACACAAAACCTACTCTATAGGATGTTCTACCTTAGGAAACAACATTATCCATAAGTGGTGACTCAGACACTCATATATTGAATTAATATTAGAGAGATCATGAGATATGGCCTCTACACATGGTTTTCAATGATAAATTCTAGATACCTCAATAATTTGTGATAGAGGACCTTAATAGATTCATATTAAGTCTTGAAAACCATGTGTTGAAGGTGGATCAACAAGTCATCACACTTAGCTATGAATTGAAAGGGACTATTATAACTTGGTGGTTAGTGCATATAAATTCAAAAATTCATTGAGATTAATCATATGAATTTTTTCATACAAGATTATATTTAGCACCTACTATGAAATCATAATGGCATTTATTTCAATAAGGTTAATGCCCTGAGTTGTATATTCATCAATGTATGGATATATGGATTATACAATAAGTAGAGATAAGGTATTGGGTGTACATTTTTAGCCATACATTAACACCTCTACCAATGACTTTGTATATGAACCAAAAGCATAAGAGAGAGACCAAGCATTTGGTGAAAGTGTAATGAGATTTCATTCAGACTTTTATGTTTAAAGATGATAATCCATTGGTGCATAATGCCTTATAGAAACTCAAAATATTTCTAGTCATGGACGAGTAGAAGACTTAGAAACTATAGTTTAATCATCATCTTAATAGGAATAAATATAGGATTTGACTTTGGTAATTCAAAATTATAGGGATAGTCAATAATAACAAGCTCTTGTTAATCCATATAATAGAATAAATGATGAATGGACAGAGTCTAGTGATAGTGTTAGAGATATGGATCTAGAAGGGTTATTTGAACAAGAAAACAAAGTTAAACTAAAACCAATTAAAATTGTAAAGTAAATTGAAGAATAAAGACCTCACAACATAAACATTCCATAGTGGGAAGTTAAACACAACTTATGTAAAGATCTACCCAGTGGAACTTGTAAAGTATATCAGGAACACTTGAAAAAGATCAAGGAAAACATTAGAATAGGGTAGATACCTAATCTTGTGATTGTGTGTGATTATTGGGGATACAAATGAATCTCATAAGCTTTGAAATTACTCTAATACTATCAAGATGTATTTCCAACCAAGGTTTCTAAAGTAAAAGGTGTGGATTTGTCTTTGGGAGAGATGCATGAAAAATTGAAAGAGTGCACTTGAACCATAAAAAAGTGCCCATACAGGTTCAATCCTAATATGAAGATCAAAATAAAATCCAAACTAGATTGAATGCAAGAAGTTATAATTATTTATCTAGTTGAAAAATTAGAATGGGTAAGCCCTATAGTTGTGTAGCTAAATAAGATAAGAGAAATTTGAGCTCATGGAGATTATCATGCACTCAACAAAACCTGCATCAATTCCCCATTCCCAATACCATTCATAGATGAGGTCTTTGATTATTACATAGGGCATGAAGTTTACTCATTTATAGATGGATTTAGTGGGTACCATTAAATTCTAATCACAAAGGAGGATCAAGTTAAGACTACCTTCATATTTGAATGGGGAACATTAACATATAAGGTAATTCCCTTTGGCCTAAAGAATGGACTGGTAGTATTTATAGGGTTGTAATAAATGCATTTAAAAAATTGATTCATTATTTTATAGAAGTTTATTTGGATGATTTTGTTATTTTCTCTTTTAATAAAGAACATATGTCAAAACTATTATTAATGCTAGAATAATGTCGTACTTTGTGCATTACTTTAAATTTAAATAGGTGTTTGTTATTTATACCTTTTGGTGTTATATTGGGCCATGTAATATGTATAAATGGTATTTTTGTTGATCCAACTAATATTTATATGATAGTAGGGATGCCACCTCCAACCCAATCTATAAAGATGTGCATATTTCTTAGTCATATAGGATACTACAAAAAATTATGAAAAGGTACATAGCCATATCATTGCCAATAGATAAAATAATACATAAATATATAAGATTTTAGTGGATATCAATATGTTAATCAACATTAATTGAGATAAAATAAAGGTTGGATACACCAGTTAAGTTCTTTATGGATCATTAGGCCTTGTGCTACCTGGTTAACAAGTCAATGTTGGGAGGAAAGGTATCTTGGTGGCTTATGATATTTCAAAAATTTCAATTCCACATCAATTTCAAGCTAGATAAATAAAATTTGGGGCTAGATCATCTAATTAGGTTACACAATGGGGAGGATCCAAAATAAATAAAAGATGAATCCCCAGATGCACACTTATTTAGGGATACTATAATCCTAGATAATATGGAAGATATTGTAAAGATTTTGGAGTAAATAACTTTCCCTATTTACTATACAAAATAGGATAAAAATAAAATAGTCACTTGAGATATACATATAGTCTCATCAATGGGTTTTTGTACAAGTTGGGCATAGATGATGTTGTGTAGAGTAGAACTAGAGCATGAATAACCATAAATTCTTTAGGAAAATCATCAAAGAATTATAGGGGGTCACTTCAAAAGTGAATCCACTACCATAAAAATCCTACAAAGTGGTATTTTATGGCTTACCTTATTTAAAATTGCGCATAGAATCACTAAGCATTGCAATGTCTACCAATGAATAGGCAAGCCAAATCAACATGATGAAATTCGTTTGGCTTCTATGCTAACATAACAACCATTAAAACAATGGGAAATTAACTTTATTGGGCCTATATATCCTCCTATAAAGTTAATTAATGCATGATATATCATTACTATAATTGATTACTTCACTAAATGGGTGGAAAAAACAATAACCCCAAGTTGTGGTGTGAAGGATGTTACCAAGTTCCTATATGAAAATATCATTATAATGTTTAAATTCCCAATTAAGCTCATAAGAAATATAAGAACACATTTCCTCAATAATACTATTAAAAATATAAATGCTGAGTTTATGATATTGTACCAAAAAATCATGGATTATCATCCCTAAGTGAATGAGTAGGTTAAAGCATCAAATAAGGTATTGGGTAAAATGCTAACAAAGATTTGTAATGTGCAAAGGGAAAATTGGGAGGATAAAAATCCTATAGTTATTTGGGCATAAAAAATAAATTATAAGTGTGCCATAAGTTTCACTCCCTTTCAACTTGTTATGGTCTTGAAGTAATAATGCCTAAGGAGTATATAGTTTCGAGCTTACACATTGTAATAATTTGAGGCTTGGTGATCATGACTCTTTGAAAAAATGTTTATTGGACTTGGTTAAAATGGAAGAAAATTAAAAAAAGGCACTATGGAAATAAGAGATACATAAGTCAAGTCATGAGGCATGGCATGATCACAACTTCAATCTAAACAATTCTATTCAGGCCAAGCGGTGTTGTTATATGATAATAGGTTTAAGGAATTCTTAGGAAAACTATGCATTAGATGGAAAGGACCCTATATTATACATGAATTTTCAAAATATGGTGCTATAGTTCTAAAATATTTGTAGGGAACCATACTACCAGGATGAATAAAGGGCTATAGACTTAAGCCTTACTTCCTTTTATCTGTATCACTCTAATGATAACATGAGTGGGTGATAAGTATGACCATGTAGTTAGGTTTTTATTTAAGGTGTGTTTGTTTTTAATTTTTTTAGGGTCATTTGTTTGTACAGTATGATGTTTGCATCATAACACATCACACCTAACAAGAAACACTAATACATAACATAAAACCAATTTCAAGACCAATGTCCAAATTCTCATCTACATCATGCCCTTATGCCATCTATTTGGTTCCAAACCTAATCCCAATTACAATCCAAAATTAAATTTCAAACCAATTCAAGACCAACATTCAATTTCTTGTCTAAACCATTACCATTATGTTATCTATTTTATTTCAACCCAAATTTGAATATCAATTTTAGTTATAATCCCAAGGTCAAAATTCAACCAATGTGAACTATTCCAAGTCTAAATTGGGTTCATCTTAAACCATGTACCTAGCCAATCAAAGTCAAAATTAGGTTCATCTTTAACAATCTATCATACCAATCAAAGTCTAAATCCAATTCATTTTGAACCATGTACCAAACCAATTTTAAAATATGTCATTCCAATCCGATCAAGTTCATCTTGAACCACATTATAAATCTACTTCCAAGATATTTTATCTTTAACCATAATCATTTTCAAAGCCAAACCACATTTTGATGCCAAATAAAGTCTATTTCAACCAAATCCAACTATTATCTTGATCAATCACATGATAATTCAAACCATTTATTGTCTTTCCATTCAATCTCCCACACATGTCAATTGGGAATGATAAAGTCATGTCATCCATCCTTTCTTTCATTTGAATCATATCTATGCCAATTCACCATTTTTTGGGCAAAATATAATCAAGATCATTTAAACCAATTATAAATTATGCCAATCTACCCTTTTTGGGGCATTTTCCAATTTGTGTGAATTTTCCCTTTTACAAAAATATACAATCAATATCATTTTGACCAATTCTAACCTATGCCAATTCACCATATTTGGGGCCAATCAAATCAATACCATTTCAACCAATTCTAATCTATTCTAATTCACCTTGTTTGGGTCCAATCAAATCAAGACCATTTTGATCAATTCTAATCAAGTCTATTCTACCCTATTAGGCCAAACTAATTACATTGAACCAAAATTACCCTTCTTTGGACCTCTTTCAATCCAAGACCAAGACTGCCCTCTTTTGGCCTATTTCAATCCAAAATCACGATCACCCTCTTTGGACCTATTTCAATCTAAGATCAAGACTTCCCTCTTTGGGGCCCATTCCAATTATGTTAATACCAAGTCCACCCTCTTTGGGGATATTATTTTCCAATCCATTTCCCCTTGCATGTATCTTTACTTGGATGGATTAATCTAGGGTTAATCTAAGTCATGATGTCTTATGATCCTAATCCTATTCTAGCGTGGCCAATCTTATGTAAAAAATTAATAAATCAAAGCACTCAGCTTAGTCAATAAATAGACTAATTTACATCTATTTTAGACACTTCAACCATTAATCTAAAATCCAAGCTAGTCTTATAGCCACAACAAAGCCAACATACCATTTTACATTAATAATACCTCCTAAATATGTCATCTAGTATAGACTATAAACAAGAACAATTTTATCAACAACTATTTGACAACAAGGATGAATATCTTGTTATATTATGGGAAATAGGTGCTAAACTTATAGACAAATTTCCTATAGAGGACTAAAGATATTTGATTAGATCTCCTAAAGAGACACCATAACAAAGCCAAAAATCTAGACCTATTATGCCATTGCTCCTCCATGGGCCAATATCTATTGAAAATCTAAGTGTGCCTAAGTTTAAAATCTATTAGATTAGGATATGTCATGATATCCTTCACAATCATGATCATATACATCCAATTCTAAAGCAAGATCAAGATAATCAAACCATAGATGACATTTTTATTGAATCACCCATATTTGATCAAATCCAAGCCATTGATGATCCACTTATATTTAACCAAGAGCCTCTTTTTGATACAAGACCCATCTTTGATGAACCCATATTTGAAAAACCTATTATTAATGATCTAAATCCATTTATTCATTCATTGCCAAATATTCCCAATTTTCAAAGATTTATTCATTCTAAAGCTTATATTTCTAAGTAAAAGGTAAACAAGATACTTATGGACAACACAATTCAACAACTCATTTTTACAACTACATTTACATCAAAATCAAGTTCCATTTCAGAATCAATATTAGAATTAGGTTCCATTCTAGAACCAATATTAGATTTAGTATAAATAGAAGAATTAACACCAGTCTCAACATCATGTTCAAATCCTCTTAAGTCATAATCAACTTCAAAATAAAAAAATATTGATGCATGCTATGACATTTGATCCACATTTCCAACATATCCAATTAAAATCATTTGTGATTTTTTCATAGTTTTTGAGAATGTTTCCTTCAACATCGATGCAAGATCTCTAAGTAGCCTCTATGAGGACTGTGTTGCCTTTTCCCCTTCCATTGATATTACACATGCCTTTACCATTAATCATCCTAGTCATTATATTGACATACCACTTCCCACAAACATTGATTGGGACCGATAGAATGACACATTATTGAACTTATTGCATGTAGACATTTCTATGGTAGAAGTTTTAGGCAAGAAATAAAACACTCAAGTAAAAGAAAAAAATATTTTAATGGAATCTCGTTCAAGGCACTAGGGGACAATCAAAGTCTAAAATCATCATCTTCTAGTGAAATATTGTTTAAGGCATTAAATGATAATCAAAATCAAAATTCAAAAGCCTTTAGTGAAACCTTGCTTAAATCTCTAAGGGAAAATCAAAATAATTTATCAACATCCCTTAGTGAAAATTTATTCAAGGTTTTATGGGACAATTTAGATAAGAATAATCAAGAAGAATTTATTGGTGAAAATTTCTTTAAGGTGCCAATAAATGAGAAAATAATTTATGAACTGCTTAATGAAGACATTATTGACATTAATATTAGCCCTGCCACAATCAAAGACAAGTCAAATCCAAAATAAATAACATTTTATGTGACTAAAAATCCTAATGTTCGTTTATCCTCCAACTATTATACATTCCATGCTGAACCTATTATTTATTCAAGTCCTATTTCCATTATCCCATTAGACTATTTATCCCATACTTACCCTTATTAACCCTCTTGGAAGCACTCTTTCTTATAGAGGGTATGAATAAATATTTTTTGGAGGTTTGGAGGAAGCAAAATCAACAACCAACAAAGATCACTAAAGTAACAATATAGTTCACATTGGTAGTAGGATTTAGACAAAACAACTATTTTGAGAAGGTATTTTTTAGAAAATGTATAAATTACACGCATCATAATCCTTCATTGAGTTGAGATGATATATATATATATATATATATATATATATATCAAGAAATTAAAAGAGAAAGATAAATAATTTATCTAATGGTGAAAACCATGCCTATGGCACCTTAGATAAGTACCATGATGAAAACTAGGTTTATAGCATCATGCATAACTAATTATTGTCTATAATTACCTTGACACTTGGGGGCATCCTTATTTACATTATAGACCATTGTTTTCAAGCCATCTTGGTTATTTCCATTTCATTACCATTTTAAGCCATTTTAACCATATAAAACTATTCATCCCAACCCATCTTATTATGACCATTAGTCTTCCCATAATGACCTTGTTATGAAAGTGAAAGGTATATTGAGGCCTATTTGGGAAATTTTTTGGCATATTATTCACATGATACTTTGATGACTATACATAATTGGATCTCATGTGACATGGTCCTTGGTGATTCCTAGTCCTTTCCCTCATTGCCATCTTTTATTATTTAAGCTTTGCCAAATCCTATGCCATTTATTTTACCAATTCCTATTTTACACCCTAATATAGATTCATAGTTTGAACCCCATGTGTTGAACTATATTGACCTAAGGTTTATTTGGATAATGTAGGCAATGCTCTATTTCTAAGGTCAGTTCAATCACCCCTTTCCCATGCTCTCATCATTTTGCAAGCAACCATTATCTAACACTCTCACCATTTTGTGAACTTATTTATTTCTAGGCTCTTACCCATTTGTAAGATATCTTAGGCTATTGATTAATATTTCAAACCCTTTGGGTTGAAGTACATTGACCTTAGGTCCATTTGGAGTATGTAGGTAGTGCTTCTATTTTGAGGTTAGCTCGATCACACATTCCCACACTCTCACCATTTTGTGAGAAACCATTATCTAATTATATCTACATTTTACAAGCTTATTTATTTATAGGATATTTCCCATTTTTAAGCTATTTTAAGATATTTATTCATAGTTCATGTATACACCTAAATCTACTCACCCTAACTATTCTATTAATCTCACTAATTCCACTATTTAATCCCATAGCCATAATCCTAACCAATTAAATCCTATTTTTTATTAAATATTTCCTACGTCCTACTAATGTTTATATACCCCCATGACAAATTAACCCCCTCATTATCCCACTAACATCCTATTTAACTACTAATCTTACCTCATTAATTAGCCATTAACCCAACTTCTCCATTATATTAGAATTTAAAATTACAGTCCCACCTATCCTAGCCTATTCCTAGGCTATCCTACATCTCTAGTGTTTAATCAACCATATAATCACATCCCTAAACCTTTAAATAATACTTATTAACTACTAATAAAATATATAAGCCTCTAAAAGCTAGAGCTTTCTATAACTTTATAGAATTATCTAAACTAGAGAGCTCTGAATGAATTTAAAATTCATTTAAAACCTCCTCCATCAACCTATAAATAACCAAGAATAGAGCTTGATTAGACTAATTAGAAAGATTTTAAGCCATTATTTCATCTATATACTATCCATCTTAATCCCTCAAACTAACTTGCATCCATGCTAGCATCCAAATAATCCATTATATCCATCTTGAAGCCATTATCAAGCAATCTAATAAACAAGACAAATATCATTGAAGAATCAATTTGAATATCTTGGAGGGAAGTCATTAGGAGAAAAGTGATGGTAAGGATTCATTTCTAATTTTTGATTGTTCCTATATTATCTCCCTTATATATTTTTGTGAATTTTAGGTTAAGGTTATTATTTTTAGTATTTTTAATCCATAGCTCAAATTTACAAGCATACAGTTTGAACCCTATGGGTTGAACTACATTGAATTGAGGTCCATTTGGACTATGTAGATAGTACTTAGT
Organism: Torreya grandis; assembly: GCA_037957365.1. NCBI lineage: Eukaryota > Viridiplantae > Streptophyta > Pinopsida > Cupressales > Taxaceae > Torreya > Torreya grandis. The sequence continues at coordinate 4,666,065 of JARHVA010000022.1, forward strand.
TTTTAAGGTCATCTTGATCACCCCTTTTATATGCTCTCATTATTTTTGATCATCGTAAATCACACTCTTGTTGTTTTATGATTTAAAACATTCTGCATCTCATAAGCCTCCATTGAGTTGAGATAACAAAACCCCAAAAAGATTCAAATATTCCAAATATATTTAAAATATACATATGACTACAATCTCCACAAGAGATATGAAGCCATAAAATTCAAAAACATTTGTCTTTCTTTAAATCTAGTTGTAATCCTTAATCTAATTATTTTAGGTCCTAAACCATTGTTGAGATATGTCTTTCCCAAATATACCCTATTGAGGAAGATGCATTATTGGTTATAATTATTTTATCCATCTAGTGATGTGTCCTTCCCTTGCATGTATCCTTGCTTGGGGAAAACATCCATTTATCATTATAATTGATCTTTCACATGTGGATTTGGACTTGGCTAAACAACAAGATGCTTTATGTTGATTTTATTCTCAAGTTTATGTGTGTGTTTTCTTATTCATTTCCTTTTTATATCATTTCATTGACTTAGTCCATTGTGCTAGTAGGGTCATCATCATGGTTCTTCCTATCACATAGTTGTACTTGAGTTAATCCATGAGCATTTGTAGCATTATCATCATGGTTTTTATCACTTGGGTGTTGTTTTCAATTGTCTATTAGATTGAGAGTCAGTTTTTATAAACATTATGGTTTAGTCATCATGGTGATTTATATGATGGTGCATACCATTAGGTGCTATATCAAAAAATCAAGTGCTAAAAGTCTCATGAAAATGTTGTATAAAAGGATATCTTTGTCTACTACCTACACCACAATCCTTTGATTATATGGATAGATTATATGATATTCATGACACATATGTGCATATAGAAAATGTCATAATCATTTACTTCATTTTATTTACTCCCATTTATAGGAGAAATACATCACCCTAAGGTTTGTAAGGACTATGTAAGTAGTGCTTAGTATAAATGAGTTTCTGAGGTCAGCTTAGCCACCCTTGTTTCATTCTTATTAATAGCCACATTATTCTAATCTAATCACATCATTATCAAACCATTATTATTTATCATATATTTCATTACCATTGAGAATTCTCTTGTGCTTTTTTTTGTGGCTTCTTTAGTATTTAAACATCCATTATACCATTACACCTACATTTACACCTGCTCATCCTTCATTTGTGCAACACGTTACATACTTGAGCTATGCTTGCCAACCTATAATAAATTACCTAATAATAATTTATCAAAATGAAAATATACCCTACTGAGGAAACCATTTAGACCAATCAATGATTAAATCTATCCTATTAAGGCAAATCATTTCAAATAAATGCTCACATCTGCCCTGATGGGGTATATTATTGTGATCAACCAAGACCACCCTCTTTGGGGCTAGTTTACTTATTCAATTTTTATTCTAATTCCAAGCCCAAAATTTTCACCCTATTTGTGGTAATTAAAGTGTGCCTCTTATTTTGGGATGCATATTTCCCACTTCCCCTTGTAGTGGGGCAAATTTAATTCTATTATAGGAAATCAAAGCATGTAAGCATTAGCTCAAGTGGATTAATTTTGTCCATGGGTTAATCTCTTCTCCCATTCTAGCTTCTTTATCTCTTTTTTGAGATCCCATCCACATCCTGCATTCCCTCTCAATAGGGAATCATGGGTCACTAATTTTTTCTTCATCTAATATTTTAATGACTTTTTCATTCATTGAAAAGTCATTACTTCATCTGTGTCTCATAATGACTTCTCAAAGAGGGGCATAATCTAGACACTTTATGTTGATTTTAATCATCCATAGTTTTTTATTATGCTAGTTCATCATAATATTCCTCATCACTATTAATTTTTTACTACTCACATCTTTATTAAGTTAATTAATCCAAATTAATTAATTAATCCTTATTTAATTAGAAATTCCATGGATGTTAAATTATGTACAATTTATATAAATCTAAAAATCAATTCTCCTATGATCTATTCCACTCTCTAATTTTATAATCCACCTCCAATTCAATTGTCCTCCATGATTTATTTTACTGTAATCTTATAATCCACCTCCAATTCCATTGTTCTCCATGATCTATTTTCCTCTAATTTTATATTATTAGGTTCTTATTTCCTCCACATGTGTCTCCTATTATTCCTTGATTGGATCCACATGTTTTTCATGATTTTAATTTAAAAATTAGGATCACCCTCAACCCTTGATTCTCATCTCAAGATGGATGGTTCAAATCCATTTCAAAAGTCTATAAATTAAAGGTTTTTATTCCAATTTAAAGAATCTTCATGTAAAGAAACTCTACTAAATTCTATAATTTTTTTTATCACTCTCTCATGCCAAGCCAAAACCAAATCAAGTGTAGAAAAGGGTAAATGATGCACAAACATGGAGTCAACATTTCCAAAGACATATAGTTAAATAACCAAGCTCAACCTCTTCAAACCAATTCTCAAACATATCTTCAAGGGAGGTAAGATTGTTTTTTATCATTCCAATTGCATTTCATGTTTAATTATCACATAGCTAAACCTAGGGATTAGGCTTGAAAATTTATATCTTATACTTGATTTTTATTTATTCACTAATAATTTACTAATCTCTCTTAGATTTATGATCTACACCTACCCCTTTCCTAGTGCACCCTTTAAGGCATGCACTTAGAGATATTGAGACTAAACAGGTTCTTGAAAGAGAAAAACATCAATAATTGATAAAGTTTGAAAAATTATGTTTATACATATGGCCCACTCAAAGATCATCACATGTCATGTAGGTGGAATAGGTGATGGTGCTTCAGGAAAAGAACATAACAACACATAATACTGACATTGAATAAATTATATTAACATGTAACTAAGATAAATGAAAGGAAATAATTGAAAAACACATACCTTTACTTACCTTAATGTTGTATATAAGGAAAGAAATGAAATAAATGTGAAGGTGTCTAATGTAGGGAACACTAGGAGAACCTATAGAAATTAGTGAAAAAATGAAATATTTGCAAAAAATACATGTAATATGTGAAAATATTATCTACAACATTAGTATTCTAAATCATCTTATGGTTTGAAAAAAGAGCTAGAAGAAATAAAGATATGATTGGGAAATGGAATCCGATGGTAAATAATTGATAGGCAAATAATTTTGAATAGTAAATATAAACAAGGTAAAAATATTTCATTTGTTATTTTTACTATTTTGAGAAAATAGAGCTCTTAGAGACCTAGTTAGAGACAAGAGAGCAATCATGGTGAGGTTATGATAACTATGATGGGGAGGGCACCTAACAACCACAACAAGTGAAACATAGGTAAACAAACATGAACTTCAATTTTTTTGTTTAATTTTATTTGAAATGGAGATAAATATATTAAAATGAATGTTAGGAAAAATATAGGCATCAAAACTAACCATAGGAAATATTTAGGTAGACTAGGGACATAATGGGGTACTAGGAAGGAAGAAGTTAGACTAATAAATACCTAAGCCATTTCTGGTAAATGGTTAAAAAATCACCACAATAAAAGAACAGAGACAACATGGTTGACTCAATTTGTAAGGTGAGAATAAAATAAGGGGTTGACTACGTAGTAATGGGCTGATATAGTATTGCTGAAGGTGGTTGACAACATAATAGTGGGCCAATATAGTTTGAAATTAGAAGATGGCTAACTATGTACCTTTTGGTTGATGTAATTGGTAATATGTGGCTAATACAATTTGCTAAAGAGGGCTGATTATGTACTAGAGGGATGATGTAATATGCTAGAGTTGAGAAAGGGATGATTTACTATCAAACATATCAATTTAGTCTAAAAGAAAAATGGCCAATTTAGTATCAAATGAGATGATTGTATTTAAAAAGATTAAAACAAGGCCGATTTAGTATCAAATGGGATGATTGTGTAGAAAAATAAAAAAAATATAAGAAACTAAATCAAACTAGATGATGAAGTAGTTAGTTTGTAAATTTTTAAGAATGTATTTTAATTATTTATGACATGGAGATTTCATAAATCCTTTATTATTTGATATTTTATAGAGATGCTAAAGATATTCGCATCTAGTATATGCATCATGGCTACTAGATATATAAGATCATTTTATTGATGTGGATAGAGCTCAATTGGTTGCCTTAGGATTTAGCATCATCATGGAGATGAGATAGATCCCTTTGAGTTTTGATCTCATTGTCATGTTCCTAGGATCATGAGAATAGTTGAATAACACTTTTTGATGGGAGGTGGATGGGGACACTATATGTAATCAAAAATACATTAAATCTATAAATCAATCCTAACTTGGAGAAGATACACCCTACTTACACTTAAAATTGGGGATACATTAGATAATCAAGTACATGACCAATATTTGGATCCACTAGACCCAACTAGGGGATCTCTTACTACAATAATAATACTAGGGAGGGTTTCAAAGACTCCAGTCAAGCAAAATCATGCAATAATTCTAACTAAACCCTATGTTTTCATATTCACTATACTTATAATAAGTAAAGAAAAGAAATCCAATCTAGTGCTCACCAAATCTTGTGGCATAAAATGGGGGCAATAAATATAAAAATAAACATGCATAGAAGACATATAATCATGTCAATGTATATAGAATCCTAATGTGTGGAAGAGAAGTACACATACATATCTATATACTCTTACAAAAGAGGAACAAAGTTAGTAATACTTACCTTGAAGATGAACCCATCAAGCCTCAATCTCTCCCTTGGCCAAGGTGATTCATAAAAGGTTGTTATGGTATGTAAAGATGACAAGGATAAATTAGCTCTAAGCTACATAGCCTATCAATGCATCCAAAAGACTTCTCCACAAGACAAGATTTGTATATCTAAAAAAGGTATGAAACCCTAATCTTGCTCCTCAAGTAGAATGGTGGATAAGTATATGTGCAAAGCTCTTACTTCATATTTTCTTTTCTAGATAATGGTAAAATGATCTTGTATATATAGGTGGATTTAACCTTAAGCCCTTTCAAAAAATTTGGCTCATAAGATCAATCCAATCGACCTAGTATCATTATTTATAAAAACTCATTAGGTCAAGGGTTAGGTCAGCCAAGAGCCAACCTAGACCCTAAGTGAGTTTTACCAATAATATTACAAGGTCCAACTAGTTGACCTATTACTATAAATTATCAAAAAGATTTTTAGGATAGGAGAAGGGGTATAGAAGGTGGTAGAAGATTTGAGGAGTTTACAAGAGAGTAGAACAAGCTTAGGATAATGGTTTTCATGAGATAAGTGTGTATATAACAAGTGGTAAAAGGGACAACAATCCTATGAAGCACCAATGGTTTACCCACCCCTTTCTTAGTATACCCCTTAAGGCATGCACTCAAAGATATTGAGAGTTGATGGGTTTTTGAAAGATAAAAATCATTAATAATTAATAAAAAATTGAAAATATTAGGTGTATATAGACACCATTGAGGTGGGGATCACTTTGAAGGACATCCATGAATTTCTTGGAGTTTTGATAGGTGGGACACTGGTGATTAATGATATTCCAAAGGATGAGGATGAGAAATGAGCATTAACCTCATAGGATACATACTCAGATAGGATCCACCTTGGGTTGATGGTGATCTTATTCTACGTTTAAATTTTGGCCATTCTAGACATCTAAAAGGTGTTGATCTGACTTATGACAACACAAGTGTTGTGTCATAATTTAGATGGAAAGGTAACACTACATACAATAGCCTTGTGTCAATCCATATTGGATCAAGGATCACTCTATGATTTTGGGGGTATCATCTAGGTCTAACTCATGTATGATATGTATGGGATGTTGTCTAGAGGGCATAAACTATAAGACTAGTGATTTTGCTAAGTGCATATATATATATATATATTTAAGGTTTCTTATGTGATTGATGATAGGTTTCCTCAAGTCTTGCAATGGAGATAATAACATGTAGTGTAGGTCATGCCCCATGTGATTACATTATAGACTATCTCATGAGGGGACATCATGTGGTAACCCTACACTCATATAACTACCATATGGCCTAGTTGGTTTACCATTGTAATAGGGCTAGCATGGGTGTAGATCACAAGCCACTACACTTCATGGGTAGAGTCAAATATAGTGGCACATGTATATGGATATTTGGGATTCCCCCATATAGTTTCTTCTCTATTAGTGCTTAGTTATTGGGCATGACATGCTAGAGAGTTGAGAGGTAGGGGAGGTAGAAGGGTAAGTGTAGAGATACTGATGATAAAGCATCTACGTACTAGACCATGGGACAATCAAGCATGACAATAGGAGATAATAGAGCCAGTAGGGGGAGATGTAATGGATGTGGATGTGGTGGAGGAGGTAGCACAATAGGCACTATAATAAAGGAAACATTAACCACTATATCCTCATCAAAGATGGAGGTACATTTGATGTGAGGAGATGTAGGTGATCTCTATTACATAGATGGACCCAACAACTGCTCAAGGACATAGTTGGTCCATAGAGGCACATATGAGGAGAGGATCATGACATGATCAAGTGGTAACTCTTGGGTTTACACTAGTGTGGATAAATCCAAAAGAGGAGGTACTCGATGGGTAAATAGATGTGGAGACCATTATCAGTGACACTGACACTAGTGAGAAATGTTTTTAATTGATTTAATTTTTTAATATAGGATAACAGTTTCACTTTTATTATGGTAAATAGATGATTTAATGTGTGTGTGTGTGTGTGTGTGTGTGTGTGTGTGTGTGTGTGTGTGTGTGTGTGTGTGTGTGTGTGTGTGTGTGTGTGTGTGTGTGTGTGTGTGTGTGTGTGTGTGTGTGTGTGTGTGTGTGTGTGTGTGTGTGTGTGTGTTGTGTGTGTTTGTGTGTGTGTGTGTGTGTGTGTGTGTGTGTGTGTGTGTGTGTGTGTGTGTGTGTGTGTGTGTGTGTGTGTGTGTGTGTGTGTGTGTGTGTGTGTGTGTGTGTGTGTGTGTGTGTGTGTGTGTGTGTGATTTGATGCGTATCTAGTTTTAGTTTTTTAGATCTAATGACAAAGGAGGTCAAATGGGGAGTCCTAGTTATGAAAACACACCATTACATTTTAGATGGGGTGCTGACACCGTATGACCCCACCACATTAAATGATCCTATGGTTTTGTTTGCCCTAACCTAGGTAGGATGGTTTAGACTGGTGGGAGAGGTTATGAGCTAGATATAGGCATGTGGTGATGGGATAGACCCATTGGTATGGGTTATAACAAGAGAGGCATAGGCTTGACATGCCATAGCACAAAATAGAGCTACATACATGGAAACCACCATATAACTAAGATAGGTATAACACCAATTGGCCAATTTATAGGGAAAAGTTGCTAGATTGGCTATTTACACCATACTATTCAGAGGGGCCAGTATAAGCATCTATGGGTAGCGTGGCTAGGCCATATGATAAACATGATGGATCCTAAATTTAGAGCTAGAACTATTATATTTTTTATTTTTTATTTGTATAAAACACATGATGATATATATTGATGTTGATAGTTTATTGATCTTATATGAGTTGCACTTGTATTTGGATATGGATGCATGGATATATTTATTTTCTATCACATGTATTTATCTTTTTTTATACATGTTATGGGAAATATATGATGAGTGTTTTATTTACTAGAATAATGTGATACACATGCATGGTTAAAATGAAAAAGGAAAAATGATTTGGAAAAGTATAAGTAATCAACAAAAATAAAATACACATTATATCATGATGGGAAATGTGTAAAAATAAGAGATAATTGAATATAATAAACCAAAAGATGGTAAAAAGGAACAAATGTTTTCAAACCATGTAAAGATTTGCACCAAATTAAAACAAATAAAAAACACACTATATCACATTGAGAAATATGAAAATTTGTAATAAAATGGAAATCACATGAAAAACCAATGGTATAAAAAAAATTTTAAGTCAATCAATCATATTAAATCATGTTGGAAAGTATAATTTAATATGTTGGAAAGTATAAAAAATAAATACAAAAATATAAAATGAAATTAAATTGATCACACTAATTCAAGATGGGAAGTATGAAAAATTTAAAAACAATGGTTGTAAACATACATGCAATAAACAAATTAGAAGATAAAAATGAAAGATTAATCAAGTAAGCATAAAACATACTAGATAAATATAATAAGCATGTCAAAGGCATGTAACTCATAATTAAACACTACTTATCTAAAATTTGACACATGTAATTTCATTGAGACTTGGTTATAGTAGGAACTGGGTATTAGAATATTTTGTGAGGAAGGCCTAGTCTTATCCATGGTATTACACTACAACTCACAAAGGGAACACCAATGAGGTGGAAACAATTATGGGAATGACTTTAAAATATGTTTTTAATGTGGTAATTTGTAAGGAGGACCTAAAAATATCCATGGTCTTACACTAAAACTCACAAAAGGAAACCCTTGGGGGAATATTTAGTTAACCAAATAAGATTTCTCAAGGGGAAATATTAGGAATGTTGTAAATGAAAGAGGGAATTTAAAAATAATGACATAGACATCTATGAGACCTTAGGAAACATGAGGAAAACTAAGTACATAAGAAAGACACTAAGAGTCCATTAAAATACAAAGGATACCTGCTCACAATAAGTGCAAAGATGTTTAGGCAAATAGGTGAGATACTAAGATTGAATCATACTATTTATGTGAACAAGAAAAGTAAAATGGACCTACCTTCCCACAACATGTTCCCCATTCCTTAGGACCTCTTATAGAGACATCAATCTACTACAAATATTAGGTACTTGTATAATAAAGTAGGGAGCATGAAATGAATTTTTATTCTCCTTTCCCAATCTACTAGCTTACTCACCCTGATGGATCTCTACTTTATCATGAAGGAAACCTTTGGAGTTTGAAATTTGATTCAAAAAAATAGATATGCCATGAATAATATCTTTTAGAGTGATTTGATTTTCAAAATTGTATGTTTCCTTTTTTATCATTTCCTTTTATTTAGTTGATTTGGATTTTAACTTTTATGGATTTTATTATTACTCCTCATATGGATTCAGAATAGCCAACATGAGTGATAAAAGTGATACACGTGAATGAGATTTATACTTTTGTTAAAGGAAGTTGAGTATTCAAAGATATGACTAACTAAATACTTAGTCTTACCTATGAACTATTATGTAATATCAAGTTTCAACTATATATATTCTTAGTATGCAAAATGAGATAAGGTAATAATTGGATATCCAAATTAGATTGGTAAAATAGGATTACAATAATATGTCTTGTTTGATAACTGATCACATGGTAAATAAAGATTACTAAGGGGAACAAGGTTTGTATAACCAAGTCACAATAATAATTATCTGATTGGTTGAGATAAGGTAGAAAATAATCAATATGAAAGACAAATAAATCCATGAAATAAATAAACTTATAAATATAAGTGTGAAATCATGGAAAGAATGAAAATAACCCATAATAAAAGATGAAAGTAAAATGAAACCATATGCAACACATAATGCAAAATGTAAAAATACATGTGAAATGGATAGGTGGTCAAATCATATAAGATATATAAAGTTGGATCACAAGTCCAATCCAAAATCATAAGGAAGAATAAATTTAAAGAAAACCATGATGTGTTCATAAATACTAACAAATTTATCCATGAATTTTGTCCATGACATCTGAAATATCTCTATGAAGCTAGATCCTAATGACAACCATAATCTCATCTATCTTCATGCAAAGCTATGAAAATACCTCTCTCCAAATCTCCTCAATAGAAAATGTAGTCATAGTTGAAGGATCATGCTCATGAAGGCTCTCCTGTGTAGAATATTCAAGGAGGGGAATAGATGCTAGAATAAGAATGGTATTTTTGGGACAAGAAGATGGCACCAATAGTGGAGAAGGATCCATTGGTGGGGAAGGAACCATAGGTGGGGAATAAGACATAAGTGAATAAGGATAAGCCTTCTTGCATGGATGACCTATGGAAGGAGGAATAATGGGTGAAAAAATTGGTAGAAGGTGATCATGAAGGTGTTGTTAGAGAATATAACAATGATCAATATGATGGGTACCACACTGGTGATAAATATAATATACCTCTCCATATTTAGGGATATACTCAAGTAAAAACTTAGGAAGAGGTACAATATTATCTTTGGAATAAGCAAGGGAGTCATAAAATGTGTCAATATATTATCAAAGATTTTGACAATGGGTGAAATAATGTTTATCTATCCCATGGAAATAATAGATATACCTATTAGTATACTGTAGGGGTCTACTAATAAAATAGGTATAAGGGGAAGTCCAAGAAGGTTGATATAGCTATTAGTCTCTAATCCAATGACTGATAACTTTATGAATATCACAATAATGTTGATCGACTTATTGGGTAGGTATGGGATCAAGTTGTAGCAAAGGAAGAAGGCCACACCAAGGGAAGGTAGGGATAGTGTAGATATTGGGTTGGGTTCATCTGAAAGTAAAGAAAAATCAAACATAGGATTAGGATCAAATGAGGGTAGAGCAAGAGTAATAATTGGACTAGGCTTAGCCAAGGGTAAGGTAGGATGTGTAAAAGGTTTAAGATCAATAACTGACATCTCTAGGGGAAGTAAACTAGTATCTAGTAAAATGGTAAGGACAAATCATGGCATGATCTATGATCATGAGTCTAAGAAGATTTTATACAATTGGAGGTGTACCATGTGATCACTTCATATCTATCTTGTAAAGATAAGGAAGAATACTATAAATGGGCACTATTAAATAAGGAATATGATAACACAAATGAAAATACTAAAATAAAGAAGTATGATATGGAGGAATCTTGACGTATTTAGCTTGGACAAGTTTTCCTATAACTGGATCATATAAAGCATAACCATCATCATAATCATGTGTATGTAGGCTGATGGTAAAAGTAGGTATGATATTTTTATTAGAAGTTGCATGATGAATAGAATGTCTATTCTTAGTTAAGACCATATGTATATCATCAATAAAAAGAAGATGGGAGTGAGGCTTTAAGGATGATAAAAGTTGGGCAATGAGATAAGGGGAGAGATCAAAAGTTTTGTCTTAAGGCTAATTTCATCTGACTCATCATCATTAGAATCTAGGAGGTTAGGTGGTATGTTATCGATGAGTCTAGGGTGACCATTATAACCTCACGTAGAATTGACAAGATACTTAAAATATTGAGATTATCTAAATAGGATACTAGGTAAGGTTTGAAGGGTAAGAATTTTAAAGACACCATGTTCTTGAAATTGTTCAAAATTGTAAGGGTTTGTGTCTCCTTGAATATTGTAAATAACACCATTATGGGGAAGTTTGATGCATTGAAATGCAAATGAGGTGATAACCCTCATATAATGGGTAAAAAGTCTACCAAGAAAGATTATATAAGAGAGGGGAAAGTTAAAGACCATAACTTTCACACAAATGGTAATAGGAGGGATTGTAATGGGAAGCTACATGCAAATTAAAGGAGGCATTTTATTTCTATCATAACCTTGACATGTAATACATGTGGACTTGAGATTACAATCAAAATATCCAAGAGTTTTAAGGAATTAAGGGAGGTGATGCAAGTACCGTAAACCTCATTAATAAAAACACACTTAACTTAGATATCATTGATTTGGACTATAATAAATAGTGGAGGATCATCTACACGAAGAAAAATTTCATCTAGAATCATGAAAGTGATAGGAAACTTAAGGGAAAGAGAAGTGTCTATTGTTTCATCAATATGTATAGACATATCTTCACATTGTTGTAATATACTATTTCAGACCTAGACAAGGTAGCTTCACATCCTATTAGGGGAGGATGAGGGATGTTCATTTAAAATAATAATTACGTCAGATAGTTGCAATGACAAGGGAAAGTAGTTCTAGGAAAGATATTTTATATGGGAGATGAGAAATTTACACAATTGGGTCCCATTCACCATAACCCATAAGGGGATTGATAGACAGAGGTGTATAATGTTGTAGGAGCTGTTGGGAAGGATGATTGGAAGTGAAATCAAAATTATGTTGGTAATATGTAGTTGGTTCAGTTCTAAGATAAATAGGTTGATTATATTTAGATGGTGGTTAGTTAATATAGGTATATCTTGTGATTGGGTTGAATAAATACTATTAGAAGGTCGGGAAATGTTGTTTATATGTGTAAATGTTGGGGGAATAGTAGAGATAGTGTGAGAGGTATTATCTAGTTGAGCTGTTGAAGGTTATTATTGGAAAGTTATAAGGACCTATTTCTCCAACTCTATGAAAAGAGATGGGGAAGTGTCTTGAATGATTCAAAATGTTTAATGGGATTGGTGTGTGTGTGTGTGTGTGTGTGTGTGTGTGTGTGTGTGTGTGTGTGTGTTGGATTATAATCAATAAAAGTAAATACCCTTCAAATGTTAATCATATTTATGACGTTTTATTCATTAGTGACGTCAGTAAGAATTTAAACATTATTTTTGAAAGGAGTAGGCTTGTCATTTATATCTTAATGATTAGGAAGGGGATCTTTATATATATCAATATGAGCATTAGCTTGATTGAAAGCTTGAGTTTTATTTTTTTTCATGAGATTTACAAGCTATGTCATATGCTTGTTGGCATTTATGAATGAGTGATTCATGATCAAATTTTGGGACAAGAATAAAATCCATAACTATATTACATAACTATCTATAAGTCTCATGAAAGTAGCCCTAACTTGCATGAAAATAACAAACTTTATTTGGATCATACCATGATTTCATAGGATGAGTAGGGTGAAGATCTTATGGTTGAGGCCTTACAAGAGAGTTTTAAATCTCAGCTATGTATAATGGGTTGTGGAAATTAATGTTGTTTGATTGAGAAAATGTAGGATTATGAGTTTTTTTGGATGGGAACACACACCATAACATTGTTGGGAGTGATGGCTTGAATGTTGCGAATAGTGTCATAACTATCGGTGACACCATTATTGGTAACATGATAGTTTTTGGTTTTATTGAGCATGTGAGTGCCCATGGGAAGTTGAGATGGTTCAAATTGGTTCTTAATAAAATATTAGAACTTATATTTCTTGAGGGATTCTTCTAAAGTTCTTGGAATTAAATTCTTAACTCGATATTACAACTTGAGGTAGAGAGCATTAGTGAATAGATGAAAGATATTATCAACTGCCATGTTATGCTAACATTTATTAGACAAGTTAGTCCATCATTTGATTAAATCTTCTACCATTTTAGTTTCAAGTTGATTATAATTTATGAAGTGAGCTAAGGTATTCTTAGGGAGATCACTAGTTTAAAATTCTTGTACTAGGTAGTTAACCAAATCTTCCATGCTAGTGATAGAATGGATTTTGAGTTAATTGTACCAATCTAAAGCATCTCCTAAGAGTTTTTGAGATAATATCTTGGTAGAATAAAAGGTATTACATTTATCCTAATATTTATAGAGATTATCAAATGTTTTTAAATGTAATGTGGGATCATTAGACCCGTTATAACTGATGGTAGGTGTGATACCTCCTATGTTGATATTGGAAATTTGAGGTACAAGAGGTTCATTTTAGAGACATTTAATCATTTTTATTAATTAGGTATGGTTGAGGAATGGGGTTACCATGGGAATACCTAAAAGGGACTGAGGGGGGAATTTGGATTTTGTGCTCCCCATGAGACCTATTGGGGTTGATTTTTAAGGTGAAAGAGATGATTTTGCATTTGCATCATTTGATTTACGTTATTGGTTTTAAAACTAATCATTTAATTTAGTATTTTTAATAAAGGTTGATATTTTGTGTAGTATTTTTATTAATGTGCACAATATATGAAACGTTGGTATTGGTATTAGTGGCTTGGGTTGCACTATGAGTAGTAGCATGTGCAATACTAGTGGCTTGAGAAGCATTGGTGGAAAAAGAAGCACTAGTATCATGATTAGAATTTGTAGTAAAATATGCACTAGTGGAACAATTAGAATTAGAATAAAGTGAAACAATAGTAACATGATTATAATTGTTAGTAAATGATGCACTAGTGGTATTATTAAGGAGGAGGGTCTTTGGAAAAGGCCCACTAGAGGTTGAATCTACCATGTTAGTAGAGATAATTCACATGGAGGTTGAAGAAGTAATAGAAGAAGATGTCATGGCATGGGAAGGAGTCAAAATATAATTTCAATGTTGAGAGGCAAAAAAAGTGTCACCCCTAAATCTTTGAGAAAAGTAAGGGGAGGGGAAAGAGGTTCTTCTACTTGAGCACCTATCATTAGATTATAGATGGTTGAAGGGTCTAATTTCTCTATGTTGAGGAAATTCATTAATAAATAAAATCATTTTAGGTGTGTAATTTAATTCACACTCATTTTATAAGGATAATAAATGATTATTAACTAAGGATAAATGAGGTGGAGTCCCATAGCTAGTTGTATAAGTGGAAATGTACACATTGCTTTCATCTAAAGTGGAAGCCACAAGTTGTTTATAAGAAAACCTATTAAGATTGGTTAAGCTCATTATGTTTTTTGGATTTAAATCTATGTTATCCTTAAATTGGAAATTCATGATGAAAAAAAGAGGCTAAAGAGGTGATAAAAATAAAAATCAAGAAACATGAGACATAATCAAATTGGTTGACTATGTTCTATAAATTAGGGAATAAAATAGAGAAAAAGAGGACACAGTCATACAAATCGACTATGTACTACTAAATAAACACTTTTATGAAGGTTAACTATATACTAATGAAAAATAAACATGCCAATAAAAAAGAAGACATAGACAAATAGATCAACTATGTACTGCTTAGATAAGGGTTGAACATGAAGATTAAAATATAATCAGACAGGTTAACTATGTATTGTAGGAAAATATTTTGAATAGTTTGTAGGAGATTGTGTTGATATGGATGATAGTGTTCTAAAAATAGAGAAAGGTTTTTCAAGATAATGTATAATAAAATTAAATTAAGAACACAAGCAATTGGATCAATGTAATTGATTCAATTAGAACACACAACAAAAATCTTTCACGAACACTAGATAATGTAGGTTTTTAAATACAACATACAATGATCAAAGAACAAAAAATAAATATAAATTAAATTCTAACCAAGTCATCATTCTTAAGTGTTATTAATATATAATAAAGTTTAAATTTAATGTGATTAGGAAGTTGGCTATATCAAGAAACTAGAAATCAATCTAAGGCCAATTTCAATAAGTTTAAGATGAAAGGGATCTGTATTAGAAATGTTACTAGCTTGGTATTGGGGCCTACCTCCTAACTTCATAATCCCATAATGATAAGGGTGTCAGGTGATTTTCCAATATATACCATCAACCATGCATATATACCATAAACCAAGTTAGCTTCCCCATTTGTGATGAAATCCAAAGTAGTTAGACCTTGGGAAGATAAATGTTTAATGCTTTTTGTATACAGTTATTTGGAGGTGTGTGTAAAAGAGAAATTATTCTGACTAAAATGGTAATTTTAAAAACCACCTAATTAATATATGTTTATTATCTAAGCATGCAAATAATTGAAAGGAAAGGTGAATTAATTACTAGCAAAAAATAGGTTAATTTATTGATTATGAAGAGTACAAAATTGGTTCAGGTGATATTGTATACAAATAGTGTAGAATAGATTTGATTAGGTCACTATTATTTTATAGAAGTAAGATTTGGAAAAACATAGTCAAATAGTTCAACTATGTCTTCTGGATAAAAAATAGGCTATAGAATTATGTCAAGATAGTTGACCCCATTGGCTATAGGGTTATAGTTTTTATAGATTACAAACTTGTGAAAAATAGTATTGAAAAGGAAAAATTTAAATAATAGACAGAGTAATAAAGAACCTTGGAGGGTTTGAAGATGTCTAGATTGTAAAATTTTATGTTGTGATGCTCAAATACTAATTCAAAAATTGTGATAATAGAGTCAACTATTTCAACAAAGTTTTCAAAACTTGTGTGATGGAAAGGTAGTCTTGAACATAGTCAAATGGATAAACTATGTTTGCAGACTTGTATGTTGAAAGATGAGAAGTTATAAATAGAGTTGACTAGCTCTACTATGTTTACAAACCTATATGCTGAAAGAGTAAAATTGTGAACAAAGTTGACTAGCTTAACTATGTATGTAAATCTAGAATTGAAAAAGAAGACTATGCCAAAATGATTGATCTAGTCACCTATATTTGGAGAAGACTTACATAAACAAAACATAGTTGCTTTGGAGTGACTATGTGTTAAACCTATGCATAGAATATTAGAACTATACTAATAGGTTTAATACAATACTTCAAAAATATAAAAATATAATATAATGATAAAATGGAATCATGAAAGAAAACCTACAAGTGTTTGATTCATGTCAGGTTCACTAGAATGTATACAAAATGAAATGTAGTTAATATATTAATCAATCCTACTTACACTTCTGATTGTTGATACATTAGATATTTGGGGTCATGACCAAGACGGATCTGCTATACGTAACCAAGGGATCTCTTACCAAAATAACATCACTAGAGAGGGTTCTAAAGCCTTTAGTCAAGAAACACTGCAATAACCCTAGCTAGGTCCTATGTTTTCATATTCACAAAGTAAATGACAATTAAAGTAAAATCTAATCTAGTGCTCACCAAAGCTTATGGCACAAAGTTGGGGTAATAAAAATAAAAATTAAACATGTATAGAAGAATCCCAATTAAGCTATGTATATGTAAAACCCTAATGCATGGGAGATAAGTACAAAATTCAAATTTATCTACTCTTACAAAGGAGGAACAAATTTAAGAATACTTACCTTTGAAGATGAACCTACCAAGCCTCCATCTCTCTCTTGGCCAAGGTGATTTAAAATAGGTTATTGTAGTATGTAAGTATAATAAGGATAATTTAGCTCTAGGCTACACAATTCTCTATGCATTTAAAAGACTTATCCATAAGACAAGATCCATATCTCTAAAAAAAGTATTAAAATCCTAAGCTATGTTCCTCAAGTAGAATGATGGAAATGCATAATCACAATATATTCTTCTCCTTCTTTTCTTCTCTCTAAATGACATAAATGGATGTGTATATATAGATAAATCTAACCCTAAATTTTTTTGAAATTTTATCTAATAAAGTTAGCCTAATCAACTCCATATCATTATTTGCTAAAAATAAGTTAGCTCTCAATCTAGGTCGATAAGAGCTAACCCAGACCCATAATGTGCTTTTAACAATTTGAATATAGGGTCGATGGGGCCGATAGTGTAATTAAAACTATCAAAAAGGGTTTTAGGCTTAGGAAGGGGTGAGTAAGGTAGTAAATTCTTGTAAAAGTGTGTAAGAGTGGAGATAAGGCTTAGGGAAGTACATAGGAGAACGTTGTATAGACAGCAAGTCGTAGTATAGGAATCAAAAATACTATAAACTACTAATGGTATACCCACCCATTTCTTGGTGTACCCTTTAATTCATGCACTCATAGAGATTGAGAATCAACAGGTTTCATGTAAGAGGTAAATCATCAATAATTGATAAAGTTTGTAAATATTTTGTGTATACAACTACCACCTTAATATAAAAATTGAGAAATGGTGTAAGTGTGGATAACATGTTTTTATAAAATATTTGACATCATAGAGGAACGAATTTCTCATGTGATTGGGTTGGAAATTGAGGAAACAAAGAGTTACTATTCACTGAGGGATTTCAAATTGGACAAAGAGACATTTCTAGAGGAGGGAGAGCAACTGGAGTAACTTCATAATGGTTTCAATTAGGAATCCTTGCCAAATCCATATTTATAGGTTTCATTTCATTTAATGAAGTACGTCACCTTGGAAGGTAGGTACAATGTAGTTAGATGGTCCTTATTTAGAATGTTAAATTATTTTAGGCATGGTGTGCCCTTCAGTCTCCCATATTTTATTCTAAAATCCATGAAGGTGTTGATCATGAAATTTAAACATGGAAATTAAACAACACCTAGACATGAGGGAGTGATCTACCTCATTTTAAAATATTTTAAGGGTATGAATTAAATTAACCCAGACATACCCTAGCCCTAGAAGGAAAAGATAGAGGAGGGGCCTATTGATATCAAAAAAATTTAAAAATTCTGGATAAAATACCCTAGGAGTCTGAGTAGGTTTACTGAGAACACTAAGAAACCTATGGAAAATATAATTAAGAAGGATTACACAACATGAAATTTAAACATGGAAATTACACAACACCTAGACATGAGGGAGTGATCTACCTCATTTTAAAATATTTTAAGGGTATGAATTAAATTAATCCAGACATACCCTAGCCCTAGAAGGAAAAGATAGAGGAGGGGCCTATTGATATCAAAAAAATTTAAAAATTCTGGATAAAATACCCTAGGAGTCTGAGTAGGTTTACTGAGAACACTAAGAAACCTATGGAAAATATAATTAAGAAGGATTAAGTAAAGAATTATAAGTAATAGGAAAACATAAAAAAAGACGATGAAATGCATCAAATCTTGAAGGGTTCAGTTAGGGTAAACATGGGAACCAAGATCCTAAGGACATACATATAAAAAAAAGATTCGATGGGGGTTTTTATTGATGTTGAAGAGGGTAGTGAATATATAGGGGAGTTTCATAAGGAAGGTAAATAGGGAAACAAACTAAATCAAAATTTGGTAGTAGCTGAGAATGCAAACAACAAGCCTATTTATGTTTCAATTAAGAAAGGGGATACTTCTCAAAACAAACACCTGAAGGACCAAAACAAGGATTTTAATAATTTGGTTACCTCACTTAAAGGTATTAAGAGATTAGATAATATAGTGGAAAAACTCTACCTCTAAAAATATATCATGCAGTGTTTTATATGTGAGATCATAGCACTAAAAGGTAAGGTTAATTCCCCATAGTAGGAAAACTCAAGGACGAGTCAAATATTTTCAACCAAGGAGGAGGATCAACAAGTTCAGAGTTTATCATTTAGGGTGGAGATTTTAGTATAAGAGAATGATAAAATTCATAATAACATAAGTTTTTTAGTGAATTTTAGCAAAGCTATGATGTATGAGGGCATACAAAACATTGAAAACTTACGAGCTCACCTTAGTGAGATTTTTGACCCTAATGTCATTGACAAAGTGAAGGTAAATAAGGGGAAGAGAAGTGGATCTCAATATGGCATAGACCAAGATAAATTATTTTTCTAGATTGATATGAACCTTAAAAGATGAAATCTTTTTGGGAGGATGTTTCTGGTAGTTTAGATTTAGACTAGTTCTTTATTAATTTCTGGGTTATTGTTTAGCTATTTTTGGGCCTAGTTGGTAATGTTTCTTGTTATGTCTTTGGTAGACTATGGATCCTTTTTTATTTTTACTTCTCCTAGGGTCTAGGGACCTTAGATCAAAAAATCCCCCTGTTAACCTAAAAAAAACATGCCCCCATTATATATCTGAAATTGATACCTGGTATGAGTGTGGAGAACATGTTTCCAAAACATTTTTCCACTACAATCTAAATTTGAGAACCAATGTAAGTCTAGCTAATGTGTTTTCAAAACATGCACCCACTACAATATAAAACTAAGAATTGGTGTAAGTGTGAAGATTATTTTTTAAAAATATGCTTGCACTCTAATCTAAATCTATGAAGAATGTGGAATCCATGCCTCTATGGAATGACCCCACTAATATACCCTCCTTTTTAGGTGAGGAGAAGTAACAAATCGTAGTTACATTACCCCAAAAGGATGAGATAACCATAGAGTCTATATATGAACCATGTAACATATATGAGTAACATGTCTGAGTAGATATATCAATGAAGTACTTAGTATGTGATCATATTAAGACATATATCATGGCAAAATATAGAGAGTGATAGTATAAAATCAAAAAATAGTTATGCACACACTCAAGAGTAATCAAAATAAAATGGTCCAAGGAGACCTCAAAAAATGGGCATGTTCAAATTCTACCCAATTTTGAGGGACATGACTTAGTCAAATGTCCATATAGTAAGCAATGACATAAAAATGTAATAATGGGAAAACATATTCACAAAGGTGATAATCAATGGATCATATTAAAATAATTGAATAAGTAATACAATGCATGATAATATAAATAAATGAACACACTCAAGGAAGTGAAAAAAGGAAAGCATGGATAATAAAAAACTAGCATAAACATATTATACTAGCTCCTAGATAATATTTGTTATCAAAAAATGTTAAGTACATAGCATATTGATTACACTGAGAAAGATATAAACATGGATAAAGGCATGTGTAAGTATATAGGATTAAACATGATAATGTAAATTAATCATAAAATAATATAACTTGGATGTATCTTGATAAAATAAATGGATGCCCCTAATGTCTACATGGCATTATTAGAGAGAAGGCCCAACATCTAAAAGTGTGTAGATCATATATCTATGTATGACTATATCACACTCAAATGATGTGTGAAACATGTGTATATAGAAATAAATGATCTTATATCTACCAACATGGAATAAAAAACATATATGCCAAGTAGCTAATAGAACATGTGAATACTACAAATATTTTTAATTTTTTTTGAGTTTTTGGTATTTCTAGAATATTTGTACTGAAATAACTATCCTAGTATATCATCCAATGGATGCTCATAGGTATATCCCCATCATGAAACTAGTGTGATAAACTAGTGGTATTTCTAAGGAGCATGTATAGGTGCAATATCTATCACTGTAGAATTTATAATGCTTTGCATATATAATAGGACTCTGTGGTTGTGAAGAAACAATAGAAGGAATGGGGGTTCATGGAACCCATCATTAATTACTTTGTGGTTTCTTTGGAATATAAATAATAGGAACATGTAGGTACTCTAGATACCTAAATATAGTGTGTAATATATGAGGATTCCATGGAATCCACTATGAATCTCTGATGTAATGGTATCTCAAGTAGCAACCATTGAGGAAATGGGATTGCCTATTTCTTACCCTTTTATAAAGGATTAACCTTAGTAGCTTTGATAATTAATTATTTATGTATAAACTTATTTTATTCAAGTTTATGTTCATATGGAATTATAGAAACTATAATTTATTAATTTGTATGAATGCATTTAACACATGATGCACTTTAGAAGGTAATTCTTGAAGTGCATGTATCCAAGGGCTTCAATTTTTGGAAATTTAATGTATGTGACCTTGGAAAATTGTGTCAACCTCAGATGGTTGTGTTGACACTTTTGTCTAACTTGGATGTAGGTGTCTACTGTATAATACCTACTAGATATAAATGTGACCACCTAAAATGTTTTAGGTTTTGTGTTGCCTTCACTTTGGTGTGCTCAGATCTAGCTCATAGAATGACACTCCTTTTTAAATAGAAAAACCCTAGTTCTTCATAGTTATAATGACTATGGGAAAAATGGGTTAGTGGGATCATAGTGTCAAGCTAACCCTAATGACCCCTCTATTATTGGGTGCTAACTACATATCCACTACTCTAAAGATGACCTCAAACCCATGTAATTATCCCCTAAATGTGGGCTTGTGTGTGCATAAGGATGTAATATGTTATAATCAAGTACAATAGTGACCTAGCTTGTAAATTATAAAATATGGATCATGATCTAGTCATTTAGTAATTTAGACCTATAGATGTGTTGTCCCTATGACTAAAATGAAAATAGGGAAAATAAGGAAGATTTTATTACTTGAATGTTTGATTGAATACTTTTGGTAAGTTACCTTGTGAGTTTTTTGCTCTGTTCTAGATGAGGAATGAATGAAGATTGGTCATATGTATACCAACCCTTTTGGATAACATTCTCCAATTAAACCACTTAGGCCAACCATAGGGATACATTTCATTTGAAAATTTGATGATGCCACTAGACACTTACATTGGAATAAGACACTTGCATTGACATAGGCATTTGACTTGGAAGCAAGTATCTGAGTAAATAGAAAATAGGCACAGGACCAAAATTTGCAAAAATAGAAGATAAATAAGTTTATAACACTATAAGTATGATAGAAGGTTTGAGTCATCACAATAACATTGGTTAGACTAAGATATAATCAATAGGCACAAAGAGATAACATATGTGAGCCTTTCAAAAATAAGAAAATGTCTAGAAGTGAGAGGAACAACCAAGGTTTGTATTTTCCAAGTGTATGATACTGAGGTGCTATATAATTTAAAAATAGTGTCTACATATATTTTATAGTATAAAAGTGATTTTTTTAATAATTTCAAATCCTTCAAGGCATTTTTAGAGAAGAAATCATGGATTCAATTGAAAAATCCACACACAAACAATGGTAGGAATATGCAAGTAAATAATTTTAGGCTTATTGTACTGAGCATGGAATTCAACACCAATGCACAATGACTTACACCCATAATAAAAATGGTGTTACTTAGTGGTAAAATAGAACACTCAAGGAAATGGTGAATTATATGATATAATCCAAGGACTTAACACCTCAATTCTAGGTTGAAGTACTTAATTATGAAAATTACATCCAAAATCACATTCCCCATAAGGAAGTAGTGAATAAGACTCCTAAAAAAGCCTAGCTAAGAGAGAAATATGATGTTTTTAGATTTTGTCTTTGGAAGTAAGACTTGGGCATTTTTTTATTGATGATAGGTGAAAATATATGGAGAAGATCCAATAGATCATATTTATTGGTCATTATGAGGATGTAAATACATATCACCTATTCTATCCTATAACACTTTATGTCTTGTTTTAATGAGATGTTAGAGTTGATGGTAAGATCAATCCATTGGTACCAAATTCAAAGACTTATCCATATTTGTTGATACCTCCTGCACTTTATAAGGAGGACATACTTCATGATATTGATGAAGACACAAGTGTTGATGCTTATTTTCTACCTCCTCATACACAACAAATGAATAATCTACTTTGTAATCAATTGGTGGTTTGGTTGGTGATGCTATAGATCCTCATTATACTCAAATTAAAACATATGGTATTGCTCTTTTGAGACATGCAATTTATAATGATCCAATGTCATTTTATAAGGCGACGTGTAAACCTAATCAGGAAGATACTATGTAAGAAGAATATTCTTCACTCACGAATAATAACATACATGATTTAATGCTTGTTCCTATGAGAAGAAAACTTGTGCAATGTAAATGGGTGTATGAGACCAAATATTTAGTATACGGTACTATAGATAATTACAAGGATCATCTTGTAGCTAAGATTTTGTGACAAGTTAAAGGGTTTGATTAATTTGAGACTTTTTCCCCTATTGAAAAATATGGATTCTATATGTCATATTCTCTCTCATTACATCACAATAGTGGACAATTTATCAGATGGACGTGAAAAGTGATTTATTACATGGTGATCTCCAAGATGAGATTTATATGGATCGATCTCAAGGACTTGTGAAATATACTTCACTTTTTGACTACATCATTCTCTTTATGGACTTAAAAAATCTCCTCAAGATTGGTACAATAAGATGACAACTTTCTTCTAGATTGTGGATTCTATCATTTTAAGTCTGATCACAATGTTTACATCTTAAAGAAAGGTGATGCTATTTTGATTTTGGTGTTATATATTGATGACCTAATTCTTAAAACTAGTTGATAGGATATTAAACATAAGTTGAAGGCATGGTTTGATATGTTACATCTAGGATTTCTACACTACTTTCTTAGCCTATAGGTTCATCAGTCTCCTAAGGGGATTTATATTGGATTTAAAAAGTATGATTTAGATCTACTTCATGGATGAATGCAAGATTTCTCCCATACCATATTAGTTAGGTATTGAGTTGACTATTTATTTCAAATCTATGTTGGTTGGCCCTACATTGTATATATACTTGGTAGGTAGACTTTTATATTTGACACATACACATATTAATATCACATTGTATATTAACCTTGTCTCATGGTTCTTCAATGAGCATCATGAGAGTAATTAGAAAGTAACCAAGAATATTATATGCTATATATGACACATTTTAAACTTTGGGATTAAATATAAACCAAATGGTTCTTCATATATTGAGGGATTCATAAACTCAAATTGGGGTGGATGTGATGATAACACTAATCTACATTTGAATTCATATTTTACCTTGGCTGCAATCCTATTGCATGGGCATGCAATAAGAAATAATCTATTTCATTGTCATCTACTGAGTTAGAGTATAAAGGTTCTGTTAAATTTGGATATGAGGGTGTCTATCTACAATAATTACTTGGTGAGTTTGTATTTATTTATCTTGAAACCACTTTGATTTTGTGTGATAACAAGAGTGATATTTAGATTGCACATAAAATTATAGGGCATCAACACACTAATAATATTGAGATACACATGATATTTATTCTTCAACTTATCCATGATAGAGTTATTTTATTGGAGTTTATTCCTATAACTAAGTACGTTGCTGACATTTTCACTAAGCCCTTGTCTTCTCCTTATTATATCCATTTACGAGCATTGCTTGGGGTGAAGGAATTTGTACTTATGCGGGATTCATCTTGAAGACCTCCATTCTTTTTTCTTCTTATTTTTTATGTGTACACAAGCACTTTTATAGGCCTAGTATATGGGACCCTAAGCAATTTTTTCTCCATACCGTTTACTTAATGGAGGGTGTTAAAGTAGTGTTCACACTCAAATACTTATTTTTTTAAAATATTTATGGCACTAAACCTAAAATAATTAAGCTTATTTAGGAAGTGATAGAATAAATCCAAGTTGTTATTTTTTTAACAATTTTGGTCATGTATATGTTGTATTTAGTATTTAGCTAGTTTTGTGGGATTTGACATATCCCATATAGTAGGATTTCCAAGCTATTATTTAGATATGGATAATTTTTCATTAAGCCTATCTATTTGTGCATTCCCATAGACATCACATGAGATAGTGTGAAGAATAAAATATTATTTTGTCTTGTATTACAATTTTTGAAAAAATAATATATTAATTTTTATTTCCTCATTTCTAACTGTATATTATTTCTTAGCAATAACTTTTGTCATGGTTTCATTTTCCTGGATAGATCTTGTGGATAAATTATGCCTTATACCAAATCCATAGGATTAATACACAAAAAAATTAAATAGAACCATCAAATTATCTTAATTATCTCATAATCAGAACTCTTTTACTTTACAACTTTATGATATCTATAGAGCGTCACAACTACATTGTCGCTTTAAATTTCTAACCTTCTCTTTCTATTTGAATATGTATTTGCATCTTCTTTCTACAAACACACACACACACACACACACACACACACACACACACACACACACACACACACACACACACACACACACACACACACACACAACAACAACAACAACAACAACAACAACAACAACAACAACAACAACAACAACAACAACAACAACAACAACTACTACTACTACTACTACTACTACTACTACTACTACTACTACTACTACTACTACTACTACTACTACTACTACTACTACTACCATGTGTCAAATACATAAAAAATAACATAAATTATACAAAATACTACACATTACACTCTTATCATTCATACATACCATACAATTTTATACTTCTAAGTATACTACTAACAAGATAACCCCATTTCATTTTGCATTTATTACCTATTTTTAAGTTTTTTTAATCAATTGGTATCAATTGGAGTCCTATTGGTTTAAAATTTGTGTATAATCTCTCATTTTAAGGATTCAAACTCCATTTTTTATGAATTGATGTCTATGTCCTATGTTTTATTGTTTCCTTTCTCAATAATGTCATCTACATTAAATAGAGTGGTGTTTCCATCCACTTTGTAGGTGTGTTCATAAATAACATCTCTACCCTATGTAACAGTATCTACATCTTGTGTAGTAATTTCTACATTTGTAGGTTTTGGTTATTTTTTATAGTTTTACATATGTGCACTTTGATTTAACATCTATGTCATAAGGTTTTGAATATACGTAATCTGATTTAGCATCTTCATCCTAAGGTTTTATGTTTGTACACTATGTTTAATCATATGCATCTTGAGGTCTAACATCTACATATTTATTTTTAAGCATCTATGTTCTAATATTTTTTGTATGGACATTATGTTTTAGCATTTGTATTATGAGGTTCGATGTTTGAATCTCTATCTATCAGTGCCTATGTTATGATATTTGACACCTTCACATTATGTTTCAACATCTGTGTTTTGAATATTGGTGTTTGTGTTCTATTTATTGATGTTTATGTTTCCAAGTTTTATAAATTATAGGTTATCACGTATGCAAAAAACTAAACTAATTAAATTAATAATGTTCTATCTTTCAAGATCACTTAATGAATATTTGTGATCAACCAACCTCACATTTAAGAATTTAATATTAATCAATAAAGTTATTATATATCATTTCTTAATTTTTATTATGTGTGTGTTTGGATTATGAATGATTATGCTCTTTCCTCGCATTGAAACATGACCTTGTAAATCAAAAATGATATATATAATTTATGTCTCCTAAGGATGACTACATATACTCTTTATTCACATCACAAGGAGATCTTATAAATCAGAAACAATTCACACCTTTTTTCATTTTCTATTTTAGGGTCTAGGGACTTGGATTTCATCACCAAAAATTAGACAACATCCATGTTCTAATGGAATCAAAATAATTAAGAAGGAACTTTCATTATTTTCTAAGAGGTGACCTATTTTACTATTTTCCATGAAGTGAGGTGGATATCCACCAATACCCAGACCCTATACAACACTCTTACATCACAAATTTGGGCCTCACTATACTACAAGGTATATAGAGGAATCTCCTAGTCAACCAATAAAACCTTGCATATGAGCGATTTATCTATAAATTAATATTAGTTTTAGGAACAAAACATTCCAAAATATCACCCAAAATGTACATTTGAGGTATTATTTGTGGTCCACTATCTAGTTGTGATCTCACTTGACTAATTAGGATTTCTTTTGCATGTATTTTTTGTTTTTACCCCTTTGTGATAAACTAATTTCAAATCAAATTAATTTAAACCAAATCAGATCTAAAATTAATTAAATTCAATCACATCTATGGCACCCAAAATGAGACTTTAAACAAGATTAAATCAAAACTTAGATATGTAAAATTATTTCAGTCATAATCATTTCCACTTTGATTAAGAATACTTCCACAATGATGATAATATTGGCCTTACTAATTAGAGTAAATATAAGGACAAAAGTAATTATTTATTTAAAGCTAATCAATATAAAGCCAATTTGACCAATATATATTCAAAGAGAAGGATGACCTCTTTATAACCTCATTGAGATAGGAGCCCAACTTCATGCAAACTAAATCATGATAACTAGATAAACATCATAAGAAATAAATACCTCACCATTTAAAATAAAAATCAAGTTACTTACAACAACCCTGCTAATTAAAACATTGCATCCACTAGAAAGATTACAAATCCTAATATACTCCATAATAAATGGAAGTAAATTCTATCATAAAAACTACAACAAGATCAAACTTTAATTATGTTCAACTAAATTAAGTAGATTACACAACACTTAGTGAACCTATCCTATCACATTAGTCCTATAATATCCAAACATTCACACCAAAGCTAATAATATAGTTAACGAAAATCAAACACAAATCAAGCTCCTAAGCTTCCCTTTATCCTACCACCATCATTCCCACTTCTAGGCACATCATTTTACCAAGAGTGGCAAGATATGAAGGATGCCATCCAAGGATTATAAGTAGGAAATCAAAGAAGAAAATACAAATTTGAGGATTTGTTCCCTTATCCCTTTGATTGAGATTTGCTCTAAATAACATCCCCCCACATTTTGAACCACCACAAATTTATAATTATAAGTGAAAGTGATATCCAAGGGAACACATCAAATATTCTTTTATGTCATGTCAAGAGGTCACACATAGTGATGTTTACCTAATTCAATTATTCCCACAGAGACTAAGAAGCCAACCTTCAGAATGGTTATGTATAACTAAAATTTAATCAATAAATTCTTCACAATGCTTGTCCAATTCTCCATTCTCCATTATCCATTTTGATAACCCATAACCTCTAAGGAATCCTTCAAAGTATCACAATTATTGTGCATATCTCCAATACTTCCCTATTTTATCCCTATTCATACCTATTCAACATGTAAATCATTGAATACTCTATCCATTATATACATTAGAATCCTATAAGATAAGGACATACTATGTCTTTGTACTATAGTGTGACATTGTCAACAATGCTCTAATAGTCATATTTTCAAAATAAAATTCTTCATAATGACTTCCCTACACAAACTAATCTATCAGTTATAAAAAAATTAAATATTCACCTATTAAATCATATCAAGACTCATACTTGAGACCCCTATATATTTTAGATATCACTCTTTAACAAGGCAATTTAAATGCATCTATCTATTCAATAAAGAGCCCTATTGCAATTTTATTGTAATATTTTAGTCATTGGCTAAGTTAACTATTGTCACTATAAATGTGCACCCATGGATGGTTTATGGTACAAGAGGATTTAGAATAGGGTGTAGAGTGTGAATGCCTTACATAGGGTGAAAAAGTGTTTAGAATTGGGCATGGAAGTGTTATCACTCAACTTCTCACATAGAGAATCAGTTTTCTCATTGGAATAATGGGAATGTACCCAAGGTGTGGGACCCTTATGATCCTTGAGATAAGCCTATAGAGTAGGCCATATTATTTCAGACCAATACACAGACCTAAAGAGTAGAAAGGTAAATCTACCACTAATATAAACCTAAGAATTTGAATGAAAAATGAGGGATAAGGTAATAATTTTTTAGAAAGTAAAAGGTAATACACCAAGAATAGATTGAGTGTTCCTACTATCATGGACACACTAAAAATATCTAAGAACAAGATGTTATCACACAACCTCCACCAAGGACACCCTAAATGCATATGTATTTAGTATAGAGGTGTGGGAACATATTGAAACACTGAGAGGGATGACAAATGATCCATAAATAATGTCTACACAAACCCATATGTGCACTGAACATGACTTGAAAGTGAGTTCCAGGTTCCATACAGAGGTACTAGGAATAGACAATGATGAGAGGGGGAAAATGTCACCCATATAAACATATCAACAAACAAAAATAACACATAGAGTGTAAGAAGAACAAAGGGAGGTGAACTTAATTCTCATTAGCATGTAATGTTCAACCAATAAATGTGACCTTGGATGGAAATTTTTTGGCATTCTAAGGTTACCTAAAAATGTCAGCCCTTTTACAATGAAAGACATGGGATTTTTATAGGCAATGAGAGGCCCATGGGTCATTAATTAAAATCTTACCCACTATCAGGGTAGTTAATATCATTAAATGTTGATGGGAGAAGTGGTTGAGATCTTTTTTACAAGAGATCATATGTCTATGCTTTAACAACCTAACAACCACCCTTATACTTAATTTCATTCTAACACAGCTCTACCAGATGCTCAATTAGGCCCATTTACCTTATTTATATATGAATAACATCTGAAAACCGACTTGGATTCATTTTTGATATGGATTTACATGGACTTGTTTTGGATTCTACCATGTCATTTTTGTGTGCTAAGATTCTATGCAAAAGGAAGGTGCATGCCTTTTATAATTACCATGATATGATAAATCCATGTGTAATATGTAAACTTGTATCAAAAATTTAATTTTGGACACTAGTGCTTCAATGTGCATCAGCTTCATACTTAACCCTTGTGCCTTGGTACTTGGATGCATCTAGTGCAAGGGTGCACATTGAAGATTTCATAGAGAACAAGATATGTAGCGAAGCTACGAATTTGTGAATGGAACTAATGTAAAATTATTATATAGGATTATATTAATATTAAATCATTAGTTTGGAATCCCTTTTGATGGTTCTCATAAGTCTATATTCTAAATTTGGGAGCTTGCACTAGTCTAAGAAGGGAGCAGTGTGTAGTATAGATTATAACCTATGATTCATGAGAGCTAAAAAGTAGAATTCTATTATTTGGCATGAAAATTTATCATTTAATTTAAGGAGGCCTTTGGATAAGAATGCATAAGAATATTAACAATCTTTAGTGTAATTTTCTTGATTTGAAACTCATCTTTGCATACTTATTTCTACACTATCTCAAGATTAGGAGGTTTGCATGCCTAAACCTACATGTTATTTTAGCTTTTGTGACAAAGGATCTCTTCATGAGGTGTGCATCATGAATTCCAAGTGAATTCAAGTCAACACTTAGTTGATTCATGGATCTATACTATCTGTTTTGGGCATGGGTACAGATAGGGGCATTTGTGCATGGATTTATTCAAATTAATTAATACTTGTGAGAACACAAACATTTTGTAAGGTTTTTGTGAGTTATACACAAGCTAGGGATGACTTATAAATTCAACACTTATGGTGACCTATGTGAGCTACTTAATTGATAAGAAATAATCTAGTAGCCTTTGAAGTGATCTATTGGGCACATATTCATTGAAACTATAACTTGCTTAGCCTATGCCTAAATAGACTAAAATGAGTCCTACCCTCAAAATATAAAAGGGAGAATAAAAATCAACAAATGTGTGAGATGCACTTAGAGGGAAAAAAATTAAGACTATATAATGTGCCCATTAACATTGAGGGAAATATAATGAAAATTAGTCTAATCTGATATATACAACCTAAAAGCATGAACCTTCATCCTCTTAGGTCAAAATAGAAACCTCTTAGATAATTTTCATTGTGCACCATCTATTGTTGATATGTGACATGCTTAGGCAAGAGACCATATATTTTTTGCTAAAGATGCATGACCTAGTTACTTTTGAAGAGTGCTCAAAGAATCTAGTTTTCCCAAACTCCCTTTCAATGAATGACTCCATCAAGATGTGCATAATATTTCCTCTTAGATGGATGATGTCCTCAAAGTTAAGCCAATCCCTCCCAAATTTATCAATGCCTAGCTATGCCCTTTTCTTAGACTAATCCCTCTAGATCTTAGGTGGCCTGTGCTTGATGCTTGATATTATTATGAACTCATTAGGCTACCCCTTCTCATCTCATATTTATTTATCCAAGTCTAACATGCCTTATAAACATACCTATGTGACATGATTGGGTGTTCAAGGGTTGATAACACTCATCATCATAGCTTCCTTTGCATTTTCATGTTGCTTCTCAAGATTGATTGGATGGTATTGCTCCCTCTATTTGAATGAGGATTTTGATGACTCATTCATTCTTGGATATATTCCTAGACCCTTATGAGCTTATTTTATATATGAGGTTGTAACCTCTTCTACGTGTACACACTACCCTTTTTTAGTATATGATTGAAAATGATAGTTGGAATATAATTGGTCATGGGTTTTCTCCTAAAGGGATGTTAGTTTATCATTTAGACTTGAGAATAATTCCTCTAGCTCATCCCAAAAAGAGTCTTCTTCATGCGATTATAATTATGACTATAGGATAACCTTAAGGTAATCATAGTTATTCTATTTAGGCATGCACTTCTTTTTAAGGTTTGATACTCATTTGAGGTCCTCTTCCATAGCATTAATTGGTAGCTCATTTACCCAAGATAAGTTTGGCCTAAGCTTTTGGATGCACTCTAGAGTGGTACAAATTGATCTTTCCTCATTAAGATCTTCCCTTTATACTACCAATTTATTCATTCACTCACCAACTTACTGGTCCATTTGAAAATATCTATCTTCTTATCATAGTAGGTTTGATCTTTTTAGTATAGTGGTGCATAGGGAACTACCAATGATTATCTCCACTTTTTAGCTTGAGGTACCCTCCTCTTCTTCCAAGTGAACTTAATTTATGCTCCACATAACTTATCATCTTTTGAATAGGGAGATGGTGGGAGGGTAAAAGGTTTTAATTGGCACAAAAGGAGGTTTCAAAATGTTGGGCATTATGAAGTTAGGGTACGTGGCCCAAGAAGGATATCATGACCATGCTTGAGTTTCTTTTGGAGGGATAGACACAATATCTTTCAAAGAAGAGGGGCCTATAAAAATTAGAACCTTAAAATTAGGGAATTTACTTGAAGGAAAAAAAGATGTATCTTACATAAAGCTATGGACTTTGGGTACATAATCTTATTTATTTATAGGATGGGCTATGAGCATAGGGGGATCCTGATCAAATCTAGGAAAGGAATGAGTGGAGGCGGTTGGATACAATTTAATTTCTTCCATATATACAAGCAATTGGTGCATCTACTCTTATTTGGATTTGATATGCCTAGCCAAGCATTATTCTTCATATCTATGCTACTCCATCTCTTCCTAATTCTATTTGTAAGACTAATGCACAAGTTATTCATTCTTTCTACTATACCTTTTCTCTCTTTCAATCTCCCTTTACTATCTCTAGAAATCTAGACATATATCACTAATGAACTTTTGGGGCTAATTATGAGGGTAGTAATGTGAATTAGGATTAAGGTAACCTTCTTGAGGCTGGTTGTAGGTGTGAATAGGCTACCAAGAAGGTTGGATAGGGGGAAAAATACAAGCACTCTCACAAGCTTGATATGAGAAATGGGAAGGTGGGACATTAGCATTTTCATGGAATAAAAGATGGAAAGACATATATTTAAGCACCTAGATTACTTAAATGTGTAGATTTGATCTTTGGATTCACCATGGTGTTAAAAAAATTACCTTGGATGACAAGATACACTAAAGAACACATCAAAATAATTCAATGGATGATGTAAATCTCACTAAAATGGGTCCCATTGGGCATTCCATAAACTATTGTCGTTCAAAATGTGCACCCATTTATAGTTACAATGCAATAGGATTTATGGTAGGGTATAGAATGAAAATGCCTTATACAAGGCACAAAAGTATTCAGCAGTAGGTGTGTAAGTGTTAAGAATTACCTACTCAAAAAAAACATCAGTTGTCTTATCATAATGATAGGAATGCCCCTACGGTGTGGGACCCTTGCACTCATTAGGATTAACTTCTAGAGTAGCTAATATTTCTTTTATTCTAAGTGCACCTAGTTTAAGACTAGCATGCAGACCTAAAGTGCATAAAGGTAAATCTACCACTAATCTAAACCTAAGACTTTGAGGGAAAATGGAGGGAGAAGGTAATAATTTGCTATAAATTGAAATATGATACACTAATAATGGAATGATTGTTCCTACTACCATGGACATACTAAAAATATTTGAGAACAAGATGTTATCACATAGAGTCCACCGAAGACACCCCAAATGCATAATTATTTTGTATAGATGCACATGAAAACAACATAACACTGAGAAGGATGACAAATGATTCATAGATAATGTTTACACAGATCCATATGTGCACATAACATGACCTGCAAGTGAGTTCCAAGTTCCACATAGAGATGCTAAGAATTGATAGTGATGAGAGGTGTGAACATTAACCATTAAAAAAGGTAAACAAAAAAAAATATCACATAGAGTGTAATAATAACATATGGAGGTGAACTTAATTATCATTAACATGTAAGGTTTAACCAACATAAGTGATCTTGGAGGGAAAATTTTTCCAACATGAGGTTGAATAAAAATGTTAAACCTTTTACAATGAAAGACCCAAGATTTTTATAGGCAATGAGAGGCCCATGGGTCATTAATTAAAATCTTACCCACTATTGGGATAGTTAAAATAATTAAATGTTGATGGGAGAAGCGATCGGGATCTTTATCAAAAGAGATCATGTGTCCATGTTTTGACAATCTATGTTATGTACCTAGGGATATGATATATTAATGTATATGGGTTGATGGAGATGCTGACATGTGGCACAAATCCCATTAGTTATTTATATGGGTACAATATATTAGTATAATGGAGTAACTTGTGGAATTAGTACATTAGATAATGGTCAGCCTACATTGGGATTATGAGGTTACCCATCCATTGGTTAGATAGATGTCTATATAAAGGAGATGATTATCATGGTAAAGATATCAAGTAAGCATTGAGTCTTTAATTGTAAGAGGATATTGTTAAGGTTTTCCCCTCGAAGAGACATTGTGAAGTTATTCCTTCTTAAAGGAGGATTATATGGTGTTTCCCTACATTAAGGGTATTTCTACATATATGGAATATTTGAATCATACCAAGATCATATCAAGTGGTATTAGAGCTTCGATTTGGGCAATTTGTGTGGAGTGAAACCCTAGTTTTTTTTAATCATCAATATATTTTTATTGGTTGTGAATTTTTCCATAGTTGTTTTACTGGATATGGAGAAATAAGTCACAGTAAAAATATTGAGATTTTTTGATTAGTTTTGAGGGAGTTATTGCTATTTTAGGGTTTATACTAATTTCGCTATATATTATGAAATATAGGGAATTTTTATTCTAAATTTTTGCTAAAGATGTAAGAAGATATAAGAGAATCACAGCAAAAATTTAAGAAATTTTAGAGTTTTTTTGATTGATTTGTCATGATTTTATGTTTTTTTGTATATTCAATCTATAGGTTAAAATTTGTGACATTTTTTCACAAAATTTTGACTGAGATTCCAATGTCATAAAAGGAAGCTACAGTAGAAATGTGGGACTTTTTGGATTAGTTTTGTATGAGTTATTGACATTTTAGTGTTTCATGAACCCTAATTTTTTTTGTGGATCATGAAGTTGAAAAATTTTTCAGGGCAAGATGATGTTGATGCTAGAGAATGGTGGATCATTTTTAAGGAGAATAATACTAAAAAAAATTTATGGAAAATATAATTATCTATTTATTTGTCTAGGCCTACAGAATAATGGTGGTTTAATCAATTGAGCTTTGCGCAATAGTATTCTTCATGGGAAGCAATGAAACAAATCTTCTTAGATTGATGGGATATAAAAGAAAAAGAGGATGTAGAAGAGGAAGAAAATAATGATGATAAAGAAGAAGAAGAAGAAGAAGAAGAAGAAGAAGAAGAAGAAGAATAAGAAGAAGAATAAGAATAAGAAGAAGAAGAAAAGGAGGAATAAGATAAGGGTTAAAATAATTTGGCTCTAAAGAAATCTGAGTCAATTTTTTGATTTCATGGATGCATTCAAAAGAAGAAGGTGGTTGCGTCCATAAACCCTACTAGCAAGTATAACTTCATTAACATGAATGTGGACAAGCATCTACATGTTCAAGCAAATAATATCAAGGAGGTTCAAGTATATGGTAAGAATATTTCAATGTTTAAAGATTTAAATCTCATTATGGAAAAATATGTTTTGCATTCATATTTTTATGCTTTGGATATGGATGATGTGGATATAGTTCTTGGATATCCATGGTTAGAGACTTTGGGAACAATAAATATTAATGTTAAAAAATATTTCATGAAGTTTTGGTATAGGAAAAATAATATCACTTTACAAGATATCATAGTGAAAAAGGCACCAATAAAAATCTAGGTAGATCATGAGGATGAGATTGAAATAGGTGATGAAGAACATGGTGAAGATTCAGATGATATAGATAAAGACACACTACAACTAGAAATGAACACTTCATCTACTAAAGAGACAAATAAGGAAAAGGTGGAAGAAGTAGAAGAAAAGGTGGATAAGGTCAAAATATTGGAAAAAGTTGAGGTATATAGACAACCACATCATCATGAGAGAAAACAATCATAGAACTAGGTGAGGAAGTGTCATAACAATAATCATTTTATCTATATAGGAAATAAAATTCCCAATCATTATGGATATACATGGAATCCAAAGAAAAAATACTATGGCACATAGAATGAATGGAGAAATCACTATGATTATGCATGGAAGAATACCTACTATGGTCATGGTTGGAATCAGAGTAGCGCAACATAATATGGTACATAGAATAAAACGAGGAATAATTATGCTTGGACACCAAAATAGTATAATTATGATCATGAATGAAATTAGAGGAGCATAATGGAATTTAGAAATAAGCTTAGGGAGCTATCACCTACCAAGATCACATATGGATGGCTAGATGTTCGAGATTGGAGACAAGTGTGTAATGATTTGAAGCACACTCATTATTTGGTTTCTTCCTATGTTTCAGGGATGAAACATGTCAAGGAGGGAAGTAATGCTATGTACATAGGGATATGATATATTAATGTATATGGGTTGATGGAGATGTCAACATGTGGCACACATCCCCTTAGTTAGTTATATGGGTACAATATATTAGGATAATGGAGTAACTTGTGGAATTAGTACATTGGATAATGGTCAGCCTACATTGGGATTAGGAGGTTACCCATCCATTGGTTAGATAGATGTCTATATAAAGGAGATGATTATCATGGTAAAGATATCAAGTAAACATTGAGTCTTCTATTGTAAGAGGATATTGGAGGTTGTCCCCTCAAAGAGACATTGTGGAGTTATTCCTTCCTAAAGGAGTATTATATGGTGTTGCCATAACTTAAGGGTATTTCTAAATATATGGAATATTTGAATCATATCAAGTCATATCAACCTGGTATTTACCCTTGTACTTAATTTAATTCTAACACAACTCTTCTAGTTGATTAATTAGGACCAAATACTTCCTTTACATATGATTAACATATAAAAATCCACTTGGATTCATTTTTTGATGTCAACTTACATGAAAGTTTTTTAGATTTTGCGATGTTATGTTTGAATGGAAAGAGTCTGCATAAAAGGGAGGAACATGCCTTTTATAATTATTATGGTTAGATCAACCCATATGCACTATCTACACCTATATTAAAATTTCATTTTTTACAGTACTTCTTGAGTTTGAATTATCATCACACTTAACCTTTGTGCCTTGGTACTTAGATACATCTAGTGCAAGGGTGCATATTGAAGACTACATAGAGAACAGACTATGTAGTGACACTGTGAGTTTGTGAATGACATTGATGTAGAATTATTATGTGATATTATATTAATATTAACTCGTTAGCATCAAATCCCTTATGATGGTTCTCTCATAATCCTACATTCTAAATTTTGGATCTTGGACTAGTCTACAAAAAAAGTGGTGTGCAACATAAAACACATCCTATGATTCATGAGAGTGTAAAAGTGGAATTCTATGATTTGGCATGAGAATTTATAATTTAATAAGAAGGAGGCCTTTTCATAATAATACACAAGAGGATTAAAATTTTTGGGTGTACTTTTCATGATTTGTAAATTCTCTTTATGAACATTTTTCTATGCTATCTCAAGATTAGGAGGTTTGTGCACTTGAACCTGCATGCCATTTTAGTTTATGCGATGAAGGATCTCTTCATGGGGCATGCATTGGGAAATCTTAGTGGATGTAAGTCAACACTTAAGTGATTAATGGATCTATGCTATCTACATTGGTCATAGCCACAAATGGGGACATATATGTATGGCTTGATTTAAATAACTTGATGCTTATGAGCACACAAACCTTCTATAGGGTTCTTATGAGTTTTGCACAAGTTGGGGATGAATTATAAATTCAACATTAATATTATTTTATTTCAAGTTGGTGTCATTAATTTTTTTAAGCATTCTAGTCTAATTTTATAGTTGTATCCACATTATCTTACCTAAAGGGAGAAATACATTGGCCTGAGGTTCACTTGGACTATGCAAGAAACACTTAATCAATAATGGGTTTTTTAAGGATAATTAAGCCATATCCCACTTCTCAAATTCCCCCCTTTTACATTTGATCTTATTTTGTGTATTTTTTTAGTCTAAGGTATTAATTTTTAGGTCATAAATTAATCTAAATAGGCTTTATAAATAATTAAATAATATAAACATGGCTGAACAAGCCTATATTTTTAGATCTGGTGCACAATCTATTTAGATAAAGTTGTAATAATAGATAATCACACACTACAACCTTGTTCATTTTCTATGGCATTGTCCTTGTATATGGTAGATATATAATTTCAATTAAACTATGTTTTTAAGTTCTTATATATAGTCATAGTTAGCAATTGAATAACATATTTTGAAATAAATCAATGTTCAAGGACATTTCTCTAACCCTAACCCTAATTCATAATTTTAGTAATTTATAACTTATGAAAATTCTAAAAATATTTGTATTTACTATATTATGTATTATTTAACTTCCTTGATCATATTTTAATAGTTTACATTTCCAATTAGAGTTAATTATTTATTCTAATTAATTTTAGTGTAAGCATGTTCCTGCTGTATGCAATGAATTAGGATGGATCTACAACTTATCCTACTAAGTGGATTCTAAGCTCATAGAAGGTAATCATACAAAAATATTCATTGCATAACTATTTATATTAGTAAATTACCAATTCAAATCCACTAAACCTAACTAAGAGATATCATACCACAAAACACCAAAAGAGAAGGTTCCAAATCCTTTAGGCAAATGACATTATGCAATAACCCTAACTAGGCCTACAATAAATAAAATAAATCTAATATAGTTCTCATTAAATCTTGTGGTGCAAAGGGGAATAATTAACAAAAAAATAAAAATAAACTTTTAAAGAAAAATATACTCATGTTAATGTATATTTAAACTAAGCAATGAGCACAATAGTCATCCTATTAATTTGTGAAATATTTATCTATCAAATGAAATAATAAAAGTTAAGAACAATTACTTTTAATTGAACCTATCATGCTTCAATATCTCCCTTGGCTAATTGTGATTTTTAAGAGGTTGTTATGGCTTTGTAAGGATCACATTATATAAATAAATCTAGGATAAAAGACTCTAACTTTTCATCCAAAACTTTCCCACAAGACAAACTTCTTTTCCTCCAAGACAAAACCCTAAGAAATAACTCATCAAGTGTAGAATTAACAGAATTATAAGTTGTAACAATATGAAAATAAATGTTCCTCTCTATTGGATTGAAGTGAAGGGGGTATTTATAGCCAAAGATTGACCTTAAACCTCATGGGAATTTAGCTATCAAGATCAACCAACTCAATATTTTTAGGCAAGAAAGATAGCCATTAGGTCTCAAACTAGGCTGACTAGGATGATGCAATTATGTAACATATGCAATCGCTAATAAGATTAGCATGGGTGACATAGTAGGAAAATGAAGAAAAGGTGTGTTTTCTTATTTAGGGGTTATTTTTTAAGGTGAATTAATTAGAGGAGTGGATAAATGCGTTTTAATTACTTAGGGAGTTGGATGAAAGTAACTTGTAGTAGTTTTAGGTAATGATATAGGGACCAAAAATCTTATGAAGCACCAAAAGTCTACCCACCCCTTACTTGGTGCACCCTTTAAGGCATGCACTCATAGAGATTGAAACTCAATAGGATCCTATAATAAATAAAGCATCAGTAAATGATAAATTTTAAAAATATTATGTTTATGCATATGCCCCACTCGAATCTCATCATGTGTCATGTAGTTATAACATGGGATGGTGATTCGATAAAAAACATAAACATAAAATGTTGAGCTATTAAATTACAGTAAAAAATAAAAAAATAAATGCAAGTAAATAATTATGAAATACATACCTTCACTTACCTTGTTGCTTTGGAATAGAAGTTGCATGTGAAGTAGGTGGAAGATATGTCCAATGTATGGGACATTAGGCAAACTTGAAAATAGGCTAAAAATCTTTTTTTTTTTTTTTTGAAAAATTATGAGGTACATATAGAAAAATTCTCTACATTATCAGGGATTTATAATGTTTTGTGATTTGTAAAAATATCTTGTAGAAACAAAGTTATGAGAAAAATATGGAATTTTATAGTAAACAATTATTAGCTAAATAATTTGTAAATTTTAAATATAAATAGGATTTTAATTATTCATTTGAAAATTTACTATTTTCATAAACTAGAGTTATGTGTGACCTAGAGGAGTGATGAGAGAGACCATGGAACATATGCAAAAATCATAAATAAGAGGAAATATTATAATTGGTGTGAGTATGATCTAGGTATGGGATGTATTAAATTAAAATATATATATATATATATATATATTTTAATTGTAAATGAGGTAGATTTGGAAACTTAAGTACTAGGACAAATCTATGTCACAGAATTTGCCCTCAAAATAATTAAGAGAGAGTAGGAATTAAAATTAAAAATAGGTATGGGTCAAAGAGGGTCATTAATTTTTATAGTGTTAATGATAAATGTGTGAAAAATCACTACAATAAATGAATAGGATTAACTAGGTTGACGTAGTTGTAAACTAGTAAGTTAGTAATAGTGATCAATTGCATAGTATCAGATCGATATAGTTAGTCATTAGCTATCCAAATATGTGTATGTAGGCTAGTCTAGTCTAATAGTGTATAGGTGGCTGACTACATACATCCTAGACAATTGAATAATGTATTTAGGTGGCTGACTATGTATAGAAAGTGGTTGAATTTGTTGGTTTAATGTCTGACTTCATATGTAGTGGTTGATGCAATTTTAATAAATGGTTAACTTTGTATAAAGTTATTGATGATGTTTGATTATTTAGATAACTTTGTATAAAGTGGTTGATTTAGTTACATTAGCTAACTAATTTCATATAAAGTGGCTGATGCAGTTTGATTTTAATAATGGATAATGTAGTTAGATACATGGTTGGCATAGTAGAAAATATATTCTTAGCTGACATAGTTGGTTATGTGGTTGGCATATTATAAAATGTTTAAAAAATACAATATAATATGATGAAGTAGTTAATTTTTGGTTTAAATGCACATATTTTTTTTAATAATGTATATTGATGATTATTTGATATTGAGAATTGTGTTAAGGATTAATATTTACATTGGATAAATTAGTAGTTTGTAATTTACTATATGATAAAAATCACATATGGTATGATAAATTAGTTAGTAACATTATTGGTATATGCCAATAATGTATATTTGGTTAGTTGTTAGAATATATTATATATGAGTAATAGTTTTTTGAATAATAAAAATTGTTATGTATATAGCTTAGTATTGGTATAGAGATTATTTGGGAGATATTATGGGTAGTAGAAATCCTAAACAATAAGATCTGTTATCCTATATATTTGTATTATATTAAATGAATTTTTACTAAGAAATATTCATAGCGTGAGAATTATAATATTATTTTGTGATCAAAATATTAAATTATCTTTGTGTCTGGATTCAATGTGTCTTGCATGAGTTAAAAATTTATATCATCTCCTACAATACCTAAAATTGGTATCATAGTATTTTGGTATAAAACTATGATGGATTAATAACCATGAATGGGCATCCATCTATTGTATTACCCCTGGTTAATGAGACAATATTTACTGGGAATAATCTCTATATCACCTAGTGTC